>JAOWBW010000069.1:672440-754181 GCA_026119855.1 Campanula takesimana
CATGATGAGACAATTATCGATAATCTTAATATCATTTGCCTAAGTAATTTTTTTTTCTAACTTTTACTTCTTGAAAAATTTGATAAAAATAACTTAGGATTATATTGGATGGTAAATAGAACATTCTAAAATTAACATAGATTTATAAAGTTTAATGAGTAAGAACATTACTTTTATTAATTGATTTGTGGTCATTTAAGTTTTGGTTACATATACTTGTGAAAATTTTAAAATCATACTTGCATATGCATTACAAAAACTCTCATCTTTATTCTTTTTCAAAGATTTACATTCAAATTATGCACTTCCCGAATCACAAAACTTTCACTTAAAATCATCTTTCCATTTTGATAGGCTAAATCGCACACCTACAAATGAAACCTGGACTAGGTTATAAAAATATGTAGCTAGGAATATGTTTAGGATCGATCCACGAAGAACGGTTATTTATTTACGTAATTGTCACATGACAAGATTGGGGGAAAAAGTTTGATTATTAATTCCTAAAACAAGAATAAACTAAATTAAATTGAGCTAACTCAATAATTAGAAAGCACTTTAGATTTGATTCTGCCCCCACCTAATTATTCAATTATCATTGATATCTCTTTTCACTTTTTACCATATTCACTTGATCACGATATTTATTTCAATCCCTGTTTCTTCTTTCAGAATAGTTAATAGCAGTGGCACACTCACTAGAAACCCTAATTAAAAATTCAATCTAACTGGCACAGTTTAGATCTCAAAATTAATTGATTCAATATTTAAGAAACTAAGATCAATAATGCTTTCTATGATTATTTCACACAGATAATCATCTAATTTTACCTACTTCACAATTTACAATGGCACATGCATAAACTATGAAGACGCTACTTGTGAATTCATATACTAGCACAGTAAATAGAAATATCTAGTAAAGATAAATTAACCAGAGCAATTAGATTGATCAAGTCTAAAAACTCTAGTGATGGATAAAAATCCACTGTGTAGTAAAATACCTTGCAAGTGTACAAGTGTCCGAAGCAGCAGTATACAAAGTAAGGGTCGAACCACAGAGACTGAGTGAAAAAAAGTATATTTAATTAATGTAAAAATATCCAGGGTTTTTTGTTTGAGAATATTTAACTAACTACTAATGCAAGAATTTAAACTAATATTAAGAAAACAATATAAAAAGAAGGATTTATCAAGGATGACAAGGGATTCACGGATTGGATTCACAAATACCTTCACTTTATGCTATGCTCATAATAATAAGATCAATCTCATTCTTGGGTTTGTTCACTTTAGTAAGAATTGAGACGGTTCGGTCGCCGGATTGCAATCCTTTTATTTCATTTATATTATACTTTCCGCTAGGTCTACACAATATGCAAGAAATTCATGAAGCACTCAAGAACATATAAACCTAAATCCTTTTTTGACTTCCTCTAGGTCCTCAATGTGAATTAATAATCAAACAGTGGTCAACGTATTCTACCCACGCTAGTGCAGTATAATTACCCAATAATTCTAAAGTCAATTTATATCTAACATATAATTGAAACTAAAGAATTTACCATGAAGAATATTTTGATAAAAAAGAATTAATATTGAATGGAAGAATTAAATCTATAGCATAGAGATCTAGTAGTTGTTACTACCAATCCATGAATCTAAGAATTAGCTACTCATATAATCAAGAACAAAGGAATAATTAAATAACATCAAAACCTGAATTAATTGATGAATCCTTGTTACAATCCTTGAATCTGAATAAAAGTATGTTACAAAGTATCTCTAATAAATTGGATGGAGTGTTATATTTATACTAGGGGCTAAGGAGGTGTAAAAATATGAAAAACCCTAGGATTCCTTGTTGAAAAAGGATAAATAAAGTGCTGGTGGCCGAATTCCCCAGGAGCCCTTGGTATTTTTGGTTTCCAGAAAAAGCCCTCTGAAAATTCCCCAAAGGTCCTCCAGAAATTCCAGAAAAGCCCTCGAATTTTGGAAATTATTAAAAAGCCCAACATATTTTGCATAATTCCTCAAAGTCCCTAGAAAATTCCCCTATGGGTCCTTGTTTTGGGGGCGGCCGCCCAGAATAGGAGTGGGCAGGCGCACACTTGATCAGCCTCTGGCACGCGGAGCTCAAATGTGTGATTTGTACTTTTTACGCGTAAACTTCCGGAGTCCATAACTTCTTCATACGAACTCCGATTTGGACGTGTAACTATCGTTGGAAAGCTATTTTTCGAGTACTATCCCATGGATTTGATTGCTCAGTGGTAACATCTCTTTATATTTATTTTCTGGTTCGTTCTTTATCCTCTTTTTCGCACTTTAACGTACAGAATCCGTGCATTCTTTTGCTCCTTCCCTATACTCATAAGCACTCTAAAACCATCAAAACCCCAAGGTTGAGCATCTAATAAGTATAAAAATATATCATTTGGATGAGTAAAAACACATCCATCAAATACCCCCAACTTATCTTTTGCTCGTCCTCGAGTAAACAAAACAAATATAAAACTATAAAACTACAAAAAGTAAAAACAACTAAAACAAATTATATATATATACTTATATATATATAATATATATATTTGGATGTTCTCAATATATAACTTAATTATCAACACATTGACACTTAGGGCCTCTTAGCAATCAACTTTACATGAGCTATCACGTACAAGAAATCAAATTTACATTAACGCACACTTTCTATGAAATCTCCCACCGTGAATATGTTAGTGGGATTATCACCAACAACCTAGGATTGTTTATGGGAACATTACTACCTAAAAAAGTACATCCCTTTTTAGTGTGTTTGCGAATTTTTTCAACGATTACTATGTATTAAAAAGAAGTTGTGTGTAGTGCCACCATACAATTTTCGAGCTTCAACCCCCAAACTATAGATTTCCATACATATCAAAACACATGATGCTCATATTCATTCGCGAACACATACTTCCTCCAATTTCCACAATGAGTGCAATATTTCATAGTGAGGATTCTTTGAATCTTTACTCACTTTTCCCCTTTAGCTTGCACTGACAAGAACACGAAGCATGTCATTACATAAAGTGCAAGCTCTACAATTTTCCCTGTGGCGTGCATTGACAGAAAACAGAGCATGTCATTACATAAAATGCACACCCTACAAAATTTACTTGCCCTCCCATTACAATTCAACTCCTTTTCAATTCAATACACAGTAACCTAATTATTAACAAATTTCACAAACACGTTTTAAAGATCCTGAATATGTATTAATCTTTCCATAACGGGCACCTAGGTTGGTGGCCATAATCCGTGCATAAGAGTTAAAGTGGAAATAAATCATAGAATGTATGTTCTACTAACTGCACTCCTAATTTCTCACATGATAGCACACATAAAATGTCAATTCCAAGCCAACAATGACAATTAGCTAACAATTCTATCATATAAAGAGAACAAATTTTTAAAATTTTTCTATTTTTTTGGAGGGTGACAACAATATACACTCCCTATAAACCCACAAACTCGGAGAGATGCCTACCCCCAAACTCAAAACATGCTATGTCCTCATAGCACAAGGAACTAAACATGCTTTGGGTTCAAAGGATGGCAAGACACAACAAAACAATAAAATGAAAGCAAAATAAATGTTACCTAGTTGGGTTGCCTCCCACAAGCGCATTTGGTTAAGGTCGTTAGCCCGACCGTTGCCCGGTTTGGATTTCACCTTTCTTCCTTTGGCCCACTTTGCATTCTCGTGGGTCTTTACCTTCAAATCGATCCCCATATATAATCCCTTTTTTATTTCATTGTTTAGCACCAAAGGGAATATTTTACGATTATATTGCTTGGGCTCCACTGTGGTCTCTCACCACCTTTTTCATCATCACAGATGGATGGGGTACCATGATGATGATCAAGTTTTTATTGGGATCACTACGGGTAGTCTCATTCGTATCATGAACCTCCTCACTATCCCTCTTCTCATCACCATATAAAGCAAACTCAAGCTCCTCAATGGCTATCTCATGCCATGTTTTCTCCACCGTTTTTGTTTCCTTCACATCCTCTGTACAACCACTCGCATCATCAAAAGAGGAACCATCTTTAGAGTCAACATTGGAGATTTCATAGACAAAATTCTCCTTTGCATCTTCCAAGGTTTCTCTTCGAGTGACTGATCCGTAGAGGAAACATTAGAGATTTCATAGACAAAATTCTCTTCTGCGTCCTCCCGGGTTTGCTCTCCATATTGTGGTGGTGGTTTAAAATATGGCTCAAAAATGAGTCATAGACACACTCTTCCCATCAGCATTTAGATACCAAACCAGGGTTTGAAGGTTGCTCTTCTGCTTGAGTCTGTATAGGGGTAGTATCCGGCTCACGTTTCCTCAACATCTCTAACATTGTGATCATGTGTTCCTCCATCCTTTCCATAGTCTCCTTCAATGCTTGTTTTAGATGTTATGGAGGTATTGGGGCACAGTATGTTGGCTCTTGATTATTCCAAGTCATGTTTGAATGATTTTCCCAACCTTAACTATAAGAGTATGGGGGAGGTTCATATTGTGGTTGCCATGACTCGAAATAATTTCTTGTTTGAACCTGTGGATAATACTCAGAAAAATATGTCCCAAACGGACGCTGATTAGTAGTATGAGAATAAATCCATAATTCAGACATGACTCATACATGTTGTACTGGTTAATTCTATGAGTCTTTGAGTATACAATAAATAAAGAAATACTAAAAAACTAACTAAAAAAAAATTAAAAAAATAAGAAAAACAAAGAAAACTATTTACACTACCTAAACAAACTTGTTAACCTAATCAAGTCCCCGGCAACGGCACCAAAAACTTGATGGATAAAAATCCACTGTGTAGTAAAATACCTTGCAAGTGTACAAGTGCCGAAGCAGCAGTATACAAAAGTAAGGGTCGAACCACAGAGACTTGAATGAAAATAAGTATATTTAATTAATGTAAAAGTATTGAGAATATTTAACTAAACTACTAATGCAAGATTTTAAACTAATATTAAGAAAAACAATTAAAAAGAAGGATTTATCAAGGATGACAAGGGATTCACGGATTGGATTCACAAATACCTTCACTTTATGCTATGCTCATAATAATAAGATAAATCTCATTCTTGGGTTTGTTCACTTTAGTAAGAATTGAGACGGTTCGGTCGCCGGATTGCAATCCTTTTATTTCATTTATATTATACTTTTCCGCTAGGTCTACACAATATGCAAGAAATTCATGAAGCACTCAAGAACATATAAACCTAAATCCTTTTGACTTCCGCTAGGTCCTCAATTGAATTTAATCATCAAAACAATGGTCAACGTATTATCACCCACGCTAGTGCAGTAATAATTACCCAATAATTCTAAAGTCAACTTATATCTTAACATATAATTGAAACTAAAGAATTTACCATGAATAATATTTTGACAAACAAGAATTAATATTGAATGGAAGAATTAATCTATAGCATAGAGATCTAGTATTTGTTACTACCAATCCATGAATCTAAGAATTAGCTACTCATAAAATCAAGAACAAAGAAATAAATTAAAGCACATCAAAACCTGAATTAATTGATGAATCCTTGTTACAATCCTTGAATCTTGAATAAAAGTATGTACAAAGTATCTCTAATAATTGGATGGAGTGTTATATTTATACTAGGGCTAAGGAGGTGTAAAAATATGAAAAACCCTAGGATTCCTTGTTGAAAAAGGATAAATAAAGTGATGGTGGCCGAATTCCCCAGGAGCCCTTGGTATTTTTGGGTTTCCAGAAAAGCCCTCCGAAAATTCCCCAAAGGTTTAGTCATTCCCCTAGGTAGTCATATCATTCTCTCTGAACCCTAGCCTCGAGCCTAAGTAATTACATCCTTTCAAACCCTAGCCTAAAGCCTAGGAAGTTACATCCTTTTTAAACCCTAGCCTTGATCCTAGGTAGCTACATCCTTCCTAAACCCTAGCCTTGATCCTAGGTAGTCACATATCCTCTCTAAACCCTAGCCTTAAGCCTAGGAAACCACAACATCCCCTTTAACCCTAGCCCAAATTCTAGGGAATTTCCAAAGCCCCGTATGCAACATCATTTCCAAATTCCCGAAACCCTAGTCTCGAAACCTATGAAATTTACAATCTCAATTCTCTGTTTTATTGAACCCTAGTCCAAAACCTAGGATATAATGCCCTGTCCAAAACTCAATCAAACCTAGCCTCAAGCCTAGGAAGCCGCATTCGCTCTAAACCCTAGCCTCGAGCCTAGGTAGTCTCACTCTTTCCAAACCCTATCCTCAAGCCTAGGTAGTCGCATTCGCTATAAACCCTAGCCTCGAGCCTAGGTAGTCGCATTCGCTCTAAACCCCAGCCTCAAGCCTAGGTAGTCGAACTCTTTCTAAAACCCTAGCCTCAAGCCTATGTAGAAATTATCCTCTTTAAACTCTATCATCAAGCCTAGGATTCAACATTCCCTTCAAACCCCAGTCCTAAACCTAAGAAACTCATTCACCTTAGTCTCAAACGTAGGAAGTTTACAGTCCTTAGCCTTAAAACCTAGCCTAAAGCCTAAGTTACCATGAACATTTCCAAGCCATAGTCACCAATCCCGGAAAATGGTGAACCCTAACATCAAGCTTAGTGGACCTTCCACAAAAGCAATCCCTCTTCCCACGATCCATGGTCTCAAGCCTAGGAAGTCACAACCCTTTCAACTCCCAGCCTTAGGTTTAAAGCCAACGCCTTTGCAACCTCTGAACCTACCACAACTCCAAGCCCTAGCCTCGAAGCCTAGGATATTTCTAAACCCTAGTCCCAAACCTCGGAGAGTCATGGTCCTTAAACACCAGTTCGAAACCCTAACATCTAGGAAATTCCCAAACCTCAACCTCTCCAAACCCTAGCCCCAAGCATAGGAATCTGCATTCTCTCTAAACCCTAGTCTCAAGCCTAGGAAGCACCATCCTCTTTAACCCTAGCCCAAGTTCTAGGGAATTTCTAAAGCCCTGTGTGCAACATCCTTTCCAAATTCCCGAAACCCTAGTCTCGAAACCTAGGAAATTTATAACCTCAATACCCCGCTAGTCTTATGCCTAGGATATAATAGCCTTTCCATATTCTCTCCGAACCCTAGACTTGAGCCTAGGTAGTCGCATTCTCTCCAAACCCTAGCCCGTAAGCCTAGGAAACCCACATTGTATCCGAGATACAATCTCAAGTCTAAACAACCATAATATCTTTTGCATCCTTATCTCAAGGCTAAGAGGCTACCCATCCCCTTTCCTTAAAAGCCTTAGGCCCTACCCTAAGCAACCAAGCAAAATGTCCCTTACCTAAATACCTCATCTTAATGGTTCGTAGCCTCATATTATGTATTCCTCCTAATTTAGGGTAAGCGGATCCCAAACATTACGCTTTCCATGGTCGTCCTTTGCTCACCAAAGAGTCCTTTACCTTGGCGACTCCCCGAGAGTCCATCACCTTTGTGACTCCCCAAGATCCATCACTTATGCGATTCCCTGAGAGTCTATCACCTTCATGACTCCTTGAGAGTTCATCCCGTTTGCGACTTAATAACGATCCATCATCTTTGCCTCCGCATGTAAAATCCCATTTTTGCCCCTAACCTGTTTCATCCATGGTAGGTACCCTTAAACGCTATTTTGACTGATATTCGTTACCTTTAGGTACGGAAAACCCCTTAAAATTTCCATTTTCACCAAATATTTGCTTAGGATTCGTATGGTTGCAGAGACTTCGGCGCCTCTATGACATACGCATCCTAGATCGATAAGCCTCGGCGCTTCTGTTAGTGAGAGATCCAGCATCTATTATTTCCTAATATCTGCTTAGGATTCGTATGGTTGTAGAGACTTCGGCGCCTCTATGACATACGTATCCTAGATCGATCGTGATTGGCACAAGCCTCGGCGTTTCTATTTGCGAGAGATCCAGCATATATTATTTTAGCACTTCCTAATATTTGCTTAGGATTCGTATGGTTGCAGAGACTTCGGCGCCTCTATGACATACGAATCCTAGATCGATCGCGATTGGCAGAAGCCTCGGCGTTTCTGTTTGCGAGAGATCCAACATCTATTATTTCCTAATATCTGCTTAGGATTCGTATGATTGTAGAGACTTCGGCGCCTCTATGACATACGCATCCTAGATCGATCGTGATTGGCAGAAGCCTCGGCGTTTCTGTTTGCGAGAGATCCAGCATATATTATTTTAGCACTTCCTAATATTTTCTTAGGATTCGTATGGTTATAGAGACTTCGGCGCCTACGCATCCTAGATCGATCGCGATTGGCAGAAGCCTCGGCGTTTCTGTTTGCGAGAGATCCAGCATCTATTATTTTAGCATTTCCTAATATTTGCTTAGGATTCGTATGGTTGTAGAGACTTCGGCGCCTCTATGACATACGCATCCTCGATCGATCGCGATTGGCAGAAACCTCGGCGTTTCTGTTTGCGAGAGATCCAGCATCTATTATTTTAGCATTTCCTAATATTTGCTTAGGATTCGTATGGTTGTAGAGACTTCGGCGCCTCTATGACATACGCATCCTAGATCGATCGCGATTGGCAGAAGCCTCGGTGTTTCTGTTTTCAAGAGATCCAGCATATATTATTTTAGCACTTCCTAATATTTGCTTAGGATGCGTATGGTTGTAGAGACTTCGGCGCCTCTATGACATACGCATCCTAGATCAATCGCGATTGGCAGAAGCCTCGGCGTTTCTGTTTGCGAGAGATCCAGCATCTATTATTTTAGCATTTCCTAATATTTTCTTAGGATTCGTATGGTTGTAGAGACTTCGGCGCCTCTATGACATACGCATCCTAGATCGATCGCGATTGGCAGAAGCCTCGGCGTTTCTGTTTGCGAGAGATCCAGCATCTATTATTTTAGCATTTCCTAATATTTGCTTAGGATTCGTATGGTTGTAGAGACTTCGGTGCCTCTATGACATACGCATCCTAGATCGATCGCGATTGGCAGAAGCCTCGGCGTTTCTGTTTGCGAGAGATCCAGCATCTATTATTTTAGCATTTCCTAATATTTGCTTAGGATTCGTATGGTTGTAGAGACTTCGACGCCTCTATGACATACGCATCCTAGATCGATCGCGATTGGCAGAAGCCTCGGCGTTTCTGTTTGCGAGAGATCCAGCATCTATTATTTTAGCATTTCCTAATATTTGCTTAGGATTCGTATGGTTGTAGAGACTTCGGCGCCTCTATGACATACGCATCCTAGATCGATCGCAATTGGCAGAAGCCTCGGCGTTTCTGTTTGTGAAAGATCCAGCATCCATTATTTTAGCGCGATCGGCAGAAACCCGGGCTTTTCTGCTTGCGCTTACCTCAGCGTTTATTACTCCACCTCAGGATTATTTAGACAACGTAGTCTTTATTGTCCCATTATCCCTCTTGCTTCAAATGACTTCATTTCCTAACGAATGTTCGTTCTTCATACAGGATAGTGCCCGTAGGTTTATTATCCCTAGCAGAAGTCCGATGTCTCGTTTTATCCCCAGTCGCTCAGAACTAAGACCGGCTTGATTCCTCCGAGGATACGTAGGAAACCTGAAAAGGTTCAGCCATCCGATCGACGTACTCATCTATCATCCCTAGCAGATACACTTTCCCTAGCAGATACACTTTCCCCAGCAGAAGACGTTGCTCCCCATCAGAGGACAATCATTCTCAATTTTCCCATCAGATTTGAACTACGTTTGGCTTGATTCCCCCGCGGATACGTAGGTCGCCTGTCAAGGTTCAGCCGTTCCCTTACCTTTCATCTGTTTTGAAACTCATGTTTCAGAACGGATCCTTCTTTTATCGTCGACCCCACATTGCCTTGCAAGAAGCGTCGCCGAGGGGCTACTGTTAGTACCCGACCTGAAAATGAGTTTATTAGGGCTTTACCAAAAATACAAGGACTTTATAGGAATTAGAAACCTTGTAAAGACTTGTCCCGGATTCCCGAAATACCTCATTTATGACAAAATCTATCAAAATAGGTAACTTATGGTTTCCTTAAAACCATGCAGAAACCCTAGCTTAAGAATCAAGTCAGCCAGCAGAATTGGCCACGCGGCCAACCTTGCCACGCTTCAACCTTGGCCACGCGGCCATTCTTGTCACCGGCTTAAATCATGGCCAGGCGGCCAACCTTGCTCCGGATGATCTCAGCCGTCAGATCTTCCCCTCAGTTTACTATATAAACCAATGCCATCCCATTGGTTTAGGATCCCGATTTTGAGAGCTTTAAGTCCGAATTTTAGAGTTCTTAAACACAATTTTCTCCCTAATTAAGCATTCAAACACTCAAGGAGATCAAGGTTTATTTCTTGCCAACATAGGTAAGTTTTCTAACTTTTTCTTCATGTTCTTGCATCATTTTTAATGTATCTTTTATATTCATGTTCTTGCATGTTTATTCATAGTTTCTTCATATTCCTTGCATGTTCATTCATATGTTCATAATATGTTCTTCGCATGTTCATCGTGTTCATAGATTAAAATCTTATTTATGCTATATTTAGGGTTGCGATCTTCATAATTACATGTTATTTCATAGCCGATGATGATCTAGGGTTCATCAACCCGAGGATGATCTAGGAACTACTTCTAAACCCTAATCTTTAGGTAATCCCCCCCTCATTATGCATGATCCCGATTCCTCTGCCTATTCTAAATTCTTCTCGAACTACGCTGACCTGAGCTTCTCACATTGAGAGGAACGTAGGCAATCTTCGGATCCGGTCTAAATCACTAACACACTACATACACCACATCATGATAGAAATACCGATCAATTCGGGCAATAGGAGTGATAACGTACAATATTCTTCTCTTGTTGTAATTTGACCCCCGAACCCACTAAAAATGTTTTTTTCAACGTTTTGGGTTTAATTAAAACGGCGTGGCGACTCTCATAATTTTAATGTTACTATGAATATCCCAAATTCAAACACACGTATTCACAGTCACATATCTTTATCTTTATTTTCTGGTCCGTTCTTTATCCTTCTTTTTCGCACTTTAACGTACAAAGATCCGTGCATTCTTTTGCTCCTTCCCTATACTCATAAAAACTCCAAAAACCATCAAAACACCCAAGGTTGAGAATCTAATAAGTCATAAAACTATATCATTTGGATGAGTAAAAACACATCCATCATCTAGCAATAAATCTAAATTAAGCACAAGCAAAATTATGAATAGAGATCAAATTGTGAAAAGAAAAATACCTCAAATTGATAAAAGGGGTTCAAGATTCAAACCCAAAGCTTGGATTTTAGTTTCTCATCCAAAGCTTTGAAATCCCCATGAATAAAGAAATAAAAACCTAGATCTAAAATAATGTTGAAGTCTAGAATGAAAAATAATAAAAGAATCTATTTTTATACCTAGAAAATTCATAAATTGAAAAGGAATGAATAAGAATTAAAAGAAAATAAAGAAAATATGAAAAACTGCTGGAAAACACACACACACACGCGCTGCCGCGCGCCTCCACTCTTAGTCTCCAGTCGCCACGCGCCAGCACGCTCTAGACACGCGCAAGCTATCCGTGAAAGCGCACCTGGAAGATGCGCTTCTGCCAATGTGCCTAAAAAAACAACACGAATCGTGCTTCAGCGCACGATTCGTTTTCCAACTCGCCAGTCGTGCGCACGAAATGCTGAAGACATGCAGGGGTTTGGGCCAAGAGAATTAGGCTTCGCTTGATGGGCCTCGCTGAGATGATAGGTTGCCGGTCTTGGGCCATTCTCCAATACTTTGGCTTGATCTGGTGTGGGCTCGAAGACTTGGGCTGATTTTCTTCAATTTAATTGTTGATCCACCACTTCTCTTATTTATTTGGGCTTTGACTTTTCTCATTATTTTGGGATTTCTTTTTCTTCTAATAAACTATTACATCAAGTAGAAATATAAAAATAATAAAATACTCCCAAATTATAATAAATCCCCAAAATTACATAATTGCCCCAAAATACATAAAAACTATCTAAAATACATAAAAATCATAATTTAAGCTTATAAAATCCTAGGAAATAAGTGTGTTAAATTCGTCTCATCAAATTCCCCCACGCTTAGATCTTTACTCGTCCCTGAGTAAAATCCTAACTCTCCTCTAAACATCGGTCTAATAGCGTATCATGGAGAAAAATGATTCCTACTCCAAACATAAACATCAATAAATAAAATTGAAGTGTAGAAACTCCGTCTCCTTATAACTCCTCAAAGAAATAATAAAAATGACATTAGCTTGATACCAACTCCTTAATAAACATTATCAAAACTAAATGCCCACTCACAAGCCAAGGGGAACTGAAAATGTCCTAAATTTCCCCTACGCTTATCTCACACTATAATCTCCCTCATAAAAACAAATTTTTTGCAAGATTTAATTATGCACAAAACTTACCTCATAATAAAACACCAACCCCCCTTATGTTTCCAAGAAAAAAAATGAGGATTTCTAACCTAAACTCCACTATCGGAACCTCCTACTCCAATAGTGTATCCTACCAAAACTCCAAACCCCCCTTATGTCTTCTCTTCGGTGGATGTAAGATATTTTATTACTCAAACCTCACCTTTTTCCTAAGCGCCCTTTCGGGTTTTCACTTAGCCTCTTTTTTTTTTTTTTTTTTTTTTTTTTTTTCATTTTTCATTTTTATTGAAAAGAAAAACTAACTATCTGGAATGAAAATGCATACTATACAACTACAAATACTTCCCCCACGCTTAAACTACACAGTGTCCTCAGTGTGTAAAAGTGAATAAAATAAGGACAGTTTAAACGTAAGGGAATAAATGGTACCTCATTAGTGCACACTCCACTCCGTTTGAGCTCGAATTATCTCCATGAATCCCTTCTTCCTTTTGTCCATCGTGCTCAAACCTCCATACTTTTCCATCGAACCACTAGCCATCATCAATTCTTCCTCACTTCCAAATGCATGCTTTCGGTACTCAGGAAGATTCTTTTTCTTTCTTGGTCCATGTTTTACTGTCGGTATTTTCAAATCATCATCCCCAATAAAAGTATTGGACACATCCTCTACCTTTGGCTCTACTACATCCATAAAACACAAACCACGAACATCCTTAGGGTCTTTCTTGGAGTAAAAAAATGTTGAACTCCATTAAATCCCATCGAACTCCATAGTCAAAGATCCGTTGGAAACATCCAACTTAGTATGAGCCGTAGACATAAATGGCCTCCCCAACAGAATGGGAGCCTTAGGATCCGTATCCATATCTAACACATAAAATTCTACAGGAAAAATGAACTTACCGACCCGGACCAAAACATCCTCAACCTACCCCTTAGGGTATGCATTATATCTATCCGCCAACTGAATCACCACCCTAGTATCATTTAACGGTCCCAACTTGAGCTTTTCAAACAATGCATAAGGCATGACATTGATTGAAGCACCCAAGTCAAGCATAGCCATATGCTCAGAATTATCACCCAAAGACACAGGAATCACAAACATACCCAGATCACTACACTTCTTGGGCATCTTCTTATGATAGACTGCAGACACATGCTCTTTCAACTTCACCTTTTTTTGTCTTCTCGCTTTCTGATCCCTCTTCAATGTACACAACTCCTTCAAGAATTTAGCGTATCTCAGAACAGTCTGCAACAAGTCTAAAAATGGGATGTTTACCTCAAGCCTTTTGAAAGTTTCAAATATAACCTTGTCAGGCTCCGATTTGCGATGCTCACTCAAAGTCTCAGGGAATGGTACATCCGGCTCAGAAACTGTGGGTTCTGGTGTAGATTTCTTCCCCTCCTCCGAGGTCTTCTCTTCAGGCACAACCTCCTCAACCTCAATCGCTGGATCATCCGGTACAACTTCCTTCCCAATCTCCTTACCACTACGCAAAGTCATGGCACATGCACTCTTCTTAGGGTTCGGTTCTTTTCTAGACTGTACCTTCTCTGCCTCTCTAGCCTCTAATCTCCCAACTGCATCCGCTATCTGACCAATCTATCTCTCTAGATTACCAATACTCGCATAGGTCTTCTGTTGATACTGCGGGAAATTGCTATTCATCATCCTCACCGACTGTGCTAAGGAGTGAATCATATCATCCATCGACTGTCTTGGAGGGTTACTTTGATAATGCTGCTGCTGCTGTACTGATACTAATTAGTGGGGTACTGCTGACTCTGTGGTGGACCCATCAACAATTGCTTCATCATCCCCTTAAGGTCCTCTACATCTGTCTCTAGCTTACTTGTCACACCACTACTAGAATTCGCAGAACTAACCTGTCTGAAACTCGATCTCCTGCCATGTGTTCGAGTGCTCTTAGCCAACTCATCAATAATCTCATTCGCCTCCTCAGTTGTCTTGTTCAAAATACTACCCCCATAGCAAGAATCCACCAAGCGCTTATCCTGGACCGTCAATCCCCCATAGAAATATACTATCATTTGTTCATCATCAAATCCATGATACGGGCAATTCCTGCATAGCTTATGGAACCGGTTATAATACTCATATAAGGTCTCATCTACCTTCTGCTCCATGTTACTAATATCCCGCTTCATGACATTGATCTGATCTGGTGGAAAAAACTCATCTAAGAAAACCTCCTTCATCTCCTGCTATGTGGTAATACTGTTGGGTGGCAGATGATAATACCACACACTAATATCATCTTTCAGAGTGAAAGAGAATGATCTAAGAAGGAGATGCTTAATAGGAACTGCCGTAGGCTTCATACTCTGACAAATCGACATAAACTAGGATATATATTAGTACCTCACTATGTTATTAATCTGATTAATAATAGTAAATGTGTTTTGATAAATAAATAATCATTCCAGTTGACAACCTACAAAGACCTGATCCGCAGGCAACCCAAGACTAGCCTCAACAACTATCTATTCAGTTCATGTATATACCAACAGCTAAGACTGTTCAAGGATCAACCAATAATATATACATCAAATGAACTGAATATATATCATTTCTACATTCATTTACACTCATATGAATTACAGAAACCCTATTTGCAAACATGCTAAAGCAGATCATCCAGTTCAAACCGAACAGCTATCTGACTTTTCACCAACAGCTAAGACTCCAACTGTCCAATAGCCATCTGAAAAGCTTGACAAGATTGAAGAATAAGTTATTCCACTGATTGGAACAACCTATAGTATCTGCCTGATCAAATCTACAATCCCAGCAGCTATCTCCCCTGTGCCATCAGCTAAGTCCCTGCAAATCCAGCAGCTGACTCCAAATGATCCAGATTCTTGAAGGAATAGTTATTTTAGTATAAAATAACTACGTAATTAATCAAGCATGCAAATCTCCACCAGCACCTCCAGCATGGACATCCTGCATAAAGAAATAAAGTATTAAGTCAACACTACTTTACCCAGTCAAAGACTTACTTTCTGCAAACATGTTCCCCATGTGTTTTCTTGTCCCCCAACGGATATATTCATATCCTATATAAGAAAACACACTGGAACATTATCACACACCCTTATTCAACACACACACAAACTAAACCACCGTTGTTGCTCCCCAAGAACCTCAAATCTATATTACTGATTCATTTGCATTACACCCCTGCAAATCTTGTGCCATTTAGCACCCCGTTATAACCCCCTTCAAACCTAGCTAACAGCCAAGCTATTTCTTTGTAAACACACTTGTGCATTTTTAGTTTTCTTTTTCTTTTCACTTTGAAAGAAGCAACCTTAATTGAAGTGTCAATTAAGTAGAGGGAGTTCAGGGAACTTGCCTTATCAATTCTTGTAAGTTCTTGAAGAGAACGGATTATAGTGAATTGGTCTCACTGTTCTAACAGTGGGGGTGGATGTAAGAGAAGAACTATACCTCTGAACCACTTGAAAATCCTTGTGTACACTCTTGTCTCTACACTTAAACACACACTGCACATTGTCTATTTTTGTTTCTTTACTTAATTATTTTCCGCTGCATAATTACTCTACCTTTAATCTCTCAACAGCTAACTCCCAAACCAGTTAGCTGTTCAAGTTTTAACCTATCTGTTAATCTTAGTAAACAGGACCTTTCAATTGGCACCAGAGCTTGGATTCACCATAAAGAGTCTAACAACTTGTGAAAGATCTATTCAACCCACCATGCCTCAACCAAGAAGAAACAATGAGAAGGACATACCACATATTGATGACTGTGGATCTTTTGATATTTATTCATCAAAAATTAAAACCTATCTAGATGCTAATAGCATATGGAACTGGTATGTCTTGAAACATGAAATAGAACCACCAGTTCAAGCTGAAACAAATGGAGGAGCAAGCAAAACCAAAATCCCCTGAATCATGGAATGAATATGAGAAACAACTAATGTCTGCTAACCTAAAAGTTAAAAATATTCTGCAAAAGAGTGTAAATGACTCCCTTGCTCAAGAAATAGCTGAAGTTAAAAGTGCTAAAGCTGCATGGGACTTAATACACACTAAGTTTACTAAACACACAAGTGTCAGAACTCAGAATCTCTATAACTTACTCAAATAATTAGACAACTTTAAATTCTATCTTGGAGAAAAGGTCAGTGCTGCAAGACCAAGGTTTGAAGACCTTGTTAGAGCCATTTCAGACTATGGCAAAGCATTCACCCAAGCTGGCCTATGCTTAAAGATATACTCAAACCTTCCCCCAAGAGTATGAAAAAGTGGCTCTACCCATTAGAGAAGGAGCTGAATGGAGCACCATGACAGTAGAACAATACTTTGGGAAACTTGAAGCTTATGAGCTTGAAGGAATGATCAAAATTCAACCAGCACCCACTATATCCCAAACTCTTGGTATGGTTGCACAAGAGCAAAACCAAAAATTGTTCACTCAACAGGACATTGATGTTCTGGTAAACAATGCCCTGTAAAAATTGAACATAACCCCCAAGCAAGAATCAAAGCCCATCTCTCAAGATGACATTCCCAGCCTGATATATATGGCTGTCAGAAATTCCATGAGACATCAAAAGAAAGCCTTTGATAGAAGATACACTCCCTCATCCTCCAACCCACCTCAAGAAACTGTAAAGAAAAGTGTGGAGTGCTATAATTGTGGAAAGCCAGATCACTTTGCTACTGAATGCACTGAACCTAAGAAACAAAAAGATAACTAAAAAAGAATGACATACTCTAAAGAAGTTATTCATAGCTCGAGATGCAATTGCTACAATTGTGTCAAAGCTAAAAATAACAGAAATAAATAACAAGTCATGCTTGCTGACTCATCTAGGTTCTGTGATGAAGATCTTGACTCATCTGACTCAGATTGTGATGAAGAAGAAGCACTACTGTGTCTTGTTGCCCAAGAAGATGAAGATTCTGACAATAAGGAAGATCTAGAGGCCCTAGCTGCTGCAGAACAGTTAAAAGAGGTACATAATTTTAACTCACTAAATATTGATGGCTTTGAAAGTTTAGTCTGCACCCTTTTAATTCAAAAGAAAAAACAAGACTCCAGGTTTGCCTCCCTCATCACTGAAAACCTTGAGCAATCAAAAACCATTGAAAAACTCAAATCTTCAATTCTCACCCTTGAAACCACTAAAAAAGATTTTGAGAACCTTGAAGGAAGAAAACAATGCCCTAAAAAGCAAGATTGATTCTTGGAACAAATCAAGCAATGCTCTATCTTTGTATCACTTCAATCAAAGACATCCTAGGGTCAGATCTGGTCTTGGAGCTGAAAATCCCACTCTTAAAACTTATACTCCCCCAACTGGTAATAGGGCTATTGAGACAATGGTCCTATCTAGCCTCAACACTTTCTCAACCAAGAAACCATCATATCCTGTTCAAACAAAGGATGATGTATACAAAATGAGATGTGAAAGTACCAAAAAGAGTGAGTTAAGTGTGGAACATCCCACAAGTTCTCAATCTCAATTCTCTACTAGTACTGACAACACCAATAGTCAGAAAAGAAGGCATGAACACAAGTCTGGAAAGCTTGGAAGGTCCCAACAGCCAAGACAAGCTGAACAGCTAAGACAAGCTGGACAGCTAAGAAAGGCTAGACAGCATAAGCCAAGGTAACATAGACAAAACTGGCAATATTCCAATGGAAAAAGTCATGCCTATTAGTCCCAAAGACCTTCTCCCAGATCATCACACCATTCATTTCATTCTCAACAACCATCTTACTTTCACCAACCCAACTACAGAAAACAAACCCTATACAATACCAGAAACACATATGATAAACCCTCAACCCTTTACTTTGACTCCCTACATGATGCAGATCATGTCTTACTACAACACCCTTAACCAGTTCTTCAAAAGGAGATCAGATAACAAGGGTAGGGTCCCAAAGAAAATCTAATCCTTTGGACCCAAAAGAATAAAAGGGTACCATAATTTTTAATTTTTTTTTTGTAGGTTTCCTGTACAGGTATATGGTACTTAGATAGCGGCTGCAGTAGGCACATGACTTATAACAAAGAATGGCTTCAACAGCTATCTCCAAAGAATGGTCCCAATGTTACTTTTGGTGACAATTCTAAAGCAAGGGTCAAAGGATCAGGAAATTTAGTGACCAAGGAGATCATCTTCACAGATGTATCATATGTTGAAGGCCTAAAGCACAATTTGATTAGTATTAGTCAAATATGTGACAAGGGTTACCATGTTGTCTGCACCAAGGACCTTTGCCAAGTCAAGGACAATAACAACAAGGTTATTCTTACAGGAGTAAGAAAGAAGAACCTCTATTGCCTGCACCTTGAAGTTGTACAAACCTCTACTGCCTAATGTCTCTTATCCTATAGCCAATTAGACATGTCATGGCTATGGCACAAAAGACTTGCTCACCTGAACCTGAAGACCATCTCAAAGCTCTCCAATTCCAACCTAGTCAAAGGCCTTCCCAAAATTCCATTCAAGAAGGATAAACTTTGCAAAGCTTGTGAGTGTGGAAAACAAAAGAAGACCTCCTTTTCAGCCAAAACCAGATTGGACACCAACCAGCCATTGGACCTTCTGCGTATGGATTTATTTAGTCCTATCAGAACCAGATCTCTAGGTGGTAAGAGATACTCACTTGTGGTTGTTGATGACTTCACAAGATTCACTTGGATCATTCTCCTTGAATCCAAAAGTGATACCCTTAGAAATCTCTCTCAGCTGTTCAACAAAATTCAGAACTTTAAAGGCTTGTCAATCAAGAAAATAAGGTCTGACCATGGAACAGAATTTGAGAACACTGGTGTTGATTCCTACTGCAATGAAATTGGTATTGATCATAATTTTTCAGCCCCTAGATCTCCCCAACAAAATGGAGTAGCAGAAAGGAAGAACAGAACCATATGTGAAGCAGCTAGAACAATGCTGTCAGAACATAATCTTCCTAAGTATTTTTGGGGAGAGGCTGTAACCACTATAGTCTATGCCCAAAAAAAGACTCTCATCAACAAGTACCACATGAAGACTCCATATGCATTATGGAATGGAAGGATTCCAACCATATCTTACTTTTATGGTTTTGGAAGCAAGTGCTACATTCATAACAATGGGAAGAATAACCTGGACAAGTTTGATTCAAAGAGTGATGAAGGAATCTTTCTTGGATATTCCATCACTAGCAAAGCATACAGAGTATACAACAAAAGGATACTTGTTGTAGAAGAATCAATTCATGTTGACTTTGATGAAAATAATGATCAAAGCAACACTGACTTCTGTGATTTTGATGAATCCATTGGAAATTCTGACACCCTTCCAGAATCAACTCCAACTAGCAATAATCCCTCATCCTCAAATGAAATCATCAGCTATCTTCCATATGTCCTGCCCAAAGACATTCCAGACAACCAACTAAAGCTCAACAGCTTTCCCACTCCCAACAGCTATCCTACCCTCAACAGGATAGATGAAGAAAATGAAAGTTGTTCAGTCATTCTACACTTTAGCACCCAGTTACAACCCCCTTCAAACCTAGCTAACAGCCAAGCTATTTCATTGTAAACACTCTTGTGTATTTTTAGTTTTCTTTTTCTTTTCACTTTGAAAGAAGCAACCTTAATTGAAGTGTCAATTAAGTAGAGGGAGTTCAGGGAACTTGCCTTATCAATTCTGGTAAGTTCTTGAAGAGAACGGATTATAGTGAATTGGTCTCATTGTTCTAACAGTGGGGGTGGATGTAAGAGAATAACTATACCTCTGAACCACTTGAAAATCCTTGTGTACACTCTTGTCTCTACACTTAAACACACACTGCACATTGTCTATTTTTGTTTCTTTACTTAATTATTTTCCGCTGCATAATTACTCTACCTTTAATCTCTCAACAGCTAACTCCCAAACCAGTTAGCTGTTCAAGTTTAACCTATCTGTTAATCTTAGTAAACAGGACCTTTCAATATATGTTGATTCGGGTTCTCACCAGTCATACCCATGAGTGTGGTAATTAAATCAACAAACCCGGCTTCAACTCAATTGTAACCCCAATAGGCAGATCAGGGAATTTAATTGCATGAGGTTGTTCGCTCCAATTTGGGGTAGTTTTCTGCCTCAATGTCTGCGCCGCCATTTTTTCAGTTGACACAATTGCTTTGGATTTCCTGCTTTGTTGTTGTCTCTTCCTAAAAGTTCTTTCGATTTCTGGGTCAAGACTTGCAAGCAATTCCTCAGTAGAACGGGTGTGGACCATAAAAAGTACCACACTAAAAACAAATAACAAAATTAAAATTAACTAAAAAGAAAACTAAACTAAATAAACCGACTAAAAACAAATAAAAAGAACAAGAAATAAAATAAGAACGTAAACAATTAAAAACCGTTCCCCGGCAACGGCGCCAAAATTTGATAGGCTAAATCGCCCACCAACAAATTAAACTTGGACTAGGTTCTAAAAATATGTAGCTAGGAATAAGTCCAGGATCGATCCACGAAGAATGGTTATTTATTTACGTAATTGTCACTTGACAAGATTGGGGGAATAAGTTTGATTATTAATTCCTAAAACAAGAATAAAATAAATTAAATTGAGCTAACACAATAATTAGAAAGCACTTTAGATTTGATTCCGTCGCCACCTACTTATTCAATTATCATTGATATCTCTTTTCACTTTTTACAGATCTATTTCAATCCCTATTTCTTCTTTCAGAATAGTTAATAGCAGTGGCTCACTCACTAGAAATCCTAATTAATAATTCAATCTAACTGGCACAGTCTATATCTCAAAATTATTTGATTCAAGACTTAAGAAACTAAGATCAAGAATGCTTTCTATGATTATTTCACACAGATAATCATTTAATTTTACCCACTTCACAATTTACAATGGCACATGAATAAGATATGAAGATGCTACTTGTGAATTCCTATACTGGCACAGTAAATAGAAAATTCTAGCAAAGATAAATTAACCAGAGCAATTAGATTTATCAAGTGTAAAAACCCTAGCAATAAATCTAGATTAACCACAAGCAAAATTATGAATAGAGATAAAATTGTGAAAAGAAAAATACCTCTAATTGATAAAAAGGGGTTTAAGATTCAAACCCAAAGCTTAAATTTTACTTCCTCATCCAAAGCTTTGAAATCTCCATGAATAAAGAAATAGAAACCTAGATCTAAAATTATGTTGAAGTCTAGAAAGAAAAATAATAAAACAATCTATTTTTATACCTAGAAAAGTCTAAATTGAAAAGGAATGAAAAAGAATTAAAAGAAAATAAAGAAAATATGAAAAACAGCTGGAAAACACGCACACACACGGTGCCACGCGCCTCCACTATTAGTCTCCAGTCGCCACGCGCCAGCACGCTCCAAACACGCGCCAGCTATCCGTGAAAGCGCACCTGAAAGATGTGCTTCTTCCAATCCGCCTAAAAAGCCCACACGAGCCGTGCTTCAGCGCATGATTCGTTCTCCAACTCGACAGTCGTGCGCACGAAATGCTGAAGACGTGAACGGGTTTGGGCCAGGAGAGTTGGGCTTCGCTTTTGGGCCTCGCTGAGATGATGGGTCGCCGGTATTGGGCCATTCTCCAATGCTTTGGCTTGATTTGGTGTGGGCTCCAAGACTTGGGCTGATTTTCTTCAATTTAATTGTTGATCCACCACTTCTCTTATTTATTTGGGCTTTGACTTTTGTCATTATTTTGGGATTTCTTTTTCTTCTAATAAACTATAGGGAATAGCTATTGCCACTACAATTTGTATTTATCCACTACACTTTTTATAGTTTGACAAAATTATCCTTTGAAGTTTTGATGAATTAAAGGAAACTTAATGAAGATACTAATCATTTATATTATGAAATACTTACCATACTTGTTTTAAAAAATAATACTTACCTTATTTAAATGATAAATAATTATCTATAGTAAATATATCACTTTGAGTTTATTTTTTATTTTTGGTTTTTATTACATATTTGTATTTTATATCTTCAGTGTCTAAAGTAACGTAAATAATTAATCAAGTAAGATACATATTTAATCAAGTTACTTGTCAATGTTGTCATCCATTACATTGCATTGCATTCCATCATTTTTTTTCTTTTTCTATTTTTTTTTATGATAAAAGCAAAGAATCTTGAAAACATTTACTGTAACTTGAATACTTATACTACATATTATAAATTATCAACATATTTTTATGGTTTAATATTACTCAAAATATTTATTATTGAAGTCTAATATTTCAATTTAAATATATTTTTTTTAAATACTATAGTTTTCACCACTTATGTAGAACAAAATTTTTCTAGCGTTTTTAGCCCATTCAAATACAAATGGTAAATGGGAGAATAAAAGAAAAATTAGGTGAGTAAAATATTTATTATATCACATAACAATACATATATTTTCTATAAGAAATTTTATTTTGAATTGAATTTATTCTACATATAAATAAATTATATATTATAGCATGAGTAAATGAATTAATTTATATGTTTTTAAAAACCTAACAAAATATATAGATTTCAATGACTATTAATGATTTATTAGTGGATAAGACAATTTTGTAGTGTAATTATCTCTTCATAAGGGCAAATGTGTCATATAAATGATTAATTTACCAAAAATATAATGAGTGTAGTGGAAGAGTAATTATCGTAGTGGTAATAGCCCTTCCCTAAACTATATTACATCAAGTAAAAATATAAAAATAATAAATACTCCCAAATTATAATAAATCCCCAAAATTACATAATTTCCCCAAAATACATAAAAACTATCTAAAATACATAAAAACTATCTAAAATACATAAAAATCATAATTTAAGCTTCTAAAATCCTAGGAAATAAATGTGTAAAATCCGTCTCATCACATTTCCACTTTCAAAGGCTAAAATAATAATTAATTTACTTGTATATTGTCCAGTGGAATATCTAAATGAATAAATCATTATAGAGTGTGACAATTTCAAAGGAGCTCAATTGCCACGTTTAATTAATATAATCTATAGCCTTTTCCACTATCATCCTCCGCTCCCATTTTGTGATTTAAAATGCATAACTACACAATTTTTTTTATCTACTCTCCAATATCATCCTATATTATTTTTTGCAAATTTCTTGGGACAAAAATTTTTGATAGAAAGCATTTTATGAAGGAAATACTTTACATAACGCTATTCTGAGGGAACATTGATGACCTTTCTTGTTTCTTCTTTTTATGTCATTGTATAAGGGTGGTCTGATCGGACCATGGCCTTTCACTGCTTTTGCTCTTTGTTTTCTTCTTGTACCAAGTATCCTTTCAAGCTCCCAAGCATTTCATCATTCTTTCAAGTCATTTCTCATGTCCTATTTTGCTCCAAAGTGTGCCTAAATCCTGTCCAAAACACACAACTATACCACTAAGCACATTATATCCGCGTATTGAAATAAAATAGAATGAAATAAGTTAAATATTACTAAAATAAAGTAAAAAGACAATATTTTTGGACCTTAAATGACTATAAAATAGTCATTTTTCAACTCCCCCACACTTAATCTTTTCTTTTCATCGAGCAAGTTAACCATTGAACAAAAGGAAGGAGTGATACCCGGCCAGACCCTATGAAGAAAGAGATTTCCAGATTATTGAAGCCCATGGTCAAGTCGGACCATCACCTATGCCCGGCCGGACCCTTTGCACGTTTATGATTCTGGAGCTTTGGTACGGTTGGACCTATACCTATACCCGGCCGGACTATGCCTATTCTGAACCATTGCCTTCCAAAAGGAAGCTTTTGGGTTGAATTCCGGGAATGGGTGTCGCTCCCCGACCCGTGGTCCTACTTGGCCCCACGTCCGGGACACGCGCGGAAGACGTCATAAAACATTTTAGGAAAAATTTTCAAAATGTACTTTCATAAAACTTTAATATAACCAAACACATTTACTTGGAACTTGACTTCATTCCACATAAACACACTTTCACATTCCAAAGTACTTAGCCATAAGGCTCACACACTTTACTTACAAATTTACAAATCACCAACATGTTCCAAAAATAGGTGATACAAAGATGAAGTCACGGTACACTACCCAAAAGGTTATACATTTATATAATATATGCTTTACAAACCAAACTTACTTTCCCAAAATGTCTTACCCAAAAGCACCACCTCGACGTCCTCCCTTGAAGTGACCTATCCCCTGGGCTCTCCTTTATCTAAAACAGTAAACAAATAAAGGGTGAGAATAAATCTCAGTAAGCTACTAAAATGCAACTACGTTACATGCGGAAATGATACTCATAATTGAACAATGTTAATAAACATTCATTTAGCACATCACATGGAAGGCTCCCTATCGCCAACCGTCCCATACCAGTTGGAAATAACGACCAACTAATCATACAGCACATAAGGCACAAGAGTATTCCACAACAACGCTCTAGGTACTCTAGGATATCACCTAAGACATAGACCAAGATTGAACTTTAAATCCCTTGAAATGAAACAACTCAACTATTTCAGCAACCCTGGGCGGTCGCCAACACCAGCTTGTGCGGCCGCCCAAAATGCTCTGTCCCATGACCAAAATCTTCCAGATAGATGGGCGGTCACATGCCCTATTTGGGCGGCCGCCCAACATACCCGCCAGGCCCAAAACTTGCTAATGCGTGCGACCACCCATCATACCCGCCAGGCCCAAAACTTGCTAATTTTACTCCCTTCGTTTCACCGTCCCAAAAGTACGAACCAACATGTATCTTATCAAACATAATTCAACCAAACTGAGTTATACAACACAAATATGACTTCTTTACACAACCAATATCAACTTTCCAAATACTCCCTTTGTCCCAAAATTACAAGTATCCCAAATATTATTCAAATCATAAAATTAACAAGTACAAGTATCAAGTATAACATGTATGACCATTTTAATATTAAAAGGGGAATTAGTAACTTACCTATTTCCGGAAAAAGTATCGCTGAAATAAGTTTTGTTCGGATAGAAATGACCTACTTGACACCATGATCATTTTTATATAATTAGTTTTTAAAACGGGTAAGTAAATAAAAAGAATTAAATCGAAATGGGTTGAACTTACCTTTTTCTTTCTAACCCTAAGAGAAAGTACGGGAGAGTTGCAGAACACAAGAATGAACACAGAGAAAGAAATAGGCAAACCTTTTATATTAAGAAATTTACCCACTTTTCATACTTTAGTCACCCCACTTTCGATTTGAACACTTTAACCCCTAAAGTTACATTTTCACAAAAGACCCTAAAGTTTCAAATTAATCATTTAACTCCTTTAATCATTATTATTACTAACTAAGTAAATAACACAAATAATCAAGTAAGATGTGCAAATCATAAAATATGATGCAACATATAAAATGCACATATAATGTCAAATAAAATTCCAAAAATATAAAATAAATAGGAACGGGTTTTGGGGTCGTTACATTCACTCCCCCTTAAAGAAAATTCGTCCCGAATTTTAGAATAACTTACCAAACGAGTCAAATAACCAAGGATATTTTCACTCCATTTCATCCCGAAGCTCCCAAGTAGACTCTTCCACATTATGGTTCCTCCATACAAGTCTAACAAGAGGAATACTCTTAGTTCTCAATTCTTGAACTTTAGAATCAATCAC
Organism: Campanula takesimana; assembly: GCA_026119855.1. Lineage (NCBI taxonomy): Eukaryota > Viridiplantae > Streptophyta > Magnoliopsida > Asterales > Campanulaceae > Campanula > Campanula takesimana. The sequence goes on from JAOWBW010000069.1 coordinate 698,571, forward strand.
CTGAACTGGATGCTCCTCATAGGACATACTGGGTTCAATATCCTCAGGTATCTCAGATAATACATGAGATGGATCATACACATACTTTCGAAGCAGAGAAACATGGAACACATTATGAATCTTGTCAAGAGATGGAGGTAACGCAAGACGATAAGATCGATCTCCAACTCTTCCCAATATCTCAAAAGGACCGACAAATCTAGGAGAAAGTTTACCTTTCTTCCCATATCTCTTAATTCCTACCTTTGGAGAAACTTTCAAAAACAAAAAATCCCCCTTTTCAAACTCAAGGTCTCGCCTCCGGTGATCAGCATAACTCTTTTGTCGACTCTGAGCAGTAGTCAATCGATCCCGAATAAGCTTAACATTTTCAACTAAATCATTAACCATGTCAACACACCAAATTTTTGCTTCCCCAACTTCATCCCAACAAATAGGTGAACGACATTTTCTTCCATACAATGCTTCATAAGGAGCCATTCCAATACTCGACTGAAAACTGTTGTTATAAGCAAATTCTATGAGAGGCAAATGAATATCCCAAGAATCTGCAAAATCAACTGAACAAGCTCTCAACATATCCTCAAGAATCTGAATGGTCCTTTCTGACTGGACATTTTTTTGAGGATGAAATGCAGTACTGAATCTCAATTCTGAACCCAAAGCCTTCTGAAATGCTTGCCAAAACCGAGAAGTGATGAATCTAAGATCACGATCAGAAATAATGCTAACTGGAACTCTGTGCAACCTTACTATCTCATTAATGTACAAGGTAGCAAGCCTTTCCATCGAATAGCCAATCTCAATAGGTAACAAATGAGAAGACTTTGTCAATCTGTCCACGATCACCCAAACTGTATCATGCCTTCTCCGAGTACGAGGTAACCCTGTCACAAAATCCATGGTAACATGTTCCAATTTCCATTCCGGAATCTCTAATGGTTGAAGCAATCCCGCGGGCCTTTGATGTTCAGGTTTCACTTGTTGACAAGTCAAACACTTTGACACATAATCCGCTATCTCCCGCTTCATGTTGTTCCACCAAAATTGTTGCTTCAAATCTTGATACATTTTGGTACTCCCGGGATGAATGGTATACCTCGACTTATGGCCTTCCTCGAGAACTTGAAGTTTAATCCCATCAACATTAGGAACACACAATCTACCTCTGAAAGTCAATACTCTTTCAGAACTGAGAGAAAAGTCTTCAAATCTACCATCATTGATTTTACCCATAATCTTCACTAATTCGGGGTCATCTTTCTGAGCATCCTTGATTTGTTGAATTAAAGTTGGCAATACTCTGATATTCGCAAATATAGCCCCATGCCTCGACTCATAAGGACACCAATCTCGAGCATCTTCTAACATCTTCCATTCCCGTATCATCAATGAAGCTACATAAGACTTCCTGCTAATAGCATCAGCTACCACATTGGCCTTGCCCGGATGATAAGAAATGGTGCAATCATAATCCTTCAACAGCTCTATCCATCTTCTATGTCTATTATTTAACTCTTTCTGGGAGAAAAGATACTTTAAACTCTGATGATCTGTGAAAATCCCAAACTTTACTCCATATAGATAATGCTTCCATTTGTGTAATGCAAAAATAATAGCTGCAAGCTCCATGTCATGGGTTGGATAATTCTGCTCACTAGAAGTTAATTTCCTTGAAGCATACGCAATTACCTTCTCACTCTGCATTAGAACGCACCCCAAGCCTTCTTTTGAAGCATCACTATAAATCACCAATTCATCATTCCCATTAGGCAGTGCAAGAATAGGAGCGGTGGTTAACCTCTTCTTTAACTCTTCAAAACTGACTTGACATTTATCATCCCACACATATGGAACATTCTTTCGAGTCAACTGAGTTAACGGTGTTGCAATCTTAGAAAATCCTTTAATGAATCTTCTGTAGTACCCAGCTAACCCCAAGAAACTTCGAATTTCAGTAACTGATTCTGGCCTCGTCCAATTTACAATAGCTTCAATCTTTACTGGATCAACAGATATACCTCTATTAGAAACCACATGTCCCAGAAAAGAAACTTCATCGAGCCAAAAAGCACACTTACTGAATTTTGCAAACAACTGCTTCTCCCGAAGAATAGATAGAACCATTCGCAAGTGTTGCTCATGTTCTTCCCGAGACTTAGAATAAACAAGGATGTCATCAATGAACACAACTACAAAAGAATCAAGATAAGGCTTCAAAACCCAATTCATCATATCCATGAAAACAGCTGGAGCGTTTGTTAACCCGAAACGCATAACAAGAAACTCATAATGACCATACCTACTACGGAACGCAGTCTTAGGAATGTCTTCTGAGTGAATCTTCAACTGATGATACCCACTCCTCAAATCAAACTTTGAAAAGACAACTGACTCTTGGAGTTGATCAAATAAATCATCAATGTGAGGCAGAGGATATTTGTTCTTTACAGTCACCTGATTCAGTTTTCTATAATCAATGCATAGTCTCAAGGACCCATCTTTCTTCTTTACAAACAATACAGGAGCTCTCCATGGTTATACACTGGGTCGGATGAAACCCCTATCAAGCAACTCTTGCAATTGAACTTTTAACTCCTTTAATTCAGCTGGAGCCATTCTGTAAGGTGATTCAGATATCGGGGTAGTACCTGGAAGTAAGTCAATACAAAACTCAATCTCCCTATCAGGAGGCATAGAATACTCAGTAGAGAACACATCAGGAAACTCTTTCACTATATGCACATCCTCTACTTCAGGCAACTTTTTAGTAGTATCCAGAACACTAGCCAAATACCCCGAACAACCACGATGCAACAACTTTCTAGATTTCATATAAGAAATAATACGAATTCCCTTACTCAAAGGAGCAGCCTCAAACATAAATTCAGGTACATCAGGAATTGAAAATGTAACTACCTTTTTATAACAATCAACTGAAGCATGGTATTTACTCAGCCAATCCATTCCCAACATAATATCAAAATCTTGTAATGGCAAAACAACTAAATTAGCAAATAAAACATGCTCCCAAATATGCACATCACAACCACGTAACACCTTATTAGTAACCAAACACTCCCCTATTGGAGTAAACACCTCTAACACATAAGGTAGAGATTCAAAGGAAACATGCAATCGAGAATCAAAATACACAGACACATAAGAATGCGAAGAGCCAGGGTCTATAAGTGAACGTGCCCTCAAACTAGACACAGAAATAATACCTCCTATCACATTAGAAGAATTTGAAGCCTGCTGTTGGTTGATAGAAAAAACACGACCCTGCACTTTAGGTTTCCCTGAGGCATCCCTCTTCTAACCCTGAGATGATCCAGCTCCACTCCCATATGATACATTCCTTGTTTTTGGACAATCTCTTTGAAAATGGCCAAGCTGACCACAATTCAAACACTTTCCCTGCTTCTTCCAACATCGCTCTTCAGAGTGCCCTTCCTTCTGACAGTAATTACAAATCCTTCTACTTTGATTTCCCGGGATATTACCTTGATTTCTAATAATTGGTTGCCCTTGCGGTTGAATTCTAAATTGTGATGGTGTTCCCTGACCTCCTCGACTATCACCACGCTGTGGTTGAGGTCTTCCTTGCCTTCCTGCACCTGCCAATTCAATTTTCCTCTAATCCCCTTCTATATCATGCTCCACCTGATAAGCTCTATCAACAGCATCTTGAAAATCTTGCAACTTATGGGATACTAGTTGACTTCGAATCACAGTTTTCAATCCCTTCACAAATCTAGTTGCTTTCCTTTCCTCAGTTGCCACCAAGTGAGTACAGTACCTGGATAACTCCGTGAATTTGGATGTATACTGAGCCACAGACATGGTATTCTGCTCCAAGTTAAGAAACTCCATTTCCTTCTTGTCTTGATCTACCCGAGGAATAAAATGTTCCTTAAATTTCTTTAGAAAATTCTCCCAAGAATAAGGTACATGATTCTTATCCCAATTGGTCTTCAAAGTTTTCCACCAATACTCAGCAGCTCCACTCAGTTTATAAGTAGCAAATCCGACTTGATCTTCATCAGTACATTTTAAAACATCAAATATTTTCTCCATGGATTCAATCCATCTCTCAACTTTGGTCACATCTGGTTCTCCTTCATAACCCATTGGTTTCATCTTCAGGAATTGTTGTAACCCATATCTCGGAGGTACTTTTTCTCCTCCTTGCCTCTGATCAATTAAAGTTTTCATGGCTGCTTCAAACATCCCTTGAAACATAATTCGGGCCTCTTCTCTGGCATCCCCTTGCCCTGAAGAACCAGCCTGATCTCCTTCAGTCTCACCCATTTTCAATAAGTACCTGCATAAGACAATCAACATTACTCACTCTATACACAACTACCCTCTTAGGTCACTTAGTCATTCTAGAGCATCTACAACCAAGCTCTGATACCAACTGTCGGGCCCCGACCCGTGGTCCTACTTGGCCCCACGTCCGGGACACGCGCGGAAGACGTCATAAAACATTTTAGGAAAATTTTTCAAAATGTACTTTCATAAAAGTTTAATATAACCAAACACATTTACTTGGAACTTGACTTCATTCCACATAAACACACTTTCACATTCCAAAGTACTTAGCCATAAGGCTCACACACTTTACTTACAAATTTACAAATCACCAACATGTTCCAAAAATAGGTGATACAAAGATGAAGTCACGGTACACTACCCAAAAGGTTATACATTTATATAATGTAGCCTTTACAAACCAAACTTACTTTCCCAAAATGTCTTACCCAAAATCACCACCTTGACGTCCTCCCTTGAAGTGACATATCCCCTGGGCTCTCCTTTATCTAAAACAGTAAACAAATAAAGGGTGAGAATAAATCTCAGTAAGCTACTAAAATGCAACTACGTTACATGCGGAAATGATACTCATAATTGAACAATGTTAATAAGCATTCATTTAGCACATCACGTGAGAGGCTCCCTATCGCCAACCGTCCCATTCCGGTTGGAAATAACGACCAACTAATCATACAGCACATAAGGCGGAAATAAACACTCATACGTGGATACTGATCCAAGGTTCTCGAATCAAATATAACCATCAAAGAGATATCAACTGAGCAGCACCAAAGGGCTAAAGCCGGTTCCAGAACCAAACAATAACAACCATGCAAACAACAACAAAAGGGGGAAAATGACACAATGTCATAACCCAAAGTGCCCAACCTTTGGCCCAAGGAAGGGGGTTAAAAATGGGAAACCTATGGTAGAAGCCTTACAATGAACTTGGCTCGTGTGCCATCATAATCCCTACCACTGCCCGAAACCACAACAAGTAGTACTAGCTGGACTTTAAAACGAGCATAGTAATGAATAATTGCTTAAACAACAACCAGTGTAATGATTCCAAAGTAGGGAACCAAGCCAAACACTTCACAAAGACAACCCAATCCAAACCACATCAAAAGATGTTCAACAATATCCACTTAACATTTAGTCAAATTCCACAACACTTATGTTCACAAAGGAACCATTTCAAACACAAGAGTATTCCACAACAACCCTCTAGGTACTCTAGGATATCACCTAAGACCTAGACCAAGATTAAACTTTAAATCCCTTGAAATGAAACAACTCAACTATTTCAGCAACCCTGGGTGGTCGCCCACACCAGCTTGTGCGGCCGCCCAAAATGCTCTGTCCCACGACCAAAATCTTCCAGATAGATGGCCGGTCGCACGCCCTATTTGGGCGGCCTCCCAACATTTGGGCCAGGCCCAAAACATGCTAATTTTACTCCCTTTGTTTCACCGTCCCAAAAGTACGAACCAACATGTATCTTATCAAACATAATTCAACCAAACTGAGTTATACAACACAAATATGACTTCTTTACACAACCAATATCAACTTTCCAAATACTCCCTTTGTCCCAAAATTACAAGTATCACAAATATTATTCAAATCACAAAATTAACAAGTACAAGTATCAAGTATAACATGTATGACCATTTTAATATTAAAAGGGGAATTAGTAACTTACCTATTTCCGGAAAAAGTATCGCTGAAATAAGTTTTGTTCGGATAGAAATGACCTACTCGACGCCCTGATCATTTTTATATAATTAGTTTTTAAAACGGGTAAGTAAATAAAAAGAATTAAATCGAAATGGGTTGAACTTACCTTTTTCTTTCTAACCATAAGAGAAAGTATGGGAGAGTTGCAGAACACAAGAATGAACACAGAGAAAGAAATAGGCAAACCTTTTATATTAAGAAATTTACCCACTTTTCATACTTTAGTCACCCCACTTTCGATTTGAACACTTTAACCCCTGAAGTTACATTTTCATAAAAGACCCTAAAGTTTCAACTTAATCATTTAACTCCTTTAATCATTATTATTACTAACTAAGTTAATAACACAAATAATCAAGTAAGATGTGTAAATCATAAAATATGATGCAACACATAAAATGCACATATAATGTCAAATAAAATCCCAAAAATATAAAATAAATAGGAACGGGTTTTTGGGGTCGTTACAATGGGAACATCTTTTGGTCCCAAGACCTATATAAGAAGACCTTAATAGCATTTTTTAGTATCTAGATTTTGTTGTAATCATACTCTAGTAAAATTTTAGTCTCTTGACATCATTATTCTTAGAATTTGTGAATCATCAAAAGTGCTTTTAAGCAAGTTTGAAGCAATAATACATTGAGGTTTATTTTCAGCCATTTGTCTTCATTCATAATCATCTCAATAAGTATTTCTTCTCTTCTCTTTATCTTTAGGGAGGGGCTAATTCCACTACACTTTCTTTTAATCCACTACATTTTTCATAAATAGACTAGATTGTCCTTTGCCATTCCAATGAGTTAATTACGGATTTTATTATACAAAAAAAATACCTTTTATAATTTAAGCTAACTATAAACAACATAATCAAAACCAAAAAGAATCCTAGAGTTACATATTGTGATTTAGGAGGTGTTCTACAATACAATATTATGCGGTCTCTCAGTTACACTAAATTGTGAAGAGATTTTCTTTGTGTTATAGCTAATGAACTTTAGCAATATTAAATTTTAAATTTTTATTAAAATAATTAAATTAATTAAAAATTATTGCTCAAAGTTTATTAGTGATAATTAACGATAAAAGATGTGAAAATATTATTTTGAGACAAATGAGTGTCTATTGATCCTCGTGATAATTGCAACTTGATTGTATACGATCCAATTAAGTAGTGAGTGTTTTTTTTTTCCTTTTCTTTTTCTGAACACAACATTACCTTTTTTTTTTAACACAACAGTGAAGTATTAAAAATATTAAAATTTGAATGTCTGGCTTAATTGATAACAGTTCATGTAACCTTTGTATGATAAGTTAAGTAATGTAAGTGCTAAAATAAAGAAGATCACTAAGATTTAGTGTTTTTTTAGTTACTGTTGTGTTGTGTATACTTTTAGTGTTTTTTTTTTTTTGGAATTTATTTCTTTTAAAAGAAGTGCTCTAATTAGGTATTTATTTTACTGAATGGCCCTTTGTTAGGTATATTATACAATTAAGAAATGGATCTAGTGTATTTCTGTATTGAAGATTCACGTTTGTATCATGCGTTACCTAATATTTAGTGCTAAACTAAAGAAGATACTATATATACAATTTTCAATAATAAGAAGCTTAAAGGGTAATATGGGTAATTTATTGTATTCTTATAGTTGGTAAGTTCTATAAGGGTAGTTTTGTCCAAATTAGAAATTATTACTATTTGATTTTTAATCAAGTAGTGGGTTAGCAAAAAGTGTAGTGGCATTAGCTTCTCCCTTATCTTTATGCCTTATTCATTTATTATTGTTATCGTTGGGACCGCGACCACCCCCACCACTCCACACTAGTATGATATTGTCCGCTCTGGGCCCAGCCCGCACGAATTTGTTTTTGGGTCATCTCCTAAAAGGCCTCATACTAAAGGAGTGGGTGGACACTTTATTTACTAAGCAATTCTTCTTTCAATTGCCGATGTGGGACTTGGGTTGACACCCCAACAAACCTTCCATCAACTCAAGTACCTCCAGCGAAACTTGTACCGCCGCTAACACCATCAGCGAGACAACCCGCCCGATCACCTTTATCGGGAAGACTTTCGACACAATGGACTTTTTCGCGAGATCTCACATAGGAGAATCCCACACATCTCGCACGCGGTCCACTTCGTGTCGGGCCCATCAACCATCCAGGGCTCTGATACCAGTTGTTGGGATAGTGACCACCCCCACCACTCCACACTAGTATGATATTGTCCACTCTGGGCCCAGCCCGCACGGATTTGTTTTTTGGGTCATCTCCCAAAAGGCCTCATACTAATGGAGTGGGTGGACACCTTTATATACTAAGCAATTCTTTCAATTACCAATGTGGGACTTGGGTTGACACCCCAACAGTTATTAGAATAATAATGGCTTGTGAGTAATCCCCCATATTCTTGGGGTTGGAAACAAATAAAATGTGCTCATCACTTTAAGTAATGCTCTCTTTTCTTCTCTTCATATTAAAAAAATTCTTCATATTGTATCAAACGCCTACGGCCATGATGACGTCCATGTTTCATATGAATCCTAGTTAGTCGAGAGAAAAACTTAACCGTGAATCTCGACTAGCGGAACCATATTATGTAAACTAGGTTTCTATTAATCATGAGAGTAGATTAATGGCCTAGGGATGTTCCTAGAGTGAAAAGTACGTGGATTTCTATAAACATAACGGATTCTTACTAACCCGTGGATCATCGAGAGATAGACCATGATTAGTATGAGAATAAAAATACTACTTGCTTGATCGTGACAAGTAGTATAGGCCTAATGTACCATCCTTGATTTTAAAATGAAACCTTTAATCTAAAGAGCATGATTATTTGATGAATACATGTTGTTTAAGTTCCAATCCCGAGAATTCCTTCCGACATAAGAAGTTTTTATCCAAAATTAGATTAGTTTGCAATTTATTTCTAGATAATGACAAACCATTATTTTCCCCAAAATCATTTCTTATTCATCATTTTTTATATAAAAAGCAAATAATTTCATAAATTAACTTTGTCTCTGATGACGCCAAAATCTGGTTGGATCAGCCTTCGTCTAGCGGGTCGGTTAATCCCAGCAACAGTTCTTGATGGCCGGATCTGCACACACGGAACACACGTAAACTACACTGGGGCTTCACCGGCGAAGGCCCTCCGGTGTAAGAATAAGGATATGGGTGATTAGAAATAGAGAAATCAATTGACTAGATTAGAGCCAAAAGTTCATTACCCGTTTCCTGTGTAAAGGACCTGTTTATATAGGCATGGGTGAATGAGTCCTAGCTTGTTAGAAAATCCAGGAAGCCCGTGTTGATGTAGGACTCGCATTCCCTGGAGATAGACTCCCGATAAGGATGGATGATATCCTGTTATCCGGGATAAGAGATATCCTAGTTTAGATAAGGATTCTTCAGTGTCAGAGTTGTAACATAACTCTGTAAGAGATTTCCCAACGATAATGGGAGGTTTATGATGAAGTCGGCCCGTCATCTAACTCGGCTCGTCATAGAGGCCGGCTAGGGATTGGGTTTCTAGGACTCGGCCTAGGCAAGGACTGTCTGCTCGACCTTACTGATGTCGGCCTATAAACATGGGCTTCTCGTGAGTGGGCCTCTCGGTATGGGCCCGTTAGGTACGATGGGCCTTGTGTCTGGGTTCCCATCTACCAAGTCGGTTTATGTCATTCAGTGGCCCCTGAGTTACTATCTCGGCATGCCGAGTAGGAACTATGCCCTTGTACTGGCTCTGTGCTGCATTTATTATTGATTGGGCAGCCAGCCGCCAAAATCCTTACTTGGATATGCTGATCTCATCATAATTTATTGCAGGAGAAATCATTACTCCTCTTGGAGAGTGGTATACATTAATTGTGCCTCCCTTATTACCAAAGTAAATCTTACACCCCCTCATATTCTGGGGTTATATAAGGGCTGTTTCTTGATATCCCTTTCCTCCAAATTTCTTCCTTCTCTGAAAACCTTCAAGAAATCTTCTTATGGCTCCCAAAAGGGTTTATGACGATGCCTTCCCAGAAGAGGTTAGTACAGATTCAGAAAATCTAACTGAGAATGATGATTCGTGGAGCAGCGACGATTCCATGTTCCCACCTAAGAAACGTTCATCTTTTCCGGCGGAAGAAACTCCGTCCGATAGTAATGGCGAATATTCGGAGCCGAACCCTGTCGATGAATTTTCTGAAGACTCTAGTGCAGAAGAGTCAGAGGATGAGGACGAGGATGATGATGATGAGGATGATGAACCCGAACCCATCATTATTGATGAGTATGGGTACGATGGAGATGACGAGTAGGAAGAAGGCGCTGAAGAACCAGATCAAGATTGTGACTTTTCATGAGTCTTGAATTTAGCCTAATCTTGTAGCTTTTCTTTTTGATTTTGTAAAGGTCAATCCCCCGACCTCACTGTGGGGGTCTTTTCTTGTATATCTATATCAATGAAAACCAGCTTTTGCGTTCTTAGCCTTTGCTTCTTCCAGAATTTCCAGAATATTTGTTTATGTGAAGCTTTGATGATTTTTGGCTAACTGCACTTCTTGTTTCAAGTCTGTATTAACAACTCGACTCTAGATGTCGATCTTCAACAAATTCCGGCCACTTGGTTAAATCGGTGTGAGATACCCTTGTTAATTGCCTTCCCAAGTTTTGGTCTGGTCTTGATTAAAGTCGGGGTGTCATTGTGCTCACGTCGGTCTTATGCTGGCAACCTCTCGGCCCATTCACCATTCCCCAGATTCATGATGTCACGAAATGGTAATGTCACTGACTTTGGGCAGCGGAGAGTGAGTGACAAGATATTTGCTTTATGGGATAACCACTAGCCTTAATTGTAGGCAATAATGGTTTAGTGTGGTGACGTGTAAAATCCGCCATTTGTCATGGGATTTTCGCGAGATTTCGGGCGAGCGGGAGTCAATTTCTCGGACCATTAGTTGACCCACGAATTTCAAACAATTGAAATCCCTAAACCCCCTTTTTACCTTTTTACTCGAACCGTCAAAACTCTCACTCTAGGGTTTACCCACCAGACAACCAGCCGGCGATCCGGAGACTGTTCGATTTCGGTTGACGCTCACCGGCGATTCAGACATTCTTCCCTCTTTCGCTCACACTTCGCCCCTTTCTTGCCGGAAGCATTTGACCAGGTATCCCACTGTTTCTTTTGTCTTTCTATTTCTCTTTGCTGCTCCCCTTTTGCTCCGACAATTCTTGCTTCACGCTATTCCGGTACGGGTATGTCCATTGATGACTTTCTGCCGGCTCGCTTGGGCATTCACAGAAACAACCGTAGGATTTATCAGTGGCTCGACGGCCCTTGGCTTTTAGTGCCTTTAAGTGAAATTAGAGATTTTCTTGAAGCGCATCGGGCGTTCGCCGGAGTTGTGAAATGGCCGGTTGACAGTCGTCGCTTCGATCGTTTAGGAGTGATGAATCCCAACCTAATGATTGTTTCATCTTTACCTGACCTTCTAACCCACATTGCCTCCCATTATATACTGACTGAGGATGGGGTGCTCCCCCCGGCTGCAATGAATGGGGAGAGGGGGGTAAATACAGCTCCTATCTTGATTTCTGATGTTAACCTCCCTCTTTCCTCTGCAGTTATGTCGGGGGAGAGCACTTCTGCCAGAATAGTTGATCAATTCCGAGACGATGTTCGCGAGGGGGGCCGAGGTCGAGGCTGTAGGAACCTTGGCCGTAGGGGGGATACTGCGGGCCCTTCCAAATCAAAACAACCCAAGGCTGGGGATGAGATGATAACTTATTTATATGATAGCTACAGGATCTCTCGTGAGGATTATGACTTAGTGTATCAACGTGCTTCCGCCCATACCACTAATGAGGAAAGGGCAGCCTTTTACCTGAACCCTACTGAGGTGGCCTTCTTTTTTAAGCAGTTTGAGTTAGGACTACGCCTACCCCTTGATCCCTTTATTTGTAAATTCCTGGAGGACTGGCAGGCTGTTCCGGCTATGCTAGGTGCTAATGCCGTTAGATATCTCACCTCTTTCATAGTTCTTTGCCGTAGCTTGTGCTTCGAGCCGTGTCCTTGGTCCTTCTACCAATTCTTTGAGGGTAGCTTTAATGAGACCACCCAGGTTTTAACTCTGAGGAGTAGGCAGAGGCGCCCCAAGATTATTGCTCCTATTTCGATCTCGGTGAGTAAGGTGTCAGGCTGGAATAAACATGTCATTAAAGTCGAGAGCCGTCTTGGCTGGGAATTTCCCGTTCTAGACCACACCCCTGTGGCGCCGGAATCTTGCTACAAAGCTCCCTGGAGCGACGCTTTTCCAATGGTTAACTGAGTTTGCTTCAGTTCAGCAGCTGGAATGGTCAGCATTGGAGTCCAATCATGGCTATTACGTCAAGGTTGGTGTGATGCCAGGGCCGTGGGCTGGTGTTGAGACGATGGTGACTGTTAATAGGGGTAACCGATTTCCTGATTGGGTTGTTCATCCCAACTTTGTCTTTTATCGGGACTGTAGGGTATGTCAGACTCAGGACGAGCTGTGCTTGAAAGTTAGGGAAGTTGTAGGATGTATGCTTCCTAACCCTTTTTTATAATCTTGATTTATCATTTAGGCCTCGTCTTATAATCTTGCTCCCATTCTTTTCTTGTAGATTTGACCATGGAAGAGGAGAGGGAGCTGGTGGAAGCGTACTCATCTGATCCCAACAGACTTCTAAAGAGGAGGAGATTGAAGTCAAGAGCTTCTGGCCGCACAAGGAGGCATGCCGAAATGGGCGTTTGGCAGGAGGCTTTGTCTGTCAAAGATGCTGGTCCTCTGTCCACCGTTGATGTTGCTACTGGGGGACGAGATATTGTACCGGCAGGCGACGCCGCGGCTGCAGCGGGTACTTCCATGCCGGACCAGATCGAGGCCGCCGTTTCTGAAGAGGCAGGGGAAGCAGACGGCGGTGATCACCTCAGTGAGAAAAGGGCTAGGGACGGCGGTGATGACTTGTCAGAGGAGCCCTCTCCCAAAAGGCCTTCCACTGTTCCACCTACTGACACCCCGTTTCCGTTTTCCTCGGAGGAGATTGATGCTTTAATAGCGGATTTTTCAGACGTTCGTCCTTTGAAGAGCCTGGATGTTACTGCCTGGTAAGGTCCTATGCTGAGACTTGGCCGTCCAATTCTGGAGCGAGCTTTTAATGCCGATCTTCTACGGGATTGGATTCCATGCCGCCTACGTACGCCCATATGGCAGAACACAAGGGGCTCATCATTGCCGAGGTAATTGTATTAACTTGTTTACTTTTTGATTGATCTTCCTTCTCGCAATTGATTTCAATTTTCTCGTTCAGCTTGCCACGCTTGCCAAGCATGAGGCGGCGCAATGGGCCGGAGTGGGCAAGAAGATGGCTGACCTGGAAGGTAGGGCATCCCGTGTGTAATATCCGGCCCTTGGCCATATATATATTTTTTTATGTTATTTATGAAACTCCTTTTAATGACAATTGGGCTTAAAGAATTAGAGTAAATGCTAAATTATAAGGATGGGCCCAAGTTAGTCAAACCCAATTAAGAATGTGACTCCTTATTATTGTAGGAGTAAAGGATCCTAGTATAAATATACCATTACCCTAACCCTACCAGTTTCTACCACAAAAGAAATCAAAAGAACGGGAAGGTTGAGAGAGAGAGCGGCGCTGGAGCTTGCCGAGAGGGAGAGAGACCGGAAAAGAGGAAGAAGAGAAGAGAGAAGATTGACCAAGGTAAAGCTATAATCCCTAAGTTGATTTCTCTACTCAATTCACCTATTCAAAGATGAATATGGAATGGAAAACCTAAAACCTAACCTTCTTCTTCATCCTAGAAAAATCGCAGCAAGAACCCTAGAGAGTTAAAGTATGAAATTTAGGGTTGGGAATAAGAAAATAATATGAAGATGGTGACTGTGTGTGTGGGGATGACGTGCGCAGTGTGTGTGTATGGGTGTGCAGCAGGTGTGTGTGTGTGCGGTTGGGTGTGTGTGTGTGTGTGTGTGCGGTTGGGTGTGTGTGTGTGTGTGTGTGCGTGTGTGATGCGTTGGGAGTGTGTGTGGTGCTGGGTGTGTGTGCGTGTGCGTGTGATGCGTTGTGTGTGTGTATTATGTATGTATGTGTGTGTGTATTAGGATTGAAATCAAGGTATTAGTGATGAACTACAATGAACAATTATGCTGGGAATAGTAATATCGCACTGTGAATAGTAATCTGAATTTTATAACCTGTGAATAGTAATTCAACGCTGTGAATAGTAATCTGGGGTACATAATCTGTGAATAGTAAATGTACGCTGTGAATAGTAATCGACGCAGTGAATAGTAATCTGGAATTTAGTAGGCTGTGAATAGTGTTTTGGTTGAAATAATGGAACCTAAAGTGTTTCAATGAAGAATAGAAACCATGTAACCTTAAGGGTATTTTAGTAATCCGAAAGGGGTATTTTGGGAACACAAATAATGGGTAGAACGAACCCTAACAAAGAGTTTAGGATGATGAACTCGAAAGGTTAAGAAAGTAAAATAAAGTATATTGGGGACGGAGAATTAAAGTAATCTATGTCCCTAATAAAACCGTATTTGCGTGTTTGTAGATTTTGCACGTGAAATTGCTAAGTGAAGACTGGAAGGCTAAGGTAAGGGATTACGTTCCTTAAAGTTTTTGAATATCATCCTTTTGAGATAGGATCCCTTTTATTCTTTCAAGTGTAGCTACTTATGGCCGTAGCATTTGAACTCTTATGACTCGAACGTCTTTTGAACTATCTTACCCATGATATGTGTTGCTCATAGGGTATCAAAGAGAATTGAATTTTCTTTAAGTATTCTTGTACCTAGAATGCTTTGTGGAACATTGCTATATCTAAAAGAAACGGGTATAGTTAGCTTAGTCTGATAGAAAAGGGCTTAGCTAGAATTAGTCTGACTGAAAAGGGCTAATTTAGATAGTCTAATTTGAGAGAAAAGAATTAGACGCAACGCTACTTGATGAAGTGGCTTAATGATCATGATCGAACTTAAGAGGGAGCACCGTGAGAAGGTGTAAGGTCCCTCGACACCCTGAAAAGGTGTAACACCCTGAAAAGGTGATGAATGTAACTATGGAATTGACGGAACTGTATTAGAGCCATAACTTCTTGAACTCGATAACTGTGCTTTCGTATATGTGTACAGTTAAGATTATTGATTTTAGCCATTCATCGAAGATATTATGTTGGCTCCGTTCTTTCGGTCATCTCTCCTTAGTACCCGGAGAGATCCCGTATGAACTTACTGAGCATTGTTCGCTCACCCTTTCTTATATTATTTTTCCCAGGTAAAGATTAAGGACCAAGAGGGATTGCAAGGAAGGGCAGTCGATGGTCAAGTGAAGGGTTTTTAGATACTTTTATGTTTTTATGTTGAGCTAGTGGGATGTACTAGCCGTTCGAATCTAAACGTTAGTTACGCTTCCGCACTATTTTGAATTATGGTTAGATTATACTAGCCGTTGTTTTGAACGTTGGACTTGAATTATGTTTGTCGTTTGAGATTTCCCATGGTTTATGGATTTTATTTATTATATGAAAGATGGGTCGTTACAGTTGGTATCAGAGCAATGGGATTAGAACTTAAGGGATAGGAACTCTGATATTAAATAGGTTTGATCTGGGCTCTCTAAGAGGAACTAGGGCTGCTTGAAATCAAACTAGTTATTTAAGGAAACTTTCTAATTTAGGAAACTTTCTAATTTGGGGGGAAATTTCCAAATAAGGAAACTTACTATTTTGGGAAAGACCCTAAGATAAAAGTTCTTTTGAAGCCTCATTCTTCATGTGTTTAGGGACGATGATTATATAAACTCTAAGTATGTGATACTAATGATGATTTTGGTCTAATTGTAGGAAATGGACAAACATAGCATCCTGAGGAAGAGATTGATTCAGAGGTATGCTCGAGGAACTAAGGGACTGTTGAAGAAGATAGAAAGAGAAAGAGCAAGGGCGAAGAACGTCATGGGAAGGCTGTTGTTTGCTCACAATGCACTTAAGGAAGTTAAGACAGAACTAGAAGAGACTCGAAGAAAGTTGATTGAAAATGAAGAGTACACTGACAGAGTGAGGGAATAAGCATGGGTGTATCTTGATGAGTTAAAGCAGCTAAGGGAACAAGTGAATGCAAACCCCATTCAAGGAAACCCCCCAGTCATTGCAGCCCCAATAGAAGAGAACGTGGTGGCTGAAGCAGAAGCTGTAGAGGAACCAGTGGAAATTGATATTATCGTGGAAGGCAGTGAAGCCGCCCCTATCGTGATTGAAGATGAGGAAGAACTGGAAGAAATACCGGTTCGAAGGCCAAAGGGGAGGCCAAGAGGCTCAAGGAAGGCACCCAGAGCACCGAGTGGAAGACCTAGGGGAAGACCTAGGAAAGTCAACCATGATTAAAAATAAAGCGTAGAGTTATATTTTAGTTACTTTACTCGTTCCATTGTAAAGATAGTTAGTTCTAGTTTAAAGTATGCTAGAAACTTTTGTTTTGATTCTTTATTCTTAGAAAGACCCTCTTAATAAAGTTATGAGTTATTTTAGCAAATGGTGTTGTTAATAATGTGGTTCTTAAATTTCATGATATGTGAACTCGTTAGAACAAAGAAGTATTGGTCAAATGAAAAGACCATAAGTAGAATGGGCTTATTGAAACAGCCAAGGGAAATAAGTTTTGGTCTAGTAAAAATGATCGAAACAAGGGACCTATTGAAACGGTCAAGAGTAAGAATATAAATGGCTTATTGAAGCGGCCATGTAAAGTAAATACCAATCTATTGAGTTGATCAAAACAAGAATGAAAAATAACCTATTGAAACGGTTAAGTATAATGATGAGCGGGTCTAGTAAATTGACCTATGATTAGTAAGTAAAAAGTCTAGTGAAATGACTTCCTTTAAGAAAAACCATTTAATGAAATGACTAGAGATCTAGTAAATTGATCTTATGAGAAATTTTCGTCCTTGGGGACGGCCTTTTATAAAAGTATGTAGCATAGTAGCAATGCTTGTGTAGTATGAGTAACGTTTACCCCTGATACTAACGAGAGTGTAATCTTAATCAGATGTCTGGAAGGGGTAACAGGAGGAACGCTAACAACGCTGGAAACAACAACGGTCAAGTTGACCCTAATATGGTAAATCTGCTGCAAACTTTGAACCAAACCGTGGCTGGGATTGGTCAAGTCATGGCGACTCTAGCTCAACCGCAGCAACAGGCTCCACAGGTTCCCTTGAGAGATCCGTTGGAAGTATTCCAAAAGAGAAACCCAGAGTCATTCTCTGGTACAAATAAGGAGAAGCCCGAGGACTGGGTAAAGGACATGGAAAAGATATTTGAGACTCTGGAATGTACAACCGAGAGAAAGGTGGTGTTTGCCACTTTTATGCTGAAAGGGAAGGCCTTAAAGTGGTGGGAGGCTGAGAAAAGAGCTGCTATCGCACGTGGAGATGCTGAATTCACGTGGGATAGATTCAAACGAGTGTTTTATGAGAAGTATTATCCAATGAGTACCCGCAATGCTCGAGTGGCAGAATTTATGACACTGGTGCAAGGCAAGATGTCGGTGGATGACTATTGTGAGAAATTCACTGAGTTGTTGGAGTTTGCCCCTGCATTCTTTGACAATGAAGAGCAGAAGGCCCGCAAGTTTGAGTTTGGATTGAGCGACCGTATCCGTTATCGAATCACTCCACTGATGCTACCTACATATGATCAGGTGTTAGACAGAGCAAGAATTGTGGAAACAGAAGCAGAAAGTTACCGTAACAAAAAGGAGGAGAAGAAGAAATCGACTGACAAAGAGTCTACCAAAGGAAGCTGGAACCGTGAGGAAGGGAATAAGCGTAAAGCTACCGATGACCGCGAGAAGAATAATGCTGCTAATAAGCACCCGAATAGAGGTCAAGGAACCCGTAGGGATGGCAAAGGAGTGGACACTAAAGGGCAAGGTTCTAATGAAAAGTGCCAAGTGTGCGATGGGAAGCATAAGACTGAGGAATGCTGGTATAAAGAAAGGAAGTGTTACAACTGTGACAAGGTGGGGCATCCACACTGGAAATGTCAGGAACCCAAGAAGGATGCCAAGACTCAAGGAGCAAAGAATGACAACAAGGGAAAAGGCGGAGGTAATGGGCGCATATTCACCATGACAGCTAAGGATGCGAGAGCCACAAATGATCTCGTGGCAGGTACGATCCAATTATACTCTCGTAATGTTCGTGCATTGATTGATACTGGTGCTACGCATTCAGTAATAAGTACTTGCTTAGCTAAGAAAATGAAATTGATCCCTGAGGCGTTAGAAAGCTCTTTAGTAGTAGATACCTTAACTAAGGATTCAATCCCTATTACATCGGTATATAAAAATTGTCCCTTAGAATTGGGTGGAACAAAATTTGAAGTTGATCTCATTAGCTTGGAGATTGAGGAGTTCGACGTGATCTTAGGAATGGATTGGTTAGCCGCATACCATGCCTACGTAGATTGCTTTAAGAAAGAAGTTCACTTTAGACTGCCATCGGGAGAAGAGTGTTGCTTCCAAGGGACGAAATGTAGAAACCGATCGAACCTTATATATGCGATGAAGGCTCGCAAGCTATTGAGGAAAGGGTGTGAAGGATTTCTGGCATACGTAAGTACTACGGACCAGAAGGAAGTAACGATCAAAACGCTTTCGGTGGTTAAGGAATTCAAGGATGTGTTTCCGGAAGATTTGCCAGGGATACCGCCTGCAAGGGAAGTGGAATTTTCTATCGATTTGGTACCGGAGACTACACCAATATCGAAGGCACCTTATAGAATGGCTCCGGCAGAATTGAAGGAATTAAAGGAGCAATTGCAAGAATTATTGGATAAAGGGTTGATTAGGCCGAGTGTATCACCATGGGGTGCACCGGTATTGTTTGTGAAAAAGAAGGATGGATCGATGAGGTTGTGTATCGACTATCGTGAACTGAACCGTGTGACAGTAAGGAACCAATACCCGTTGCCTCGAATAGATGACTTGTTCGATCAGCTGCGTGGAGCGTGCTACTTTTCAAAGATAGATTTGAGGTCTGGGTACCATCAATTAAGAGTAAAGAAGGAAGATATATCTAAGACGGCCTTTAGAACGAGGTATGGGCATTATGAGTTCGTAGTGATGCCGTTTGGGTTGACTAACGCACCGGCAGCATTCATGGAGCTTATGAATAGAATATTCCAAGAGTTCTTAGATAAGTGCGTGATTGTATTCATTGATGACATTTTGGTGTATTCGAAAACCAAGGAAGACCATGAGGAACATTTGAAGCTAGTACTGCAGATCTTAAGAGAACAGAAGCTATATGCTAAATTCAAGAAATGTGAATTTTGGTTGGAATAAGTGGCATTCTTAGGGCATGTTGTGTCAAAAGACGGGATTGCCGTAGATCCGACAAAGATAGAAGCTATTGTGGATTGGGAGAGACCAACTTCGGCAAGTGAGATCAGAAATTTCTTAGGTCTAGCTGGCTATTATCGGAGGTTCGTAGAAGGCTTTTCGAAGTTGTCAGTGCCATTGACGAAGTTAACTCAGAAAGGAGCAAAGTATGTTTGGTCGGAGGACTGTGAAAAGAGTTTTGAGGAATTGAAGCGACGATTGGTGTCCGCACCAGTCCTTGCTTTACCATCTGGATCGGACGGATTCGTTATTTATAGTGATGCCTCACTGAAGGGATTGGGTTGCGTGCTGATGCAAAATGAGAAGGTTATAGCTTATGCATCTAGGCAATTAAAGAACCATGAGAAGAATTACCCAACCCATGATCTAGAATTAGCGGCAGTGGTGTTTGCTTTGAAAATATGGAGGCACTACTTGTATGGGGTGACATGCCAGATTTATACGGATCATAAGAGCCTTAAATATATATTCACCCAGAAGGAGCTTAATATGAGACAGAGAAGATGGTTGGAGTTATTGAAAGACTATGACTGCACAATTTTGTACCACCCTGGGAAAGCCAATAAGGTGGCGGATGCACTGAGTAGGAAGAATCGTGGGAAACTAGCTACATTGATTTCTAAAGAGGATAGTGCATGGAACCGCATAGAGATTTCTGGCATGGAAGTGCAAGTTAAAGGTTATCTGGCTCAACTGAGCGTTCAGCCAACGCTTATGGATAGGATTAAAGAAGCCCAAGGAGCTGATGAAGAATTAATGAAAATACATGAGAGCATCGCAAAAGGGAAGGCAAAGGATTTTTGTATGGGAGAAGATGGGATTCTGAGGTACCAATCTAGAATATGTGTGCCGGACAAGGACGACATCAAGAGGGAAATCTTAAAGGAGGCTCATTGTTCGAGATTTTCCGTACATCCTGGAAGTACGAAGATGTATAGGAACTTAAGAGAGTCGTTCTGGTGGAACAACATGAAGGGAGACGTAGCCGAGTTCGTATCAAGGTGTTTAGTGTGTCAACAAGTGAAAAGTGAACATCAGAGACCGGCAGGATTGCTACAGTCATTACCTATTCCAGAGTGGAAGTGGGAACATATAGCTATGGATCTGGTGGTGGGATTACCAAAGACGTTGAAGGGCCATAATGCAATTTGGGTTATCGTGGATAGGCTTACGAAGTCGGCTCACTTTCTAGCAATTAAGGTAAATGATTCGTTAGAGAAATTGGCCAAATTATACATTGATGAAATTGTGAGACTGCATGGGATACCTGTTTCGATAGTATCTGATCGAGATGCGAGGTTTACATCAAAATTCTGGAAGAGTCTACAACAAGCATTGGGTACGGAGTTGGCAATGAGTACCGCTTTTCACCCACAGACGGATGGCCAGTTAGAAAGGACTATTCAGACGCTAGAAGATATGCTGAGAGCTACTTCATTAGATTGGCAAGGGACATGGGATGAACATCTGACGCTAGTAGAATTTGCGTATAACAATAGTTATCATGCTAGTATCGGTATGGCTCCGTACGAAGCATTATATGGGAGAAAGTGTAGATCGCCAACTTGCTGGGATGAAGTCGGTGAGAGGAAACTAACTAGACCGGAACTTGTTCAAGTAACCGCGGATAAAGTGCAACAAATTCGGAAGTGGTTGTTGACCGCACAAAGTCGACAGAAGTCGTATGCCGATCGTCGGAGACGTGATTTGGAATTTCAACTGGGCGATCATGTATTCCTGAAGATATCGCCAACAAAGGGAGTTATACGGTTCGGTATTCGAGGGAAGTTAAGCCCGAGGTACGTCGGACCATTTGAAATTTTAGAAAGAGTTGGGATGGTAGCTTACAAGTTAGCTTTACCGCCTGTGTTAGCTGGAGTGCACAACGTATTTCATGTGTCGATGCTAAGGAAGTATATCCCTGATCCGAGTCATGTGATCGAGTATAAACAACTAAGGGTTCGTGCTGATTTGAGCTACGACGAGGAACCCATAAAGATTGTAGATCGGAAGGATCAAATCTTGAGGAAAAGGGTGATTCCTTATGTGAAGGTGCAGTGGAGCAATCATACAGAAAGAGAAGCTACGTGGGAGCTCGAGAGCGAGATGCGAGAAGCATACCCCGCGCTATTTTCCTGATTAAGGTACGTTTAGTTTGGTGGACCAAACTCTTTTAAGGAGGAAAGAATGTAATATCCGGCCCTTGGCCATATATATATTTTTTTTTATGTTATTTATGAAACTCCTTTAAATGACAATTGGGCTTAAAGAATTAGAGTAAATGCTAAATTATAAGGATGGGCCCAAGTTAGTCAAACCCAATTAAGAATGTGACTCCTTATTATTTTAGGAGTAAAGGATCCTAGTATAAATATACCATTACCCTAACCCTACCAGTTTCTACCACAAAAGAAATCAAAAGAACGGGAAGGTTGAGAGAGAGAGCGGCGCTGGAGCTTGCCGAGAGGGAGAGAGACCGGAAAAGAGGAAGAAGAGAAGAGAGAAGATCGACCAAGGTAAAGCTATAATCCCTAAGTTGATTTCTCTACTCAATTCACCTATTCAAAGATGAATATGGAATGGAAAACCTAAAACCTAACCTTCTTCTTCATCCTAGAAAAATCGCAGCAAGAACCCTAGAGAGTTAAAGCATGAAATTTAGGGTTGGGAATAAGAAAAATAATATGAAGATGGTGACTGTGTGTGTGGGGATGACGTGCGCAGTGTGTGTGTATGGGTGTGCAGCAGGTGTGTGTGTGTGCGGTTGGGTGTGTGTGTGTGTGTGTGTGCGGTTGGGTGTGTGTGTGTGTGTGTGTGCGTGTGTGATGCGTTGGGAGTGTGTGTGGTGCTGGGTGTGTGTGCGTGTGCGTGTGATGCGTTGTGTGTGTGTATTATGTATGTATGTGTGTGTGTATTAGGATTGAAATCAAGGTATTAGTGATGAACTACAATGAACAATTATGCTGGGAATAGTAATATCGCACTGTGAATAGTAATCTGAATTTTATAACCTGTGAATAGTAATTCAACGCTGTGAATAGTAATCTGGGGTACATAATCTGTGAATAGTAAATGTACGCTGTGAATAGTAATCGACGCAGTGAATAGTAATCTGGAATTTAGTAGGCTGTGAATAGTGTTTTGGGTTGAAATAATGGAACCTAAAGTGTTTCAATGAAGAATAGAAACCATGTAACCTTAAGGGTATTTTAGTAATCCGAAAGGGGTATTTTGGGAACACAAATAATGGGTAGAACGAACCCTAACAAAGAGTTTAGGATGATGAACTCGAAAGGTTAAGAAAGTAAAATAAAGTATATTGGGGACGGAGAATTAAAGTAATCTATGTCCCTAATAAAACCGTATTTGCGTGTTTGTAGATTTTGCACGTGAAATTGCTAAGTGAAGACTGGAAGGCTAAGGTAAGGGATTACGTTCCTTAAAGTTTTTGAATATCATCCTTTTGAGATAGGATCCCTTTTATTCTTTCAAGTGTAGCTACTTATGGCCGTAGCATTTGAACTCTTATGACTCGAACGTCTTTTGAACTATCTTACCCATGATATGTGTTGCTCATAGGGTATCAAAGAGAATTGAATTTGCTTTAAGTATTCTTGTACCTAGAATGCTTTGTGGAACATTGCTATATCTAAAAGAAACGGGTATAGTTAGCTTAGTCTGATAGAAAAGGGCTTAGCTAGAATTAGTCTGACTGAAAAGGGCTAATTTAGATAGTCTAATTTGAGAGAAAAGAATTAGACGCAACGCTACTTGATGAAGTGGCTTAATGATCATGATCGAACTTAAGAGGGAGCACCGTGAGAAGGTGTAAGGTCCCTCGACACCCTGAAAAGGTGTAACACCCTGAAAAGGTGATGAATGTAACTATGGAATTGACGGAACTGTATTAGAGCCATAACTTCTTGAACTCGATAACTGTGCTTTCGTATATGTGTACAGTTAAGATTATTGATTTTAGCCATTCATCGAAGATATTATGTTGGCTCCGTTCTTTCGGTCATCTCTCCTTAGTACCCGGAGAGATCCCGTATGAACTTACTGAGCATTGTTCGCTCACCCTTTCTTATATTATTTTTCCCAGGTAAAGATTAAGGACCAAGAGGGATTGCAAGGAAGGGCAGTCGATGGTCAAGTGAAGGGTTTTTAGATACTTTTATGTTTTTATGTTGAGCTAGTGGGATGTACTAGCCGTTAGAATCTAAACGTTAGTTACGCTTCCGCACTATTTTGAATTATGGTTAGATTATACTAGCCGTTGTTTTGAACGTTGGACTTGAATTATGTTTGTCGTTTGAGATTTCCCATGGTTTATGGATTTTATTTATTATATGAAAGATTCGGGCTCAAGTAAAGCTAGGCCAAACCGTGGAGTTGGTTAATAGAGCCCGCGAGAGTGCCAAACTGGCTCATGCCGAGAGGGTTAAAGCTGTCAAGGATGCCGAGACCGAGGTAGAGAAACTGAAGGCAGCTGCTAGTCGGTTTGAAGAGGAGGCTAAGTCACTTCGGGATGAGCTTGAGAGAGAAAGGGAGAACACTGCTCTTCTGGCTAGGGAGAAGGAGGAGGCGGAGATCAAGTTTCAGCAGCTGGAGGAGAGCATTCCGGCGAAGGAAAAGGCTGCTGTAATGAACTTTCAACACACCGTTATGCCATTGATTATTGATGATCAAGTTAAGTCCACGTATGTTGATGGATATACACACGCAGCTCGTCAATTCCAGATAGATCCGAAGTTAACGTTCCCGTTGAGAAGTGGGCTCGTCTCTTACTGAATGACGCTTACGGTGTAGAAGCCCGTGCAACACATTATCTGATCCCTTATTCTGATAATATCCTTAAGTTGATTGCTCGGCAGGACGAGGCTGAAGGAAGGCCGGTCTGGAACGTTCCTCCTGTTGATCCCAACAACTTCATGCTCTGGTGGAGCGTTTTCAGGAAGAGCTGGGCTCGGACGAAGAGGAAGAAGAGGAAGGTGATGAGGAGTATCAGGCTCCGTGATACTCTTTATTTGTTTTTGGAGGTGCTTAGGCCGGTGGGGTCTCTTGATACATTGTTTTCACTGTAAGCCGGTTTGGCTTGAAACAATTTGTTTTTTGTTTTGTATCTTTTGTAAGGATTTGTTCAACTCGGTGCGAGGTGTAATCCTGCTCTCCCAACCGTTAGGTAGTCAGGTGTTCTCATCATTTGATCAGGTTATTTCATCTCGGTTTGAGACGTCGACCTCGTCATGAGATGAGCCAATTAGGTTGCAACACAGGCCGTGGTTGCTTTCCATTATGGAAAGCCAAAATAGGCTTATATGTTCTTGCCGAGGTGGTTTACCGTTGAGTTCTGATGAACATCTAATGCCCGATTTTGATACGTTGAGTCTGATCATTAGGACCAACTCAAGTCGTCTTATGTGCTAGTTGTTAGAACTAGGATTTTGGAAGTCATGCATGAGTGTGCTCGTCAACTTCGTTAGGGTGCTAGCTATTGAAACTAGGCTTTAGAAGTCATGCTTTAAGTATGCTCATCGACTTCGTTAGGTTGCTAGTTATTGGAACTAGGCTTTAGAAGTTATGCATAAGTGTGCTCGTCAACTTCGTTAGGGTGCTAGCTATTGAAACTAGGCTTTAGAAGTCATGCTTTAAATATGCTCATCGACTTCGTTAGGTTGCTAGTTATTGGAACTAGGCTTTAGAAGTTATGCATAAGTGTGCTCGTCAACTTCGTTAGGGTGCTAGTGATTGAAACTAGGCTTTAGAAGTCATGCTTTAAGTGTGCTCATCGACTTCGTTAGATGATCTCGGCGTTATAAATAACACTAAGACCGTGTTATACACTATAATCAAAGCTTGATGTAAATGAAATAAAGGAAATTTTATTGATAAAATCAAACTAAGACAACTAGATATCAACTATAGAAATCTAAAACTGAAAATTTGATAAAAAGAATAAATAGCTAACCGAGATGCTACTGATAGTACTTTCTCAAGTGCTCGGAATGCCATGGGTGTTTAAGCTCTTTTCCTTCCGGAGTTTTGAGCATGTAGGTCCCTTCCCGTATAATGTGGGTGATGATGTAAGGGCCTTCCCAGTTTGGCGAGAGCTTATTTTGTTGTGATTTCAAGTGTGTCGACTCAATTTTTCTGAGTACCCAGTCACCGACTTCAAAGGTTCTTTTTTTCACTTTGCTGTCATGGTAGGCCTTGGTTCTTTGCTTGTAATTGATCATTATGAACTGGGCAGTTAGCCTTTTTTCGTCGACTAGGTCAAGGTCCAGCAGTCGGTTGTATTCATTGACGACCTCATCATAGTTGCTTACTCTGAAAGTCGGCAAGGCCATCTCGGCTGGTGCCATTGCTTCTGAACCGTAAGTCATAGCGAAGGGTGTCTCCCTAGTCGGCCCCCGAGTGGTTGTACGGACGGCCCATAGTGCTAGGGGGAGTTCATCCAGCCACTTTCCTTGACTTCCTTCTAAATTCTTGGTGAGTGCTCTTAAGACAAGTTTGTTGGCGGCTTCGGCTTGTCCATTGCCTTGAGGATGGCTGACTGATGACTTCTTGTGCTTGACTCCCAACCTATTCATCTCCTCGGTGAAGGCATCAGAGAATTGTAGGCCATTGTCTGTCACTATAGTGTGTGGCACGCCGAACCGACACCATATGTAATCATGGATGAAGTTGATGGCGTTCTCTTCAGTGATCTTTGCTAGTGGTTTTTCCTCTACCCACTTGGTGAAGTAATCGACTGCCACAATTACATATTTCTTGCTCCCTTTGGCTAATGGGAATGGTCCAATGATGTCGACTCCCCACATGTCGAATGGCCATGTCGGTATGACCAAGCTTTGCTCTATGGCGGGTACTTTGGGTAAGTCGGAATAGCGTTGACATTTGTCACACCTCTTTACATAGGCTTGGGCATCCTCTCTCATATTTTGCCAATAGTAGCCAAGCGTGATGATCTTATCGGCAAGGGTTCTGGCCCCCGGGTGTCCCCGACAAACTCCCCCATATACCTCGGCGAGAAGTTTCTCGGTGCTTTTTGGCGCGACACATCTAAGAAGAGGTCTAGAGAATGACCTTCTGTACAGGATGCCATTCCAGACTATGTATCTTGCCGTCTTCTTTTTTATCGATTTGGCCTCTAACTCGTCCTCAGGAAGCTTTCCCTTCTCCAAGTAGTCCTTGTAGTCGTCGATCCATGTCCTTTCCTCATCATCTAAGAGCAAAATCTCCAGTCTTTTATAAGCAGGCTAGTCGGTGTAGATGATCAAAGGATCCGAGTCTTCAGCTGTTGCCATCTTTGAAAGCAGATCGGCTTCCAGGTTGTATTCTCTACCAACTTGCCGTATATCCCAGAACTCAAAGTTCTTGGTCAGGTTTAGGACGAGGTCTTTGTACTTGGTCACCATGTGGTTCTCGGTGTTGTATTCCCCTTTAACTTGATTCACCACCAGTTGGGAGTCGCTGTATGCTACCAATCTCGTCGCACCAAAGAATTTGGCCCTTTCAAGTCCCAAGATTAGGGCCTCATATTCAGCTTGATTATTTGAGGCAGGGAACTTGAACCTGATAAAGTCACGTGCAACGTGCTCGCCGGCAGGGCTAGTCAAGTAGACTCCGGCGCCGCTTCTACCTTGGGTAGTTGACCCATCGGTGTATAGGACCCAACAGTTGGGCGGTAACTCTTCCAAGGGTTCTCTGTCCATAGGGAACTTCCTTTTTCGGGCGGTTGGCGTATGTTCATTTGTGAAGGCGGTCTCGACCAAGAAATCGGCAAGAGGTTGGGCCAGAAGAGTCTTCCTCGGCTTGTAAGTTATGTCGAATTCGGTCAGTTCGATTGACCAGTTGAGTAGGCGTCCCGAACTGTCCATCTTGTGATGTATTTTTCTAAGAGAGGCGTTGGTGTAGACCGTGATTGGGTGAGCCGAGAAGTAGGCTCGTAACTTTCTGGCCGCAATCACCAAGGCATAAGCAACTTTTTCAGCGTTGAAGTACCTGCTCTCGGCATCAGACAGTGCCTTACTGACGTAGTAGACCGGCTTATGGATGCCGCCCTCTTCTCTAACGAGTACAGTTGCTACGGCTCGGTCAGTGGCTGCTAAGAATACGTATAATGTCTCTCCCATGACCGGGCTGCTAAGTAGAGGTGGAGAGCCGAGGTAGTCTTTCAGTTGTTGGAACGAGGTCGAGCACTCAGGCGACCAAGCAAAATCCTTCGTTCCCTTCAAGGCTTTGAAAAAGGGGAGGGATTTTTCTGCCGATTTGGCGATAAATCTACCGAGTGCTGCTACTCTCCCGTTCAACCTTTGAACCTCTTTGATATAAGTCGGCTCCCTCATGTCGATCAAGGCTTGGATCTTTTCTGGATTAGCCTCAATGCCTCGCTGAGAGACCATGAAACCTAGAAACTTGCCCGCGGTAACCCCGAAGACGCACTTGCTAGGGTTGAGCTTTATATCGTTAGCTTTCAAGTTGTCAATGGTCTCTTTCAGATCTGGTATATAGCTGCCGATCTTGGTTTTAATCACCATGTCATCAATGTAGGCCTCCATATTCCGGCCTATCTGAGGTTTGAAGACCTTATTCACCATCCTCTGATACGTAGCTCCTGCATTTTTTAGGCCGAAAGGCATCATAACGTAGCAGTATACGCCGCCTGCGGCTTGAAAAGCCGTCCTTTCTATGTCATCCTCGGCCATTTTGACTTGATGATAGCCAGAGTAGGCGTCCAAGAAACTGAGGGTTTGATGGCCGGTAATGGAGTCTACGAGCTTGTCAATCCTGGGGAGGGGATAGCTATCTTTGGGACAGGCCTTGTTCAGGTCCGTAAAGTCCACGCACATCCTCCATTTGCCATTGTGCTTCTTTACCATGACTACGTTTGCAATCCACTCAGGGTATGTTGCTTCTCTTATGATGCCGGCTTTGAGGAGTTTGTCGACCTCGGTCTCAATTGCTTTTTCCTTGTCGGTAGAGAAGACTCGTCTTGTCTGTTTGACCGGTTTGAAGAACTTGTCGACTTCCAGTTTGTGGAGAGCGACAGCTTCCTTTACTCCTACCATGTCATCTACTTTCCAGGCAAATACGTCCAAATTGTTTTGGAGTAGGGAGATGAGCTCTTCTCGTTCTCGCTGGGAGAGTTGCTTCCCAATCTTTACTTTCTGATCTAGATAGTCTGGGTTGATGACGACCTCGTCTAAATGATCAACTGGTTTCAGTTCGGGGCCGTCTCTGAACTCTAGGTCTCGACCATGATCTGCTTGACCTTGTCCTTGTCATCCCCTTCCAAACTTAGGTTTTCCATGTCCAACAGTTTCTCGATCTCGGTTTCCATATCAATCGGCTGTATGGCCCCCAAGCTTGGGACGACGGCGAGACCCAAGTTGTCCGAAGCTATGTTCATCGAGATGCAGCCGAAGCCGTCTAAGCCTTATGTAACCTCGGCCTTAGTCAGGACGTCGTTGTCAAGAATAACCCACTCTTCAGGTTCATCTTCAACAGTCGCCAATATAACACCGATATGTGGCGTCGAGGTTGTAACCGTGGTTGATTTTGAAACCGTGATTCTTTTATCGGGAGTATCCATCTCCACCTTGGCCTTTTCTTTCTTGGATTTCATCACATGCTCCAAAAAATCTCTCGGCGACCCTGGGACGCACCCAATTCCAGCCGGGGTGGGGAACTTCACCCTTTGGTGAGGGAGGGAGGCAACCAGACCTAACTTTCCTTGACTGGGTGCACCTAGGATAGCATGGTAATCACTGTCTAGATCCATGACTATGAAGGTGACCGTGGCCGAGGTTTTGTAGGGGTGAGTGCCGACTTCCATGAGTAAGTCGACGGTTCCTTTGGCATCGGCCTTGTGATTAGTGAACCCTTCTAGCCTTCCATTATATGGGGTGAGCATTGTATCGGGAAGTTCCGGAGTCTATGAGGAGCCTGTCCGACTCGCAATTATCAATGCGGCCTGTGATGACCAGTGGTTGTTCTCTCATTGCACGATTCCAGCCAACTCATTCGGAGAAAAACTGATCACTTCCTCCCTCTCATGGATCCAGGGAGGGATGTGGAAGACTTTACTTAGCTCGTAAATCTGCTCATTGAGTTTCTTGTTTGATGGAATTTCCTTTCTGATCACGCCTATCAACCTAGCCCGAGGTGGTCTGTCGACCTGGTCATTGTTTTTGTCTTCTTCCCTTAGGCGTTTATTTTCCTTAGTCATGAACTGATTGAGCTTGCCTTGGTCGGCCCATTTTTGCAGAATCTTCTTCAGAGCAAAACAGTTCTCGGTGTCGTGACCGTTATCTCTGTGATAGGAGCAATACTTTGTGGTATCCCTCGGGTATTTCGGGTTGTCTTTTAGAGGCTTGGGGTTAGGGAGATCCACCAGATTCATGATCTCAGAGATCGGTTTATTGAATGTGGTGAATGTCTCGGCCCCCCTGGTCCTGTTTTTGCCTTTGCCGTTTCCCCCGTTGGTCCCTTGGGACGAGTTCCCGTTATGCGACATGTCAAGATCTCGGTCTTGTTCCTTATGACCATATAATGTCTTTTTCTTCTCCTCGGCGATGGCCGTAGTGTAAGCAACGTGGTACAACTCGGCTTTTGTGAGGGGCTCTCTGACCGACAATTCATAAGTTAGCTGCTCTGACCTGTGACCATTCGTGAAGCATACAATTATCTCCCTGTCGGTCAGGCGCTCCTCTATTGAGTCGGCAAGGTCCCTAAACCGGTTGTAGAAGCTCAGGGTGGACTCGTTTTTGCTTTGGACCATGTTGGCTAGGTCAGACAACCTTTTCTTCCTCGCACCAGCGGTAGCAAAATACTCCAAAAATTGTGATTTCAACTTGGCAAAGGAATTGATGCTGCTTTTCTCAAGGTCCATGAACCAGGACCGAGCTGCCTTTGCTAAGGTGCTTGCAAAGGCCTTGCACAGCACGTCATCCTGATTGGACACTAGGGCCATGGTGGCCTCAAAGGCTTGGATGTGATCCAGAGCATCGGCGTTACCGGAGTATTTGTCTAAATGTGGGAGCTTTAACTGCGGATTAGGTGGTGCATCCTTAATCCTTTGCGCGAAAGGGCGCATAGCATCGTAATCATTATTGGGTTTTCTGTGCCCCTGATTCATCATCTCAATGTTGTTGAGCCTTTCTCTCAGGTCGACAATGTCCCTTGTGCTGAATGCCGAGGTATGACTGGAACTGGCTACGCTTCGATCTCGGCGTCTCCTTTCACCTTGGATTGGTTCAAGGCGATGCCTTGAAGGAGTACGGCGAGGTGGAGTATGCCGGGGTGGATCCGGCCGGGGTGGCGTGTGCCTTGGTGGATCCAGTCTGAGAGGTGAATGGCGTCGGGCGTCCCCACGACGTCTTTCCTCTATAATCCTCACTCCAGGGGATTCATCTTCTTGTTCTTCCCGACGGCGATTAATGTGGTCCCTCAGATCTTTATCTAGATTGGGCCTTCCTAACCGTCCGTCTTGGCGACTTACTCGGCTCCTGGGAGGCATATCCCGTCTACAATTTTGTAGGGGCTCCCTTCTGCTCACTCTGTCGTCCAGATTTGTCCCCCTCGTTCCAGATGGCTGAAGTAGGTTAGCCAAGGAATTTTCGGGGTCAAGATCTAACAGGGCCCGCTGGGCTTCGGCCAGCTGTTGGAGTGTGTGAACGTTCTGTTGAAGCAACGTTCTTTTGTCCAATGGCGGCGGCTGCGATGGTCCTGCCCCATTATTGCGGGATCCTGTCCGTCGGCGGCGCCCGTATTGGTTAACAACATTGGGGGCCGGACCCTTTGAACGGGTATGCATCCCTCCCCCTTGCGCGGGTGCCGTAGGTGGGAGCCTCTGGTTCTGTGCAGCAGCGTTTGTGTTTTCGGGGGGCGGTGCGTCCCTTGTGGTTTCTTTAGAAGGGGTGGCTTCTCGCTCATCAACCAATTCTCCTGCCATGGCTTGGAATTATTTGGCTAAAGAACTGACCAATCGATTTTCCCGGCAATGGAACCAAACTGATGACGCCAAAATCTGGTTGGATCAGCCTTCGTCTAGCGGGTCGGATAATCCCAACAACAGTTCTTGATGGCCGGATCTGCACACACGGAACACACGTAAACTACACCGGGGCTTCACCGGCGAAGGCCCTCCGGTGTAAGAATAAGGATATGGGTGATTAGAAATAGAGAAATCAATTGACTAGATTAGAGCCAAAAGTTCATTACCCGTTTCCTGTGTAGAGGACCTGTTTATATAGGCGTGGGTGAATGAGTCCTAGCTTGTTAGAAAATCCAGGAAGCCCGTGTTGATGTAGGACTCGCATTCCCTGGAGATAGACTCCCGATAAGGATGGATAATATCCTGTTATCCGGTATAAGAGATATCCTAGTTTAGATAAGGATTCTTCAGTGTCAGAGTTGTAACATAACTCTGTAAGAGATTTCCCAACGATAATGGGAGGTTTATGATGAAGTCGGCCCGTCATCTAACTCGGCTCGTCATAGAGGCCGGCTAGGGATTGGGTTTCTAGGACTCGGCCTAGGCAAGGACTGCCTGCTCGGCCTTACTGATGTCGGCCTATAAACATGGGCTTCTCGTGAGTGGGCCTCTCGGTATGGGCCCGTTAGGTACGATGGGCCTTGTGTCTGGGTTCCCATCTACCAAGTCGGTTTATGTCGTTCAGTCTCCATGATATCGACCCGTACTTGCACATTTCTATACTATAACAACACCGTACACTTGCGGTTTATAAACGAAGCCTCGTTTAGGCTTAACAAAATTCAAACATTTCCATCCATGTTTTATTTGAATTTTTTGGCCTTAGAGATTGTCTGGGGCGTTCCGTTGAAGTTCACCTAGAAAATCTGAAAATGCTGGAAATCCATAAATTGCTAATAATTTCCAAAATATTGCATGGAAACCATGGCCCATGAAAAGAACCATGATTAGGGTTGTAAATTCCCTCTAATATGATGTGATTTTGAAATCTCATTCCTTCTTTGTGAAGCGCAACCGTGCTCGCATCAGTCACCTTATTGTAGATTGAAACATCCAATATCTAATCTCTCTTTCCTTTCTGATTTGTCTTTGTGCATTTTTGCTTGTGTATATGGATTAAGTATTGTTTTTAATTTGCAGTTAACGATATTTTTTCTTTGTCAAAGGGCTACCTTGATATTATCGACTACGGATAAGCATTACAAGGCCCTTAAGAGATAACTCCCTTCATGTAACACTAAATTCCAAATATTTCAAACCACTTTACATAACGCCTTTCATGCATCACTAAAGTCCAAAAGCATATAACAAACCTCATTCATCTCCTAACAACCTCATTTAAACTCCTAACAAAGATTTATCAACATGACTAGTGAAAGTTGTAGTATTTAAATCTGTAACCGGCCTTGTAAATCATCAAAAGCATAAGTTAAGAGTGTGTGTTGAAGGTTGAAATGGCTAAAGTTGAGGATGTGGAGTTTAGGAATTTGTTTGAAATTGTAATAGATGGATTAGAACACGAACCTGGAAAGTATCGCAGGGTGAGGGAGAACATCATTGGGATCTCAAAAAACAAGACTGCAAACTACTGTTACTGAAAACAGGCAATCTTCTAAACATTACTCATAAATCCATATTGGTCTATATAGTGGTCGTTTGTATCTGCATTTTTTTTTTTGTTGCATTGTCTTTTTAATCGCTGTTACGTTTTGCCGCATTGCATTTATTTGCTACATGAAAATGGTATATGCTGCTTTTCTTGTTCTTGACGGGTAATGCTTTTCTTGAGCGGAAATATATTTTCATTATATCAGAGTAAATAGAAACAATAAATTTTGATCAAGAAAAGAAGGATCTATTAAAGATGCCTAAAAAGATTTCTGACATCCTTTCAGCTTTGTAGAAGGAAAAGAAAGGAAAATTTATAAATAGGGTCTACATTTTCTTGATTGGTCTAATGAATAGGAAATGAGTACAGCCTGGATCATTCTTTATTTTGAGATTTCATTGATGAATGATCACTTTTCGGGTCGGATCTCTCAACCTAGGAAAATTGGTTGTTTGAATGGGGATCTTAAAGAGGTCTAGTATTTATAAATTTGTTGTTTAGGGTTCTTCCTTCGTAGGGTAATTATTAAATAAACAAGCTAACTGGAATACTTAAATGTTCATACTTATTTGATAATATCTTTGAGCTTGAAAAAGTGTTCATGCTTGGTTTGGTCTTCTCGAGCAGCTTCTTTTAGAAAAATAAAATAAAAATAGTAAGGCTTACTTATCGATTACTAAGCCGAGTTTTATAAGCTTTTACCAAACCAAACATGAGTCTAACTTTTGGTTTTAACTGTTACCAGATTTGGCGCTTAAATTGTTCAGTAAGTTATAAATATGGTGTTAGTGATCATAATTTCATTAGATTTACTACTCATGATTTGCTATTGGATATAAAAAATGTACTCCATATTTTTTTCTTAATTTACTATTTATATGTCGCTTAATGGTAGTAACGGATAGTTTCAGTTTTACGTTCCTGTTTCGTATCAACATTAATCATCGAAGTTTCAGTTTCAAGTTCCTGTTCGTATCAACATTTGTCATCGAAGTTTCAGTTTCGTCTCAGCATTACTCATCGAAGTTTCAAGTTTCAGTTTCGTATCGACATTGTGTTTCATGGTAAGGGATTCTGTTTCTGTGCTACAGGTCTTTAATGGCCTAGACAGCTAGGGATTCTGTCTCTTGTTTTTTTAAAAAAAATAAATATTTGTACTCCAGAATATGGTTTAGAATAAATTGTTTGTGCTAAATGCATCTTTGCTTCTCTAGTTCTATCATTTGTTGATTAGTCTATTGTTGTACACTGTGCATTATCAGAAGTTCTGTTGTTGCTACTTGTGCGCCTGTGTAGTTGCAGGGGTGCTCCAACTCTATATACAGATAATTGTAATACAAGCTTTGTCATTGCAATCTAAACCTCGTACAAATTTTAAATGCGTAAAAAACCTTGTGCAAAAAATCATGTTCCAAATTAAACCTTCTTCCAGTTAGTCGTTAAAAAGTAAGTTATAAAAGTGCACTTACACCCCTAAATTCAAAATTAATATTTTATTAGATTTTTTATTCCTTGACTAACTAAATAAGATATTAAAAAATTTAGTCAACTCATCACAAATTTTCTAAATAACTTTGAGTTAGCTCTAATAAAGTTGACTTATTTTCTAGTGGGCCTACGTGGCCATGTTGGTTATCTTGAAAAATTGACAGCAAGCTCTTTCATTGTTTAACTAGTAGGACATGTTTGTTAATCCCTCTGTCCCGGAATAAAATGTTGCAGTTTTTCGTACGTTTAATCCCTCTGTCCCGGAATAAATGTTGCAGTTTTTCGTACGTGTACGAAGGAACGTTGAACACTAACTTGAAGTTAATGTAATCATCATAATAACAATTTGGAAATTGTTATTGATAGTATTTATATTGGTGTATCAATAACAAGTTTTACAATTATATTAGAATAGCTAAATCAACTTAAATTTATCGCTAAAAGTTTCTTCGTACTAACGTCTGAAAAAACGGAGACCTTTATTCTAGGACAGAGGGAGTATTACTCATTAGTTGATGACTCATCTAGCTTCAAGTACACCATGTTTTGTTCATTATCTTCACTAGGACTTTTAGAACAAGAAAGGGAGAAAATTAAGATACTGAGAGAATAACAGACGATAGAAATTTTAAAAAATAAAATACTGGAAGCTCTCTATATTATTTTGTAAGCTTGTAATTCTTGTACTTACTATGTGTGTGATTGTATAACTTGTCTTAGTACCTCAATATGTTTAACTCACAATTAATCATAGTAAATATATTTTGATAAATAAATAATCAACCCAATTGATTATATGATGTATACAAAAGACCTGAGCACAGGCAGCCCATCACAAAAGCTCAACAGCTAAGCTGCCCTGTTTCAACTGAAGCCAACAGTCAAGTTATTACATGATCTACCTATCATCTTTACATCCAACAAACTGAAGAACTACCTATTACAGACTCCCTCTACCTTAAATGAATTATCAAGATGATAAATACAAACAAGCTTCAACAGCTAAGGCCCTACAAGCCCAACAGCTAAGCTCCCCTGTTTCAACAGCTAAGACATCAACAACTGACTCCACGTCATCAAATCTTTGAAGAATGATTATTCCAATATTCTCAGTCATTGGAATAACTCATATTGAAGCTTGTTCAAGTGTGATACACTTTCTCTACCCTTGACAACTTGTACACAGAGGAACAACAAACATTCAGTCAAAGTCAAAGGGAACCATTACTTCTCTGTACCTGTGTTCCCCAAACGGCTACTATAGTACCCTTGTCCCCCAATGGCTCTATCCCCTCCCTTATATAAAGGAGTATACTGGTATGTTGGCAAGTGACCTTTTTAGACCTTCTACACCATTTTTACATCCTTACAATCCTTTGTGATTCTACTTCATTCTCACTCTGGATTCTTAAATATTTGCATAGACCTCTGCAAATATTGTTCCATCTTGCACCCAGTTAAAATCCACCTTCAGCTTAGCTATCAGCCAAGCTATTTTCTTTTGTAAACACACTTGTGATATTTTCTTTTTCTTTTTCTCACTTTGAAAGAAGCAACCTTAATTGAAGTGTCAATTAAGTAGAGGGATTTCAAAGGAACTTGAGTTATCGATTCTTGTAACTCTTATTTAAAGAGAATATTATAGTGGATTTATCTCACTGTTCCAACAGTGGGGGTGGATGTAAGAGAAGGTTTTGCCTCTGAACCACTTTAAAATACTGTGTACACTCTTGTCTCTACACTAACACACACATACACCTTGTCCTTTCATTTATTTATTCATTTATATTCCGCTGCACATTTCCTTCTATTATTATTTCTTAACAGCTAACCTCAAATAGTTAGCTGTCCAAGTTTTAATTAATCTGTTCATTAAGTTAAACAGGGCTTTCAATTGGCATCAGAGCTTGGATTCACCATACAGAGTCTAACAAATTGTGAAAGATCCATTCAACCCACCATGCCTCAACCAAGAAGAAACAATGAAAAGGACATTTCACACATTGTTGATTGTGGATCTTTTGAGATTTACTCCACAAAAACTAAAACTTATCTAGATGCTAATAGCCTATGGAACTGGTATGTCTTAGAGAATGAAGTTGAACCTCTCACTCAAGCTGAAGTTAATGGAGGAGGTAGCAAACTCAAATCTCCTGAAAACTGGACTGATGCTCAAAGACAACTTATGACTGCAAACTTAAAAGTAAAAAATATTCTGCAAAAAAGTGTCAATGACTCCCTAGCTCAAGAAATAGCTAAAGTACAAGTGCTAAAGCAGCATGGGAAGTAATTAACACCAATTTCACTAAACACACCAGTGTTAGAACCCAGAATCTATATAACTTATTAAGACAGTTAGACGACTTCAAATTCTACCCTGGAGAGAAAGTGAGTGCTGCAAGACCAAGATTTGAAGATCTTGTAAGAGCCATTAGAGAAGGAGCTGAATGGAGTAGTATGACCATAGAACAATATTTTGGTAAACTTGAAGCATATGAACTAGAAGGAATTATCAAAATTCAACCAGCATCCACCATATCTCAAACCCTTGCCCTTGTTGCTCAAGATCAAACCCAGAAACAGTTTTCCCAACAGGACATTGACACTCTTGTAATTAATGCCCTACAAAAACTGAACATAACTCCTAAACAAGAATCAAAACCAATTTCTCAAGAAGACATTCCAAGTCTTATCTCTATGGCTGTCAGAAATGCCATGAAACATAAAAAGAAAGCTTTTGATAGAAGATACAGTCCTTCACCATCCAACCCAACTCAAGAAGTTGTTAAAAAGAACATTGAGTGTTACAACTGTGGTAAACCAGATCACTATGTTGCTGATTGCAAAGAACCTAAGAAACCAAGAGAACATAAAAAAAGAATGAAAGAAGCATTCATAGTTCTAGGTGAATTGCTATAATTGTGTCAAGGCTAAGAATGACAAAAATAAAGAACAAGTCATGCTTGCTGACTCTTCTAGGTTTAGTGATGAAGAATTTGAGTCATCAGACTCAGATAGTGAGGAAGAAGATGCATTACTGTGTTTGGTTGCACAGGAATGTGATGACTCAGATAATGAAGAGGACCTAGAAGCCTTAGCTTCTGCTGAAGAACTTAAAGAGGTACATAATTTTAACTCTCTTAATATAGAAGGTTTTAAAAATTTAGTTTGCACCCTTTTGATTCAAAAGAAAAAACAAGATTCTAGCTTTGCTGCCCTCATCACAGAAAACCTTGAGCAATCAAAAACCATTGAAAATCTCAAATCCCTAAACACTAACTTTGAAACAACCAAAAAGGATATAGAAGAAAAATGTCAAAAACATGAAATTGACATACTTAGCTCAACAGCTAAGACTGACTGTTCTGAGTCTCAAAAGGATAATGAACAGGAAATGAGTACATTGAAGGAAGAAAACAATGCTTTAAAAAGCAAAATTGACTCCTGGAGCAAATCAAGCAATGCTTTATCCATGTATCACTTTAATCAAAGACATCCTGGGGACAGATCTGGAATAGGAGCAAATAATCCCACACTCAAAACCTACCCTCTACCTACTGGTGATAGGGCTATTGAAACTATGACTTTACAAAGTCTCAACACATTCTCTACCAAAGAAATCATCTTACCCTATTCAAACAAAGGAAGATGTATATAAACAGAGGAATAAAGAGAGTAAATTGAATGTGGATTCTCCCACAATTCCTGATTCTCAAGCTTCCACCAGTACTGATGATATTAAATATCAGAATAGAAGCAAGAACAGAAGCCTAGAAAGCATAGACAAGCCAGAAAGCCAAGACAAGCTGAACAGCCAAGATAAGCTGAACAGCCAAGGGAAACTGGACAGCCAAGACAGGCTAGACAGCAAAAGGCACTCTAGGCAACCTAGAAAAAACTGGCAATATTCCAATGGGAAAAGCCATGCTTATCAGTCCCAAAATTCTTCTCCTAGATCATCTTACCAATCACAAAACGCCAGACAACAATCTCACTTTCATCAGCCAATATACAGAAATCAAAGCCCATACAATACTGGACACCTATATAACTCCCCTCAACCCCTTCACATTGACACCCTACATGATGCAAATCATGTCCTACTATAACACCCTTAACCAGTTCTTCAAAAGAAGATCAGGTGGCAAGGCTAGGGTACCAATGAAAGTCTAATCCTTTGGACCCAAAAAGAATAAAGGGTACCATAATTTTTAATTTTGTTTTGTAGGAATCCAATAAAGGAATCTAGTACTTAGATAGTGGATGTAGGAGACACGTGACTTACAACAAGGAATGACTTCAACAGCTGACACCAAAGAATGGTCCCAATGTTACTTTTGGTGACAATTCTCAAGCAAGAGTCAAAGGAACAGGAAACCTTGTGACCAAGGAGATAATCTTTACAGATGTATCCTATTTTGAAGGCCTTAAGCACAATTTGATCAGCATCAGTCAAATCTGTGATAAAGCTTATCATGTTATCTGCACCAAGGATCAATGCCAAGTCAAGGACAAGAACAACAAGGTTATTCTAACTGGAGTTAGAAAGAAGAACCTCTACTGTCTCCACCTTGAAGTTATCCAATCCTCCTCTGCACGTTGTCTCTTGTCCTACAGCCAATCTGATATGTCCTGGCTGTGGCATAAAAGACTTGCCCACCTGAACCTCAAGACCATTTCTAAGTTATCCATCTCAAATCTTGTCAAAGGTCTTCCTAAGATACATTTCAAGAAGGATAAGTTATGCAGAGCTTGTCAATGTGGAAAACAAAAAAAGACATCCTTTTCTGCTAAAACCAGACTGGACACAACCAAACCTCTTGATCTCCTTCATATGGACTTATTTGGTCCCATTAGAACCAGATCTTTAGGTGGAAAGAGATACTCCCTTGTAGTTGTTGATGACTACATAAGATTAACTTGGATCATCCTTCTTGAATCTAAAAGTGATACTCTTCATAATCTCACTCAATTGTTCAACAAAGTTCAGAACTTTAAAAGCTTGTCTATCAAAAGGATAAGATCTGATCATGGAACTGAATTTGAGAATACTGGAGTTGACACCTATTGCAATCAAATAGGAATTGATCACAACTTTTTAGCTCCAAGAACTCCTCAACAAAATAGAGTAGCAGAAAGAAAGAATAGGACCATATGTGAAGCAGCAAGAGCAATGCTGTCAAAACACAATCTTCCTAAGTACTTTTGGGGTGAATCTGTGACTACTGTTGTCTATGTGCAAAACAAAACTCTCATCAACAAGTATCATATGAATACCCCATATGAGTTGTGGAATAGAAAGGTTCCAACCTTATCCTACTTTCATGGATTTAGGAGCAAATGCTATATTCACAACAATGGAAAGAACAACCTTGATAAGTTTGATTCCAAGAGTGATGAAGGAATCTTTCTTGGTTACTCCAACACTAGAAAATCCTACAGAGTTTACAACAAAAGAAGACTGGTTGTAAAAGAATCAATTCAAGTTGACTTTGATGAAAATAATGATCAAAGCAACACTGACTTGTGTGATTTTGATGAAAGTATTGGAAACTTTGACAACCTTCCAGAACCTTCACCAACAACCAATAATTCCTTATCCCCAAATGAGAACAACATCATTCTTCTTTATGTTCTGCCCAAAGACACTCCCAATAGCTTACCTACTCCCAACAGCTTTCCTCTTCCCAACAGCCAAGATGAAACTGTTAGCTGTCAAATAGTACCTTCTCAAATCTCCACTCCAATCCCCATTGTCAATGATGAGAACCTTGTCATTACCATTCCTATCCAAAGAGAAACCATTCCTGATGGCATTCCTCATTATGATATCTTCATGAGTGCCTTCATTTCTCAAATGGAACCCAAGAAGATCCATGAAACCCTTCAAAATGCAAACTGGATAGAGGCTATGGAAGAAGAACTTGAATAGTTTGAAAGGAATAAAGTATGGAAACTTGTTCCAAAACCCAGAAATCAAACTGTCATAGGCACCAGATGGGTATTTAAAAATAAAATGAGTGAAGATGGTACTGTAGTGAGAAACAAAGCAAGACTTGTTGCTCAGTGATATAGACAAGAAGAAGGAATAGATTATGATGAAACTTTTGCCCCTGTAGCAAGACTTGAAGCCATAAGACTATTCCTAGCCTTTGCATCTTTCAAGAAGATGAAAGTATTCCAAATGGATGTCAAGAGTGCATTCCTGAATGGAGTAGTTAATGAACAAGTGTTTGTTGCTCAACCTCTTGGTTTTGAACACCCCAAGTTCCTTGATCATGTATACAAGTTGGACAAAGCCTTGTATGGTCTGAAACAAGCACCTAGAGCTTGGTATGACACTTTGTCTAATTTCCTTCTCAATAAAGGATTTACCAAAGGTCATATTGACAACACTCTGTTCATCAAAAAGTATGGAGATGACACCTTACTCATTCAGGTCTATGTTGATGACATTATTTTTGGATCATCAAATGAAGACCTTTGCAAAGAATTTGGGGATGTTATTCAAAAACAGTTTGAAATGAGTATGATTGGGGAACTAACCTACTTCCTAGGTCTTCAAGTCAAACAAATGAAGGATGGAATCTTCATTAACCAAGCCAAGTACACATGGGACATGATGAAGAAGTTTGATATGCAGAATGCCTCAACAGCTAAGACACCTTTGTCTACTACCACAAAACTTCATGCTGACACTGATGGTCAAAGTGTTGATCAAACACTTTACAGAAGCTATATAGGATCTCTCTTATATGTCACTACATCAAGACCAGACATCATGTTCAGTGTATGTCTCTGTGCAAGGTTTCAAGCCAATCCCAAAGAATCTCACCTTGCTGCTGTTAAGAGGATTTTGAGATATCTAAAGGGAACTCCTGATTATGGCCTGTGGTATCCTAATGAATCTCCATTCTCACTAATTGGCTTTACTGACTCAGATTATGCTGGATGCAATCTGGACAGAAAATAAATAAGTGGTGGATGTCAATTCATTTGATCAAGAATTGTATCTTGGTCTAGCAAAAAGCAAACATCAGTTGCAACCTCAACAGCTGAGGCTGAGTATGTTACAGCTGGTCTCTGTTGTTCACAAATTCTGTACTTAAAAAGTCAACTACAAGACTTTGGTATAAATGTCACTAATATTCCTATATTTTGTGACAATTCAAGTACAATTGCTATGACTGAGAATCCTGTTCAACACTCTAAAACCAAACACATTGAAGTAAGAAACCACTTCATTAGAGATCATGTTGAAAAGGGAAATATCAATTTAGCCAAAGTTGGTACTGAGGATAATGTCTCTGACATACTAACTAAAGCTATGGATGAAAAGAGGTTTGAACTTTTGAGAGAAATGTTAGGAATGATTAACTTGCGTAAGTAAAAGGGTGTTGGTAGTTGTGCCCTAGGCACGTTTAATAAACGCTGTAATTGTTATCATTTATTTCATATCAATAAAGAGATGTTTTGATTATTATTGTTCATATTTACTTATAATAATCTCCGTCCCTAGTACTTGTTAAGCACTAGTAAAAAGGCTAAATGATCATGGGATGATCATGTTAGATTTATGGGTACTTGTTTGGAACAAGGTACTGGACATGACCCGCTGTATGAGATTTATTTCATGGTCTATGTCGTACATATATCTCATATTAGTTATGTCATTCGAATCCTTAGACATGAAGTTATTATAGTCTTCCACTTGATGAACATTATGTTTGACATATCCAAACGCTACCTTTAACCGGGTAGTTATAAAGTGTATGATTGGCATAATCAGATTCACGTAGAGAAGAATAATAAGCTAAATGGATTTGTCCCTCTTCGGAGAGATCTCAAGCTTAGGCCTCTCGTAGGAATGATGTTGATGAAAATGTTCGGCCGGACTCAAATGAATTGATTAGATTAATGTCATTTGGATTATCAACATATTCGGAATCGAGAAAGTATTGAACAAAAACAAGTTGACCGTTTGACCATGACTTGTGTTCAATAAGATCGTGGACAAAAGGATCGTGACATATTCTAAAGGAATGTGAACTTGTATCTAGTTATACTATTTGGGTAGGTATGACGGTTTGCTAGAACCTAATCATATCTTATGGATTCATGTTTGAACCCATTGCCAACTTAGTATAATCCTAGAGGGTCACACACAATAGAACGAATCCTTAAAGGACTATATTAGAAAATTAAGGCTCTCTGATCCTGGTGTGCGACCGCACAAACCAGGCTAGGCGGACGCACATGTTTTAGGCGACCGCACACTTGATTTTGAGTGGCCGCACAGTGAGTCAGGACAGATTTCCTGATTTAATTAGGAAAAGGATTTTGGACGGGTTTTGACACAAGTTTCCTATTTGGAATAGGTCTAACTTATATATAAACAGCCAAATTCGGGCCAGAATAACTCATAGCTTTTGTGCAAGTCTCCAAAGAGTTTGAGAGAGTTTTATTTTGTTCTAAGACATCCTAGATTAAAGAACAAAATAATACACAAATAAAATTCCATATAGTTCATATTAATTACAATTTTGGTCTAGCAACCAAGATCAAGTGTTCTTGATATTCGTTCAAGGTGTGGATACCGCTAGAGGGTGAAGCTCATCATCTTCAAAGTTCGTGTTCTTACTTGTTCGTGATTAAAGCTTCAATTTCTCCACCAAGATCAAAGACCAAATTCAAAGTCATCAAGGTTTAGTTTTCTAGTATTCATAATGCAAGTATTTGATTTAATCATATGAATGGTTCTATGGGTTTGGGTTTCATAAAATTTTAAATGCTATTTTCCACTGCGCATGTTACTTGGAAACCCAACAGTGGTATCAGAGATTCGTTCATGTTGATTATTTTAATACATAGATCATGTTGTGTGTATATAAATTATTTGTATGCCTAGCATGTTATGAATATTGGATTATATGATGTTTATGTGTTATATGATTTTCTGTGGTTTATTGTTTTACAACTTTAATCGCACTATTGAATCGCACTAAATATTATGTTGGATTCTAGAATTGTTTGATTATTAATTTTTGATCGGATCAAAGTTTTAATAATCGGGGAAAACAATTTTGAGACAAATTTTTGAACGTTAAAAATTCATTCTGACACAACCAGAAGGTTTTGAACAGAATTCTAAGGTACGCAAATTGCAGAAATCCATTTATGGATTGAAGAAAGCTTCTAGGAGTTGGAATCTCTGTTTTGATGAATCGGTCAAAGAGTTTGGTTTCATCAAAAACGAAGATGAGCCTTGTGTATACAAGAAGATTAGTGGGAGCATAGTGCTATTCCTTATTTTATATGTGGATGACATATTACTCATTGGAAACGACATTCCTACACTTCAGTCTATGAAGACTTGGTTAAGAAAGTGCTTCGCAATGAAAGATATGGGTGAAGCCGCATATATACTTGGCATTAAGATCTATAGAGATAGATCAAGGAAGCTACTTAGTTTAAGCTAAAGTACATACATTGACAAGGTCATTAGAAGATTCCGTATGGAAAATTCTAAAAGAGGAACCTTGCCGGTGTTACATGGAGTTTCTCTAAGCAAGACTCAATGTCCTAAGACAAAACATGAGCGTGAGAAAAAATGATGTTCCATATGCTTCGGCAATTGGGTCCATCATGTATGTCATGATTTGTACTAGGC
Organism: Campanula takesimana; assembly: GCA_026119855.1. Classification (NCBI taxonomy): domain Eukaryota; kingdom Viridiplantae; phylum Streptophyta; class Magnoliopsida; order Asterales; family Campanulaceae; genus Campanula; species Campanula takesimana. The sequence continues at coordinate 742,856 of JAOWBW010000069.1, forward strand.
CGGATGTATCTTATGCTTTGAGCATGACAAGTAGATACCAATCTGACCCCGGAGAGAATCACTGGGTAGCTGTAAAAGCGATTCTTAAGTACTTGAGAAGGCCTAAAGACTCGTTTTTGGTCTATGGAGGAATGGAAGATGATCTCGTTGTAAATGCTTACACGGATGCAAGCTTCCAAACCGACAGAGATGACAGTCGATCGCAATCGGGTTTTGTGTTTATATTAAATGGTGGAGCTGTAAGCTGGAAGAGTTCCAAGCAGAGTACAACCGCTGATTCTACAACGGAAGCTGAGTATATTGCTGCATCGGATGCTGCAAAGGAAGCTGTATGGATTAAAAAGTTCATCACTGAACTTGAAGTGGTTCCTAGTATTGCTAATCCAATAGACCTTTATTGTGATAATAATGGTGCTATTGCTTAAGCAAAGGAACCAAGGGCACATCAAAAATCTAAACACATACTTAGGCGTTACCATGTCATTCGAAAAATCATTGACAGAGGTGACGTGAATATATGCAAAGTACCTACTGATGACAATGTCGCGAACCCGCTAACAAAGGGACTCCACAAGCTCCACAAGCTAAACATGAAGGTCATGTTAGGTCCATGGGTATTAGATACATGGGAGATTGGCCTAGGGCAAGTGGGAGATTGTTGGTAGTGGTGCCCTAGGCACGTTTAATAAAAGTTGTAATTGTTATCGTTTATTTCATATCAATAAATAGATGTTTTGATTATTATTGTTGTTCATGTTTACTTATAATAATCTCCGTCCCTAGTACTTGTTAATCACTAGTATAAAGGCTAAATGATCATGGGATGATCATGTTAGATTTATGGGTACTTGTTTGGAACAAGGTACTGGACATGACCCGCTGTATGAGATTTATGTCATGGTCTATGTCGTACATATATCTCATATTAGTTATGTCATTCGAATCCTTAGACATGAAGTTATTATAGTCTTCCACTTGATGAACATTATGTTTAACATATTCAAACGCTACCTTTAACCGGGTAGTTATAAAGTGTATGATTGGCATAATCGGATTCACGTAGGGAAGAATAATAAGCTAAATGGATTTGTCCCTCTTCGTAGAGATCTCAAGCTTAGGCCTCTCGTAGGAATGATGTTGATGAAAATGTTCGGCCGAACTCAAATGAATTGCTTAGATTAATGTCATTTGGATTATCAATATATTCGGAATCGAGAAAGTATTGAACAAAAACAAGTTGACCGTTGGACAATGAATTGTGTTCAATAAGATCGTGGACAAAGGGATTGTGACATATTCTAAAGGAATGCGAACTTGTATCTAGTTATACTATTTGGGTAGGTATGACGGTTTGCTAGAACCTAATCATATCTTATGGATTCATGTTTGAACCCATTGCCAACATAGTATAATCCTAGAGGGTCACAGATAATAGAACGAATCCTTAAAGGACTATATTGGAAAATTAAGGCTCTCTGATCCTGGTGTGTGACCGCACAAACCAGGCTGGGCGGCCGCACACCTGGTTTTGGGCGGCCGTACAGTGAGTCGGGACAGATTTCCTGATTTAATTAGGAAAAGGATTTTGGACGGGTTTTGACACAAGTTTTCTATTTGGAATAGGTCTAACTTGTATATAAACAGCCAAATTTGGGCCAGAACAACTCATAGCTTTTTGTGCAAGTCTCCAAAGAGTTTGAGAGAGTTTTATTTTGTTCTAAGACATCCTAGATTGAAGAACAAAATAATACACAAATAAAATTCCATATAGTTCATATTAATTGTGAAAACGTGTTTCACAACTTTGGTCTAGCAACCAAGATCAAGTGTTCTTGATATTCGTTCAAGGTGTGGATACCGCTAGAGGGTGAAGCTCATCATCTTCAAAGTTCGTGTTCTTACTTGTTCATGATTAAAGCTTCAATTTCTCCACCAAGATCAAAGACCAAATTCAAAGTCATCAAGGGTTAGTTTTTCTAGAATTCATAATGCAAGTATTTGATTTAATCATATGAATGGATCTATGGGCTTTGGGTTTCATAAAATTTTAAATGCTATTTTCCGCTGCGCATGTTACTTGGAAACCCAACAAAGGGATTAACTGGAAATTTCATTTCATAAACTTTAAACTAGTACAAAGAGCATGGTTAGCTGTTTACATTGTTTCAACAGCTAACCTAAACAGATCTCTATTCAAGGACAACCATATGATGGCCTATTTACATCATATGGTTTGAAACTATTCGTTAACCTATCTACCCATGTGGAACTTGGTAGACCCACCCCTCTCAAAATTCCCTTCCAAAAACAAAAACAAAAAGAGTACAAAAACTTTTCCCCAATAGCTAACCAACTAACTTAGCTGTTCAACCCTTTTCCTCTCACAACACTTGCTTCCAAATTGATCCAGACCCCTTCCCAGATGCTTCCTGCCTCCTCTCCTCTCTATATGGCCTTACAGGTACAGACTGACTTGTCTCTCCATGTTGGTGCCCAACACTCCATACCTCTTCAGCCATACAGGATGCCTTTCAATGAAAGGATCAATGGCAGTGACTGAGTATTGCAAAGGTGGACCCATGGTTCTTGGCCACCACTCCTCAACAGCATCATAAGGAGGAAAGTCATCCAAGGGAGACATAAAGCTAAAGGTACCAGAGGTTTGGATGCTCTCATTGGCTATCATAGCCATGTGAGATGAAGGTCCACCATCATTACCCTCATTGACCTGGACAGGACTACAACATCTCAAGTACTGCCTAAACAGCTGAGTGTGAGTAGTTGATGGAGACTGCTGGACCCCATGGAAAATATCACCTCCTCCCTCCAGCACTGCCATGCTGATGGACAAAGAATCCCTTGTCACTGGGGCATAAACCCTTGGCTGTTTAGCAACAGGTACCTTTTTGGCCTGAGCAGCTAGGCTATCCTCCTGACTCATCAGCTCCCTCAATGTAAATGGCCTCAACTACCGCTACTGAAAACATGCAATCTTCTCGAGCAGCTTCTTTTAGGGGAAAAAAATAGTAAGGCTTGCTTATCGATTACTAACCCGAGCTTTATAAGCTTTTACCAAACCAAACATGAGTCTAATTCAAGTAGTTTGGTTTTAATTGTTACCAGATTTGGCGCTTAAATTGTTCAGTAAGTTATAAATATGGTGTTAGTGATCATAAGTTCAATAGATTTACTACTCATGATTTCCTATTCGATATAAAAAATGTACTCCATATTTTTTTCTTAATTTACTATTTATATGTCGCTTAATGCTTGTAAATAATGCAGGTCTGGCAGTAACGGATAGTTTCAGTTTTATGTTCCTGTTTCGTATCAACATTAATCATCGAAGTTTCAGTTTGAAGTTCCTGTTCGTATCAACATTAATCATCGAAGTTTCAAGTTTCAGTTTCGTGTAAGAATTACTCATCAAAGTTTCAAGTTTCAGTTTTGTATCGACATTGTCGTCATGGAAGTCTCAATTTTCTGCTATGGGGGGTAATCTGTTTTCATGTATGTTTCATGGTAAGGTACACGTGTCATAAGAGGAGGTACAATATTTTCAAGTTAGGGATTCTGTTTCTGTGCTACAGGTCATTAATGGCCTAGACAGATAGGGATTCTGTCTCTTTTTTTTTTTTTTTTTTTTTCGTTACTCCAGAATATGGTTTAGAATAAATTGTTTGTGCTAAATGCATCTTTGCTTGTCTAGTTCTCTCATTTGTTGATTGGTCTATTGTTGTACACTGTGCATTATCAGAAGTTCTGTTGTTGCTGCTTGTGCGCCTGTGTAGTTGCAGGGATGCTCCGACTCTATATACATACTCGAGATAATTGCAAAATGAGCCCTGTACTAGCTTTGACATTGCAATCTAAACCTCGTACAAATTATAAGTGAGTAAAAAACCTTGTGCAAAAAATTATGTTCCAAATTAAACCTTCTTCCAGTTAGTTGTTAAAAAGTAAGTTATAAAATTGCACTTACACCCCTAAAATTCAAAATTAATATTTTATTAGATTTTTTATTCTTTGACTAACTAAATAAGATATTAAAAATTTTGCTCAACTCATCACAAATTTTCTAAATAACTTTGAGTTATCTCTAATAAAGTTGACTTATTTTCTAGTGGGCCTACATGGCCATATTGGTTATCTTGAAAAATTGACAGCAAGCTCTTTCAAGGAAGGAGACATGGTTCTACTTTGCAACTCCCGACTACAACTTTTCCCGGGAAAGTTGAAATCACGATGGTCGGGTCCGTACCAAGTCCAAAAAGTATATGCGTACGGGGCCATTGACATATGGAACGGGGAAAAAGGGGAGTTTAAGGTCAATGGACAAAGACTCAAACATTACATGGTTGTCGAACAAATTGGGGTAGTATCCTTTATTTCATTTGGGGATCCTATTCCTCATTCCGGGTAAAAGAAAAAAGTGTCGAGCTAATGACCTTAAACAAGAATCATCGGGATGGTAACCGACAGATTATTTCTTTTCATTTTAATTATATTGTTATTGTATTTTATTATTATTATTATTTGAAAGAACCTGTTCCTTAATATACACTTAAACAGGTAAAATATTAGTGCACAAGAGGTCGACTGTCTTGACAGAGTAGGTCGACTGTCTTGAGGTGCAGTATGTGTATGTAGAATTATGCAGCGAAATAAAAGATAAATAAATAGAAGAATTTAATGAGTAAACAATATGTGATAAGTGTGTGAATAAGTGTGAGATAAGAAGACACAAACACAACGATATAACGTGGTTCAGAGCTTTTAGCAACTCTCCTACATCCACGCCTCACTGTCCTCAACAGTGAAGAAGCAATCCATTATAATACTTCGTCAAGAAATTACAATAAATTGCAAGAAAATTCCCTCAGAATTTTCTAACCTAATTAGCCTCACTAATTAAGCTTTGTACTTGTTGCAAAGTACAGAAAAAGAAAAAGAAAAAGGTTTCACAAATGTGAAGGTTTGGTGATCTCTAAACTGGCTCTTATGTAGCTATGTGAGATCTATGTTTCTTTTTTTATTAGCACAGATTTATAAATATCAAGAGTGCTTTGATGATTTGGATTTGCTTAGATGCTTTTAACAAATTGTGTAATGGCTAAGACAATGTATTTGAAGGCTGTTCTTCAGTTGTGCAGAGGTCTCTATTTATAGGTCTTCATATTATATCCGTTTGAGTTCCAACGGCCTTCAATATCTTGGAAATATATATGTCAGTCATTAAATTCTGTGAACAGTGTTTTTGACTTTTGATTTTATGTGTCAGTTTGACTGAGATGCTTTGAACAATTTGTTGAAGGTCTGCTATCTTGAAGGTCAGCTGTCTCGATATGATTATGAAGATAGTAGACCAAGACTGATGCAGGTTTTGATCATTATCAGTTTGTAATCAGTGTCTTGATGATTTCCAGTTTGCTTCTTTGTTACTCCAAGATATGTTCTTAATTTATTTGTCAAAACACTTAGTTAAGAACTAGGGTTCTAACAATTTCCCCATTTTTGGGAAATAATTAAGAGGCAGAGCAACATCTATAAGAGAAATTAATCTATATTGAAACAAAACACAATTAGATCACAAATAGATGTAAAGGTTTAAGCTTACATCCCAAAAAAAATTGTTCAAAAATAATAGAGCAAGTATTGAGATAAAAAGACTTAGTGAAACAGAGCTTCAATACTGTCATCACTTTGGTACTCAGGTTCAGGTTGTGCTTCTCCAAGGTCTACTGCAGTCAGATGTCTTTCTCTTTCAAGATTTAGTAGTTGAAGTTGCTTTTTGTTGAACCTGAAGTAGTACAGCTTGTTGTTCCAAGTGAGACTCATTCTTTCATCATACTGAATGCCATGGTTGATCAGTTGACTCTTTTTCAGCAAGGGTTCCTTCTTTCCCAGTTTTCTTGAAACTGAAGGAGCAGGACCAAGTAGAAGATGTCTTGTTGTAGCTTGATCTCTTGATGGTGGTTGATCTTGGGTAAAGATTTCTTGAGCCTGAGTGACATCTCTGAAGTTTCTTGGGTGGGTTGAAGCTTCAGTCTGGTCAACTGTCTTGCCAGCAAGTGTTTCTTGGACAAGCTTGGTCAAGTCAATTCTGAGTCCTTTCATTTGAGCTCTCACATAGTTCCCAACTGCATTGATGTCTTCATGAGTGGCAGCAGAAAGTGGATGGGTATGCAGGCACAACTGGATCAGGTATTAGAGGGCAGGAATATTGATGAAAAGGGTCTTGAAGAGATGGTTCATTTGGGAAAATTGAAGGACTAGGAAGGATTCCTCTAAATAATCTCTTGAGAGCATAAAAACCAAACATCTTTTCACAGACCAGTTTCCAATATATGACTTTGATGAGGTCAATGCATTTGGTCAGAACTACTCCAGATTGCATATGCAGGCCTTCATTAAGCTTGGGAGATAACCATTGGGAGAAGAACTTTTCCCATTGAGTCATTTTACCTCCAGTTAGGCTTGAGGGGACAAGAGGAGTCTCATGGATGTAGAAGTGGTTCATGGCTAGTCTGAAGGTCTTCCACTCATTGTGCACAAAAAATATTCTTCCAGCAAGCTCTCTAGCAGTCATTTTCAGCTGGGCTTTTGAGTAGGTCCAGTACTTACTGGAGATAGCAGAGCTGAAGATTTCTTGGGGAAACTCAAGATGGTCAAAGGAGAGACCAAGAGGAAGAATGGATGAGATAGATACATCCACTGGATGAGAAATGAACCAGGGATGGGGTACATAGTATAGGTGAAGCAAGTTGGTTGAGAGGAATGGATCTGTTGAGGAGTTGTATGGAACAGGAGAAATGATATCAAAGGATGAGTTGGAGTGAATGTGGGGGTCATCTATTCTAGAAGGTGGAATGGAGGAGGAAGATTGACCAGTAGGAGGGGTTTTGTCTAGCCCAAGACTTTTCCAGGTGACCTCAAAACCAAACTTTTCTTCCAGTTCATGAAATTTGGAAATCTTTTCCATATCAGATAAGGCAGAGTAGGCTTCTTTGTCAAAAGGGTTGTCTTCAACAAGGATGGATTTTCCCTTTCCAGATGAGATAGGTAGGGAGGAAGAGGGATGAATAGGTCTCTCAATGGTTAATTGGGTTGAAGGAATTGTTTTTGGGGCACTGGGAATAGATTGGGCAAGGTCAGTTATCATGGCCACAGTTCTACCCAGATCAACTGTCTGACCCTGTGTATCTTCAAAATTACCATTCCCCCTTTCTTGTTCAACTAAAAGCACAAAACTATCAAGAATTATATTCCCCCTTTCTGTTTCAACAGCTACTTCCTCAAATTGAGATAACAGACCAGGAGTGGGCATGAATGAGGAAGATAGAGGACCTGAAGATATAGGAGATAGAGGAGGGGGTGAGGAAGCCTTTTTGGTTTGAGATTGAGTGAGGGTTTTGAGGGCTTCTGCAGCTTCTTGAGCTCCTGAACTTAGGTTTCAGTAGAAGAGCTATGAGGTGCAGGGTCAAAATCAAAGGGTTCAGGGGAGATATAGAGGGAGAAGGAGGTGGTGATTCTTCTTCAGGGATAATCAATTTTCTTCTCTTGCTAAGGGGTATGACTGAGCCTATGGGAACTTCATCTATATTAATGGGTTCATTTTCTTTTTGAAGTCTCTTAGATTTTCTGGAGGGTTGGGATTTGGATATTTCTGGTATTGGAGTTTGTTTAGGTTTGGCTTTTGTTCTTCTGTAAACAAGAGAGATTTTTGGGGAGGGAGAAGGGGTTTGAGTGGTGCTGGGACCAGGAGTAGAAGGTGGAGGTGCTTCAATAAGCAAAGGTGGAATGATTTTGGCTAGAGGTTCATGCACAGTGGAGTCATCATCCAGGTCCACTATCTTGGGTCCTTTGTCTTTCCTACCTTTTCCCTTAAAGTTATGAATCATTTCAGCTAGGGTCTCTCTTTCAATATCACTTCCAGAGATTGATGAGGTATGGGTAGGTGAGTTTTCATCTCCAATGGGTTCTTGTACCTTACCTTGTTGTTTGTAAGAAAAGGTATGAACACTAAAAACCTTGTATCTGTAATGGTCTGCTTGGCTATCATATGGGGCTGGGACTCTAACTCTCATTGTTCTCCCAATGTGAAGCAAAATCCCACTCATGAATCTATAAAGGCCAGGATTTATGGAGGATTTGGATTTGATTTTGAGGGGATGATGACCAGATCTAAGCCTAAAGTTAGACAACAGCACAAAACTCCAGTTTGTGGTTTGAACTTTGTGTAACAGACATAATAATTGCTTCCACTCATTGGGGCTCATAACATGATGAGAGGAGGTCTTTCCACACAAACCTTTCATAATTACATCAAAAGAAGAATGGTAGTTGAAGAATCCATCCATGTGGATTTTGATGAATCTCCCAGTGCCTGGGATGAAAAGATTAATGAGTTTGATGAAACTCTTGGAAATGTTGATTCCATGCCTGAACCTTCACCCATTCTCTCACAAAATTCTAAAATTGACCAACTCGATTATCTTCCTTACAATCTACCCAAATTATCCCCTGAACCCTTTCCTCCCTTCAGCAACCTCAAAATCAATGACATTCAACCCTCACCATCAGTTGCAAAATATAGAACTACCCTAAATAATCCTGTTTTCATTCCTGATAGTAGTCCTACTAATGATAGTGGACCTACCAATGACAATAGACCTACTACTGATACCTGTCCTATCCCAACTAACTTGACTGGGATAAACTGTAAGCCTAGCACATCTACTCAAGAACCTTCTATTCCTAATCTGACTAAATCAATTCCTATTTCCAGCATATACATTGATCTCCCTATTTCTAGAAACTTCAACAATAATCACCCTGAGTCATTAGTAATTGGTGACATTGCCAGTGGAGTTCAAACAGGTCAAATCTTGAAGATGAAGCCTTATACAGTGCCTTCATATCCCAGATAGAGCCAAAGAAGATCAATGAAGCTTTGCTTGATGCAGATTGGATAGAAGCAATGGAGGAAGAGCTTGAACAGTTTGAAAGAAACAAAGCTTGGAAACTTGTTCCTAAACCTAAAAATCAAACCATTATTGGAACTAGATGGGTGTTCAGAAACAAGATAAATGAAGATGGTACAGTCATCAGGAACAAAGCAAGATTGGTAGCTCAAGGCTATAGACAAGAAGAAGGTATTGACTATGATGAAACCTATGCTCCAGTTGCTAGACTAGAAGCAATTAGGCTGTTTCTTGCCTATTCATCATCCAAGAATATGACTGTATATCAAATGGATGTTAAAAGTGCATTTCTAAATGGTGTTCTTTATGAAAAGGTCTTTGTGGCACAACCTCCTGGATTTGAATCCCCAAAATTTCCCAGATCATGTCTACAAACTGGATAAAGCTCTGTATGGACTCAAACAAGCCCCTAGAGCTTGTATGAATGAACATTATCTAATTTCCTACTTGAAAAAGGTTTTTCAAAGGAGAAATTGATAAAACTTTGTTCATCAAAAAGACCAACCAAGATATTCTACTCATTCAAATTTATGTGGATGATATTATATTTGGCTCAACTAATGATGATCTCTGCAAGGAATTTGGATCAATAATGCAAAAAATTTGAAATGAGCATGATAGGAGAGCTCACTTTCTTTTTGGGTCTGCAAGTCAAGCAATTTCCCAATGGAATCTTTATAAATCAAGGGAAATACACTAGAGATATGCTGAAGAAATTTGATATGCAAAATGTCTCTACAGCCAAAACTCCTCTATCAACAACTGCAAAATTACATGCAGATCCTGAAGGTCAAAGTGTGAATCAAACTTTGTATAGAAGCTTCATTGGATCTCCTCTCTATGTCACTGCCTCTAGACCTGACATTATGTTCAGTGTTTGCTTATGTGCAAGATTTCAAGCAGATCATAAGGAATCTCATTTAGCTGCAGTAAAAAGGATTTTAAGATACCTTAAAGGGACTCCTGATTTTGGAATTTGGTATCCTAAGGAATCTACATTATCTCTTATTGGATACACTGATTCAGACTATGCTGGATGCAACTTGTTTAGGAAATCCACCAGTGGTAGTTGTCAGTTCCTTGGCTAAAGAATTATAAGTTGGTGCAGCAAAAAACAAACATCAGTTGCTACATCAACTGCAGAAGCAGAATATGTTGCTGCTGGCCTATGTTGTTCACAAGTCCTTTATCTCAGAAATCAACTCAAAGACTTTGGAATTTCTCAAGATCAAATTCCTATCTTTTGTGACAATACTAGTGCTATAGCAATGACTCAGAATCCAGTCCAGCATTCTAAAACAAAGCACATTGAAGTTAGACACCATTTCATAAGAGATCATGTTGAAAAGGGTGATATATGTCTTTCTCATGTGTGCACTGAGAATCAACTAGCTGACATTCTCACAAAGGCACTTGATGAACAAAGATTCAGCTACTTAAGGGCAAAACATGAATGTTGACATGCCAAGCAAATAAAAGGAGATATCATTAAAACTTAGTGGAGTACATATCTAAAAGGAGTAAAATACACAAAAAGGCGCCATAAAGGCTTCCCTACTCCTATAAACCAAAAATAGCCAAAACATGTCATCTGCTCCATCTTCACTTAAGACAGCCGACCTCTCCACTAGGTCAACTATCTTCAATTCTCAGAAATTACTCCTCTGACTTCCATGGTCCTTCAACAAAGAGCACTCTGCTGACGTATCTACCTCCTCCTTCATCCCTCCATATGATGTCCCAATAAATGGCTGACCTGACTCATCAGATCTCTCCAGAATAAGTCTACTATCCCATCTCCACGACTTAACTCCTCTGACAGACTGATTTGATGAAGGACATACAGATTTAGGCCACCAATTCCTTGCTTCTGTGGCTTAGGGAAAGTATCTAAAGGTGATGAGAAGCTGAAATAGTACCAGAGGAATTATGACCTCACTAAACACATATGCCTCATTTGATCTAAAACTTCCCTCCTCCTTATTCCCAATCTGAGTAACTACAGCAAGCAAAATACTTACTTGATAAAAGGGAAAATGAGCTGGTCTTAGTATAAGAACTTCCATCATAATTGTCTCCTTGGCCTTCCCCCTATCTCCTTTCTTGCCTATCACTAAATCAACCTTCCTCTCCTCCTGCAAAAGATCAAGCAAAGACCTTTTTAGGTCCTATGTCTTCTTCAATTTCTGATATTTTGGCTTTGCCCTTGCAATGTCACACCTCTTTTCTACATCCCCCCTCTCTTCAGCTTCTTTCTTTCTCCTTAACAAACCCTTCTCTAGCATGGAGCCACATTTCTTTTCTTAATAGACCTCTCCATCAATTCCACCTTTTTAAGTGGA
>JAOWBW010000069.1:1354281-1582499 GCA_026119855.1 Campanula takesimana
GGTTGATAAATGGTGTTATTTAGGTCCCCTTTAAGTTAGATGTTGTTTGGGTACTTTGGGGATCAAGTTGGGAGTGTTGAATTGTGAGAAATTTGGTTTTGGTTCGAAAATGGCGAAACCCAGCTCTGTTTCCCGGCCTGAAGGCAGACCAGGCGCCCGCCCGACTTGAGCCAGCGCCCGCCTACCTGCCTTTTTTCCCGTTGCCAACCTTCTGTTGGAATGAGCGCCCGCCCGACCCCTACCAAGCGCTCGCCCGGCCGCCTATTCTGGAATTTTGTCTTTTGCTTGTTTAAGACTACGTGGCTTCCTAGTTTAAGTTTATTTACTCAAATTAACTTAAGTTAACATCGTGGAACACCTTATTAATTGGAATTGGTTCCTTTGTGAATAAATATGTTATGGAGTTTGATTAAATATCGTTTTGAGAATGTTGGACACCTTTGATGGTTGTTTGGATTGGTTTACCTTTGTGGTGATTTATTTGGAATGGTTCCCTACTTTGGAATCATTAGTGGTTCATTTAAGCTAGTATTTATTACTTAGCCTTTACTTGAAAGTCCAGCCGGTTATTTGTGTATCGAGTCAGGCAATGGATAATACTATAATGGCCCAAGCCAAGTCCAGTATAGCATCGCCCATTGGTCCTTGTTTCCTCATCCAGATTGGCTTTGGATGGGATGAGCTAGCTCCTTTTGTGAGTATTCTAGCTAGACGTTTTGGAGCATGACTTTGTGGCATGGCTCCCGCCCCTTGTGGCATGTTACTTTGTTATTGGTTCCGGTACCGGGGGTTTTCTCTTCAAGCTTTCATGCTGCTATGAAGATGTTGATTGTTGATTATTGAAGCTGCGCAGCGACCTTTATTTGGTTATATCAATTGGGAAACCTTGGCTAATATCCTTTGTTAATTGTTTATTTCCGCTGCTATCCGTTAAATGATAATTGCTATGTGCTATGTGATTTATTATTGATTATTGCATCATAGCATGTCATGTAGTTGCATTAGTAACTTATTGAGATTTATCTCACCCCCTTTCTTTTATCTTTGTTTTTCCTTAACCCCCCCAGGAGGAAAGGATTAGACTCGCTGATCACGAGGAGGTCGTCGCGAGGGTTTAGTTTTTTGGAAAGTTGTTATTGGTGGGTTTACATTACATAAATGTGTAACCTTTTTTTGGGATAGCTGTACCAAACTTGACGTCATTAGAATTTGTATATTTTATTATTTTGGGTGTGAGCTTAAGGAGCTTACACTAGTTTATATTTTGTTGTTCAAGTTGGATTTCAAAACTTTGTGTTATCAACTTTTGGTATAAAAGGAAAATTTTTATCTTCATTATTTTAGAGTTTATTGTTTAAGTCGACGTCCAGCTCGCGTACTCCGGGCCCGCGGGGTCGGGGTCGCGACAGTTGGTATCAGAGCTATGGTTTAGCTCTAAGTATAAGTCTAGGTGGACTAGTATGACCTAGGAGGGTAGTTGTGTTCGGAGTGAGTAACGGTTGATGTTTTATGCAGGTAATTGTTCCCAATGGCTAGAAGAAGAACGGGTGAAGGTTCTAGTGGGGCTCAGAATCAGAATGATCTTCGGGAAGAGAACCGTGCTATGTTCCAAGGCATGTTTGAGGCGGCCATGAAGCCAATTCATTACCAAGGACCGAGAGTAGAGCAAGCACCACCACCCCGATATGGTTTGGAGCAATTCTTGAAACTGAAACCGGCAGAGTTCGATGGTGAGCCCGATGTGAAGAAGGCCGAACTATGGGTTGAGTCTATGGAGAAAATTTATGATGTGTTTGGGTGCACGGACGAGGATAGGGTCTGGTTTGCGGCTTATAAATTGGTTGGGGCCGCCGAGCATTGGTGGAAAGGGGTTAAAGCGAGTTGGGATGATACCCATACAGTGTATGCATGAGAATTGTTTGTGCGGAAGTTCAAAGAGCATTTCATTCCGGTAGTAGATCAAAAGCGAAAGGAGATCGAGCTTCTCAACTTGGAGCAAGGTTTGTTGTCTGTAGCTCAGTACTCGGCTAAGTTCACAGAATTAGCCCGGTATTGTGACTATCTTGTGAGGACCGAAGAACAGAAAGCTATGAGATCCATCCGGGGTTTGAAGACTTCTATCCGGACTCAGCTTATAGCCCAGTGGATTCAAATTTATCAGGATGCGGTGGATCGAGCCTATTTGATTGAGCAAGATATAGGGGAGTACAAGAAGAAGGTCGAAGTGACTAACTCTAGCAAGCAGGGAGGGCAGAGCAAGCCACAATCTCGTTCAGATAACCGAGGTAATTTTGGGGGACAATCTCAGTCCCGAGGGCAACCAATCCCAAGGAACCCGGGCACTACTGCCGGGAACCAAGGGAACCAAAATAGGAGACCCTGTTCATATTTCCAAAGGGGAGGACACTCGGAGGACCAGTGTTGGAAGAAACAGGGGAAATGTATTAACTGTGGGCAGTTGGGGCATTTTGTGAAGGATTACCCGAGATTCAGAGGTCAACCGATTGGGGTAGGAGCTGGGGCTCCACAGGGTCAGAAAAGGGATGCTACGGGAAAGGCCAAGGTCCAAGGAAAAGTGTTTGCAATGAATCAGCATCAGGCAGATGATCCCTCAGTGATTGGAGGTATTGTTTCTATATCTAGTGTGAGCACACGTACGTTAGTAGATCCAGAATCATCTCATTCTTACATTTCTGTGCAATTTGCTTCTTTGCTAAATGCTGTATCTGAGTCTTTTCCCTATGTGTTAGAGGTGTCAACTCCTATGGGAGAATGTTTGGTGACTGATAAAGTCTTTCGTGCTTGTGATGTGCTTATATGTGGTCATGTCTTGTGTGCGGACTTGGTAGTCCTCCCGATTCAAGACTTTGATGTTATTTTGGGTATGGATTGGCTGACCAAATATCATGCTACAGTCGATTGTCGTAGGAAGGTTGTTAATTTCTCTATCCCTGATGTGCCTAGATTTGTTTTTGAGGCTATGCCTTTGGGTAGGAATATTCGTATCATTTCTTATGTGAAAGCTAGGAGATTCTTGCATCGTGGTTGTGAGGGGTACTTGGCTAGTGTGCTTGATACTAGGAAAGAATCCCCTAGTTTGGAGAGTGTTCGGGTAGTTAGAGAATTTCCCGATGTTTTCTCTTCTGAATATAATATGCCTCCCGATCGTGAGATAGAGTTTTGTATAGACCTTTTGCTGGGTACGACTCCGATTTCAAAGGCACCATATAGGTTGGCTCCCGCAGAGTTGAAGGAACTAAAGGTTCAGTTGCAAGAGTTGCTTGATCGAGGGTTTATCCGCCCTAGTGTTTCCCTGTGGGGAGCACCGGTTTTGTTTGTGCGGAAGAAAGACGGTTCCTTGAGATTGTGTATTGATTACCGGAAGTTGAATCAGGTTACAGTAAAGAACAAGTATCCTCTACCTCACATTGATGATTTATTTGATCAGCTTCAAGGGTCCATGGTGTTTTCTAAACTTGATTTGAGGAGTGGGTACCATCAGTTGAAGATTCGATCGGAGGATATTCCGAAAACTGCCTTTCGCACTCGCTATGGTCATTACGAGTTCTTGATTATGCCGTTTGGGTTGACTAATGCGCCTGCCGTGTTTATGGATTTGATGAACCGGGTTTTCCATCCTTATCTTGATTCGTTCGTAGTGGTCTTCATCGACGACATTCTTGTCTACTCTAAATCTCGAGAGGAGCACGAGCAACACTTGAGGACAGTTTTATCCATTCTTGCGAGGGAGCAGTTGTTTGCGAAGTTTAGTAAATGCGAATTTTGGCTCGAGAAGGTTTCATTTCTGGGTCATGTTATTTCTAAAGATGGGATTTCTGTGGATCCTTCAAAGATAGAAGCCATAGTGGATTGGAAGAGACCCGAGACAGTAACCGAGATCAGAAGTTTTCTGGGTTTAGCCGGGTATTACAGAAGATTCATAGAAGGGTTTTCGAGGATTGCTACTCCGATGACTCAGTTGACCCGGAAGGATGTACCGTTTGTGTGGAGTGAAAAATGTCAAAGTAGCTTTGATGAATTAAAGAAGAGATTAACTACGGCTCCTATTCTTGCGTTACCAAATGGAAATGATGACTTAGTGATTTACAGTGATGCTTCGAAAGAGGGTTTGGGTTGTGTTTTGATGCAGAATGGGAAAGTAATTGCTTATGCTTCGAGGAAGTTGACCCCTAGTGAACAGAATTACCCTACTCATGATATGGAGTTGGGTGCGATAGTCTTTGCGTTGCATAAGTGGAAGCATTACCTATATGGAGCGAAGTTTGAGATTTTTACCGATCACAAGAGTTTGAAATACCTCTTCTCTCAAAAGGAATTGAACAACCGACAGCGTCGATGGATGGAACTTTTAAAGGACTATGATTGTATGATTTCTTATCATCCAGGGAAGGCGAATGTGGTAGCCGACGCGATTAGTAGAAAGTCTTATGTGGCCTCGATGATGGTTCGAGAGTGGAAAATGCTTGAGGATGTTCGAGATTGGTGTCCTCGTGAATCGAGACATGGGGCTATTTTTGCGAATATTAGGGTATCTCCGACCCTAATTCAGAGGATAAAAGAAGCTCAAAAAGAAGATCCCGAGTTAGTGAAAGTAATGGGTAAAATGAAGGAAAAGAACTTCGAGGATTTTTCTATGAGTTCGAATGGGGTGTTGACTTTCCGTGGTCGTTTGTGCGTACCCGATGTTGGTCGAATAAAGAGGCAAGTCTTAGATGAGGGTCACAAATCGAGATATACTATTCATCCGGGTAGTACGAAGATGTATCAAAATTTGAAACAATACTTTTGGTGGAACAACATGAAGAGGGAAATAGCCGAGTATGTTTCAAAATGTTTCACTTGTCAGCAGGTCAAAGCCGAGCATCAGAGACCCGCAGGACTACTTCAGCCGTTAGAGATTCCGGAGTGGAAATGGGAGCATGTGACTATGGATTTCGTTACGGGACTACCTCGTACCCGTAGGAAGTATGACAGTGTTTGGGTAATCGTGGATAGACTGACCAAGAGTGCACATTTCTTGCCTATTGACATTAGGTACTCGATGGAAAAGCTTGTGACCCTTTACATTGATGAGATTACGAGATTGCATGGGGTTCCGGTTAGCATTGTGTCAGATCGAGACCCGAGGTTTACTTCTAGATTTTGGAAGGCGTTTCAGGAAGCTTTGGGTACAGATTTACGATTCAGCACAGCTTTTCACCCTCAGACCGACGGTCAATCCGAGAGGACCATTCAGATTTTGGAGGATATGTTGCGAGCTTGTTCGATAGACTTTTCCGATTCTTAGGATAGACATTTACCGTTAGTGGAATTCTCTTACAACAACAGTTATCAGGCTAGTATCGAGATGGCACCTTATGAGGCCTTATATGGGAGAAAATGTAGATCGCCTATCTGTTGGGATGAGGTTGGTGAAGCGAAGATAGTGGGTATTGATTTGCTTCAGGATTCAGTTGAGAAAGTTAGAGTTATCCGGGATCGATTGAAAACAGCCCAGAGTCGACAGAAGAGCTATGCAGATAACCAAAGGCGAGATCTTAGTTTTCAGACCGGTGATTTTGTGTTCTTAAAAGTATCTCCGAAGGTGGGTATTCGAAGGTTCGGGAAGAAAGGTAAATTGGCTCTGAGGTTTATAGGTCCGTTTGAGATTCTGGGAAAGGTGGGACTTCTTGCGTATCGACTTGCGTTACCACCATCTTTAGACCGGTTACATAATGTTTTTCACGTTTCTATGCTTCGAAAGTATGTGCATGATCCATCTCACGTGTTACCGAGGGTACCGGAGGATATAGAGCCTGATATGACTTACGAGGAACGACCGGTTCAGATTATTGATGCCAAAGTCCAAGAGTTGAGGAACAAAAGCATTACGTTGGTTAGAGTTCTTTGCAGGAATCATAATGTTGAAGAATCGACTTGGGAGCTTCGAGAGGAGATGGAGCGTAAATATCCGTGGCTTTTTAATTCAGGTAAGTCTCGTTAAAATTCGGGTCGAATTTTCTTTAAGGGGGAGTGAATGTCACGACCCGAAAACCCGTCTCTATTTTATTATTAAATAACTAATTATTTATCTATTTATTTGATTTAATTATTTATGTGCGCATTTTATATCTCATAATATTAATTTGTGTCTAGCATTATTTGGTTGATATTGTGTTAAGTGGGTAGTAGGGAATTTAGTTTAGAGATGTGTAGTTAGTAGAGGAGGGGGCCTAAGTGTAAGTTTTTAAAATCATTCTCCTACTCCCTCCCTACTCTTCCCCTTCTCCCTCACTCTTCCTTTCATTTCCCAACACACTTTTTCTCTCTCTCTTCCATAGCTCAAGAAAAGGGTAAGTTTTCCTCTCCCTTCTCTCTTCATTTTCATCCCCTTCCTCTCATCTTTTCTTATTTCTCATTTTATGAAATGTATTTAGATCGTCGATAGGATCGTAGGAAGCTAAAAATATTTGATTTCCGTCATCTTTGAGAAAGTTCAAGTAAGTTGCTTTTCCCCCATTTTTATGCTAAAATGTTCATTTCATGTTTATATAATGCTTTAGTTGTTATATTTGATGTTTGATTGAGTTTGGGATTTATTTGGAATTTATTTTGGTCTTTTGGTTAAAAATGGTGATTGTTATGAATGTTGGATTTCAATCTTAGTTTTGGTTGATAAATGGTGTTATTTAGGTCCCCTTTAAGTTAGATGTTGTTTGGGTACTTTGGGGATCAAGTTGGGAGTGTTGAATTGTGAGAAATTTGGTTTTGGTTCGAAAATGGCGAAACCCAGCTCTGTTTCCCGGCCTGAAGGCAGACCAGGCGCCCGCCCGACTTGAGCCAGGCACCCGCCTACCTGCCTTTTTTCCCGTTGCCAACCTTCTGTTGGAATGAGCGCCCGCCCGACCCCTACCAAGCGCTCGCCCGGCCGCCTGTTCTGGAATTTTGTCTTTTGCTTGTTTAAGACTACGTGGCTTCCTAGTTTAAGTTTATTTACTCAAATTAACTTAAGTTAACATCGTGGAACACCTTATTAATTGGAATTGGTTCCTTTGTGAATAAATATGTTATGGAGTTTGATTAAATATCGTTTTGAGAATGTTGGACACCTTTGATGGTTGTTTGGATTGGTTTACCTTTGTGGTGATTTATTTGGAATGGTTCCCTACTTTGGAATCATTAGTGGTTCATTTAAGCTAGTATTTATTACTTAGCCTTTACTTGAAAGTCCAGCTGGTTATTTGTGTATCGAGTCAGGCAATGGATAATACTATAATGGCCCAAGCCAAGTCCAGTATAGCATCGCCCATTGGTCCTTGTTTCCTCATCCAGATTGGCCTTGGATGGGATGAGCTAGCTCCTTTTGTGAGTATTCTAGCTAGACGTTTTGGAGCATGACTTTGTGGCATGGCTCCCGCCCCTTGTGGCATGTTACTTTGTTATTGGTTCCGGTACCGGGGGTTTTCTCTTCAAGCTTTCATGCTGCTATGAAGATGTTGATTGTTGATTATTGAAGCTGCGCAGCGACCTTTATTTGGTTATATCAGTTGGGAAACCTTGACTAATATCCTTTGTTAATTGTTTATTTCCGCTGCTATCCGTTAAATGATAATTGCTATGTGCTATGTGATTTATTATTGATTATTGCATCATAGCATGTCATGTAGTTGTATTAGTAACTTATTGAGATTTATCTCACCCCCTTTCTTTTATCTTTATTTTTCCTTAACCCCCCCCAGGAGGAAAGGATTGGACTCGCTGATCACGAGGAGGTCGTCGCGAGGGTTGAGCTTTTTGGGCAAGTTGTTATTGGTGGGTTTACATTACATAAATGTGTAATCTTTTTTTTGGGATAGTTGTACCAAACTTGACGTCATTAGAATTTGTATATTTTATTATTTTGGGTGTGAGCTTAAGGAGCTTACACTAGTTTATATTTTGTTGTTCAAGTTGGATTTCAAAACTTTGTGTTATCATCTTTTGGTATAAAAGGAAAATTTTTATCTTCATTATTTTAGAGTTTATTGTTTAAGTCGACGTCCAGCTCGCGTACTCCGGGCCCGCGGGGTCGGGGTCGCGACATGATGACTCGGAGTAGACTGGGGAGGATGAGTGTCTGAACAATTTATTTTTAACATGTAATAACAATTAGCACGTATTTACAATCCTAGCTATTTTATCTACATTTTTTATGTTTTATTTTAGACTCGATCTTAGGTGTCGACTCTTTACAAACAAATGTGTGCCCAAAGTGTTCCACTTTGTCGTTGGTGAATGTTGCTTTGTTGCCGTAGATTCTGAACTGACTGCAGGTTGAAGGCGTTGAAATGCTTGGGCAGTTGTTGAACTGACAAGGGCTGTTATGTTCTGTCGTCTGTCAACAGTGCGCGCATCTGTCAATAGAGATGGGAGGCGCGCGCGTTTCAGGTCCAAAGGGGGAAGCGCCCGTGTCTGGGCTGTTGATTTACAGCCCCTTTCTTTTTTGAACTGGGCTTTTCAACAGCTATAAATTTGAACCCATTTCGACTAGTTTGGTCACACAACAATATTCTGCACTACTTCTCATCTCTTTAAGCCTCCAATTCTAGTCAAGAATGGCCCCCATGAATTTTTCCTTTGAGGTGAAAGTGTCCATCCCCGAAGGTGAGCAAGTGAAGTCCGTCCCCATTGTGAAAGCGCGCCCGAGTGTCTTTGACTGTTTGGGGAGGCCTAACGATGTTGTTGTTGAACCCTTGAGGCCGGTGGTTCGTGTTGAAGCCCCTAGGCCGCGCTATCTTCCAAAGAATAAGAAAGGCAAAGGTAAGGGAAATTCTCCTCATGTGTGGAAGTGTCCTTACAAGGCTCCGGTCAAGGCATCTTTTGACAAAGGCAAAGGGAAATGGAAGGTCGTTGATGAAGCTCCATCCCGTCCTAGCGTCTTCTCTCGTCTTGGTGGTTCCGAGAGTGTTCCGCCCCCACTCAAGAAGGTCAAAGGCCAAAGCAAGATACAATGGGTTCCCAAACCGAAGAAAGATTAGACTTTTCTTTGTACCTCAAGATTGCAATTAAGTAGACCACTTGTTTAAGATTTAATGTTTTTATGTCTTTTATTGCTCAACATCGTCCGTTGTAATGGTCAAAAATAATTCAAGAGATTGAATAAAATTGCATTTTTTTTATGACATGATTGGGTAAAAGTTTATGTTTTAGACCGTACCCGAAGGTTGCCTACGTTCCTCTCGTAGAGAGGCTCAGGTCTCCGTAGTTCAAATAAATGAAGACCATTTTTTTTTGTGCACCCTGTTTTTTGCCTAGACCGCCCTTTCGGGTTTTCAATCTAGCGGGCTTCTTTTTTGCACGTGCTCTAATTTTTGCCTAGGCCTCCCTTGCGGGTTTTCAAACTAGCGAGCGTTTTTTTTTTTTTTTTAATGGTCTTTATTTGTTAAGCATAGAACTTCTTGAGTTTGTCGAGGTTGACCTCCTTTGGCAATTGATAACCATCCAAGTCTACGAGTCGGACTGCACCGCCGCTTAGTATCTTCTTGACCATGTAAGGACCGATCCATCGAGGTCCCCACTTCCCAAGGGGATTCATGGCATTGGGGGGATGTTGTCTTAGGACCAATCTCCCACTTTGATATTTCGAGGCTTCACCTTCTTGTTGAAAGCCCTTGCCATTCTTTGTTGATAAGACCTTGTGCGTTCAAACGCACTTTACCTTTTTTCGTCGAGTAGGGCTAGTTGCTCGTATCGACTTTTCATCCAGTCAACCTCATTGACTTGGTTCTCGAGTAAGACCCGTAGAGAAGGAACCTCGAGTTCGACCGGAAGTACGGTTTCAGAACCATAAACTAATGAGTATGGAGTTTCTCCCGTTGCTGACCGTATTGACGTGCGGTAGCCCCACAATGCTAGAGGTAATTTCTCGGGCCAATCCCTTCCCATTGAAGCCATTTTCCGTATAATGACCTCGATGGTCTTATTTGCTGCCTCGACCGCTCCATTGGCTTGTGGACGGTACGGGGATGACTTGTGCTTGGTAATTTTTTAGTTAACCAAAAGTGCATCCATTTCCTTCTCAAAGTGAGAGCCATTGTCAGAGATGATCTCATGAGGAATACCATATCGGCACATGATGTTGTTCTTCACGAATTCGGCCACTTTCTTGGCGTTGCGAAGTCGGTAAGCTTGTGCTTCGACCCACTTTGTGAAGTAATCCATGGACACTAGAATGAATGACTGTCCGTTGCTTCCCGTAGGATGGACTTTGCCGATGATATCTATGCCCCAACAAGAGAATGGCCAAGGTGTGGTCATGTTGTACAGTTTTGAAGGTGGAGCATGTTGCAGATTAGCATGTAACTGGCACTTGGCGCATTTCTTGACTTTCTCTATACAGTCTTGTTCCATTGTAGTCCAATAGTAACCAATACGGATATCTTCTTGGCCAACATAATCCCATTCATGTGGGGTCCATACTCGCCTTCATGGACTTCGTGCATGATTTCTTGAGCTTCGGACTCGTTTGCACATAAAAGATTGATCCCTTGATGATGTCTCTTGTAGACTCGGTTTCCAATCAACACATATCTGGCGGCTAGCTTTTGTAGTGCTATTCGGGTTTTCCCATTGATGTTCTCAGGAAAGGTGCCGTTCTTGAGAAAATTCATGATGTCAGTGTACCACGGGGGGTTATCTTAGACTTCATTGATCTCAATGTTCATACAGTATGCTGGACTGGTCCTTCATGAAATTTTGAAGGGTTTCACGATTTTTCCTTTGGGCATCTCAACCAGTGAGGCTATAGTAGCCAAAGCATCGGCAAAGCGGTTCTTGTCTCTTGGCAAATAATTGAACGTGATGTCTTGAAACTGTTCAACCAATTCCTCGAGGTGTTGACCATACTGTTGGAGGGTCGGGTCTTGGATTCGCCATTTACCCGATGTTTGATTGATAAGGAGCAGGGAGTCACCAAATACTTTTAGCTCTGTGACATTTCTTTCTATCGCTGCTTCTAGCCCCGCTATACATGCCTCATACTCGGCAATGTTGTTGGTAGCTTCGAATTCAAAACGGATTGCAATTGGAGTGTAGATGTCCTTTGGATCGACAAGCAACATTCCTATCCCATAACCATGCTTATTGGCGGCGCCATCGAAAAAGAGTTGCCACTTATTTTCCTCGGTTGTAGTGCAAACCAAGTGCTCGTCAGGAAACTGTAAGTCCTCCTCCTTCGCTTCGTCACATGGAAATTCAGGAAGCTGATCACTGAACACTTTCCCCTGATGGATTTGAGTGTGACGTAAGTGATATCATAGCCGGCGAGCATGAAGTACCATTTGGCCATCCTTGTTGACATGAAAGGCTTCTCAAAGATGTAGCGGAGTGGGTCCACTTTTGCTACTATTTTGATTGGAAAGGTTTCCATGTAATGTTTGAACTTTTGAGTGACCCAAACCAGTGCTGCACATGACTTCTCCAAGACGGAGTAGTTCTTTTCGCCTCCTTGAAATCGGCGACTGACAAAATAAATGGCATTCTCCTTTGTAGAGTCTCGTTGCTCTTGTGCTAGCATAGCCCCAAGGGCTTCATCGTTCACTGTGAGATAGAGCAAAAGAGGCTTCTCCTTGTGAGGTGGAACCAAGACTGGGGGGCATGTCATGTAATGCTTCACTTGGTCGAAAGCTTCTTGGGAAGCGTCGGTCCATTCTAGAGCCACATTCTTCTTGAGTAGCTTGAAGATTGGCTCACACATGGAAGTAAGCTGGTGCACAAACCGACTGATGTACTGAAGTCTGCCCATGAAACCTTTGATCTCTTTCTGTGTCTTGGGAGGAGGCATGTCAATGATTAACTTGATTTTTGAGGGATCTGCTTCAATACCCCTTTCTGTGACCATGTAGCCAAAAACTTTGCCTCGGATAACCCCAAACGTGCACTTTGCGGGATTGAGCCTCATCTTGTGTTGACGAAGCCTTTCAAAGAACTTGCGGAGATCGATCAAATGTTGACCGTCGGTCCCTTTGGAGTGGATGATCATGTCGTCCACGTAGACCTCGATCTCTTTGTGAATCATGTCATGGAACAAGTTTGTAACAGCCCTATGATAAGTAGCCCCGGCGTTCCTTAACCCAAACGGCATAACTGTGTAGCAAAAGGTGCCCCATGGTGTTGTGAAAGTAGTCTTATGTTGATCCTCTTCAGCCATGAGAATCTGATTGTGTCGCGACCCCGAACCCCGCGGGCCCGAGACCGCGAGCTGGACGTCGACTTAAAACCAAAACTATGAAATACCGAAGTTAAAAATTCCATTTTGAACCAAAAGATGATAACACAAGGTTTTACAAATCCAAGATTAAATAAACAATGTACATCCAACATAAGCTCCACAGCTTATACCCAAAAGAATAAAATATACAATTCTTAATGACGTCAAAATGAGAGGCTCCTTGAACCGCGAATCCTAATCCTTTTCCTCCTGGGGGGGGTTAAGGAAAAACAAAGATGGAAATAAACGGGGTGAGATAAAATCTCAGTAAGTTTCTAATGCAACTACATGACATGCTAATATGCAATGACCAATAGCAATTAACATAAGACAGATAGCAGCGGAATAATAAGTGACATGCTGACGAACGGTAACATCCAATAATCAATCATATAAATAAACATATAACAACAAATGAGAGGCTCCCTATCGCCAACCGTCCCATACCGGTTGGAAATAACGACCAGCTCATCATGCAACACATAAAGCTGAAATAAACACTCATAAGTGGATACATAGCCAAGGTTTCACCCAACTGAAGAACCAAATAAAGGTCGCTGCGCAGCTTCAATAATCAACAAATCATCATCTTCATAATAGCATGAAAGCTGAAGAGAAATCCCCGGTCAGAAGCGACCGATCAACCCATCGATCAACAAACCATCTTCATAGTAGCATAAAAGCTGAAGAGAAACCCGGTACCGGAACCAATAACCAAATGAAGTGTCACAAGGGACGGGAGACATGCCACAAAGTCATGCTCCAAGTAAAGCTAAAATGCACACAAAGGAGCTATCTCTTCTCACATCCAAGGCCAATCTGGAGGAGGGTAATAATGGGGCAAAACAATGGTCAACATCACAATGGACTTGGCTGTGCCATCATAATGTTTCGCATCGCCCAAACACACACAAAATACCAGCTGGACTTTCAAGTAAAGGCTAAGTAATAAAATACTAGCACAATAAACAACCATTGATTCCAAAGTAGGGAATCATACCAATTAATCACCATAAAAGATGCAAACGATTACTCAAGAAGAGTTCAACAACAATAGCACAAGGAGTTTCTCATAAAAGAGTCCAACAACATTGACCATTAAAACATAATGATTCCAAGATAAGACACGTACCAAATACATCCTAAATATGATACCCACAAGTTAATCATAAAGAGCACAACCCAAACGGTCGCTCACCAATGACACAATGACTATTACCAAAATGATCATAAACATTTACTCAAAAGATATACTAGGACTATGAACTCAACCATCTCATCACACCTGGAATTCCAAATAAGAAATCCGAATGAATACATCTTAAGGTTAATCAAACCGTAGGTACCCAATTGCCAATTCACGCTTTATCTCCGTTCATAACGAACCCATTCTAAACACCCCAAACGAATCCAAAAGGTTACACTTATTAGAACATGATCACGACTGGACTAAATCCTACACTTTGGTGTTCAGTAACCACCCTCTAGGTACTATAGGACATCGCCTAAAACCTAGACCAAGACTCACTCGAAAATCAATTCGATTGGAACAATCACGAACACATCATAAGATGCCCAAACATATACCAAATGATCATCACAAAGATAAGTCAAACCAACAATACCTCAATAAGATGTTCCAAATCCCAATTAACACTTAATTAATTTCAAACACAAACTTGATCACAAAGGACCCAATTCTATCACTAGAGTGTACTACAATGATCACTAAGGTCGACTAGAAGGACACCCAAGACTTAGACCAAAACGCATTCTTCAATCACACAAATTAACAAATGAAAACTTTCAGAGGTTCTGTGCGGCCGCCCAAACCCAACTGTGCGGTCGCCCAAAAAGCCATCAAACAAGAATAAAACCTTTCAGATAGATGTGCGGTCGCCCAGACATTTTTGGGCGGTCGCCCAACCTTCTGGTCTGCCGGAAATCGGGAGGGATGAACTGGGTTCTCCCATTTTTAACCCAAACCAAAACTAAACCAAAATCCAACACTCTTAACTAGCCTATTAATGAACTAAAACAACTTATAGGTCAAAAGAACTCATATAACAACATTTAACAACCAAAATCAAGATTCAAACCCAACATTCATAAAATCACCATTTTTGACCAAAACTCAAATAAATTCCAAATAAATTCGAAACTCAACCAAACTTCAAATATAACAACTCAAGCATTATATAAACATGATATGAACATTTTAGCATAAAAATGGGGGAAAAGCAACTTACTTGAAAATAATGAAAGTTGACGGAATTCGAATATTCTTGATTCTACGCGATCCTATCGACGATCTAAACACATTTCGTATAGAGAGAAATGAGAGAAGATGAGAGGAAGATAGCTAAAATGAAGAGAGAAGGAAGAGAGAAGGAAGAGAGAAATGTTTACCTTTTACAATAGAGAGAGAGAGAGAGATGGCTGGGAATGGGAGTGAGGTGAGGGAGAAAGAGAGGGAGGTGAGGGGAAAAGAGGGAGTAAGTAGAATAATTAGAGAATTTACACAAAGACCCCTTCCCCTACACACTAACACAATGATCTTATACTCCCCACTAACATTTAAGTCCCAACAATACTGCGCTAACACAAATGACCCAAATAAAATGCTAGGCATAAATATTATAACACATAAAATGCACACATAAATATTTAAATAAATAATAATTTAAATAAATAAATAAGCAAATAAATAAATAATAATTATTTATTACTAATAAAATAGAGCCTAGTTTTCGGGTCGTGACATTCACTCCCCCTTAAAGAAAATTCGACCCGAATTTTAACGAGACTTACCCGAAAGACCAAATAGGTACGGATACGGTAGTTCCGCCATTTCTCAAATTCCTCAATTGTCCAATCTATCCCACTACAAGGTAACCTTATATAATGCTTACGATAACACTACCTCTCGAACCGAATCATTCCATCACTATCTTCGTTACTAATCAAAACTCGTACTCAAAATCGAAGAATCCAAATTATTTCCACACATAATTCTCGAGATATCTCAAGCTCGCCTTATTCACAGCCTTAACTACACCGCAAAGGTACTTCCATTTGTAAATCGCATACTTAGTATTATTCCCCAGAATTTCAAAACATTACCATCTCGAGCTTAATTAGCTTTTAAAATATGAAAGGCTAAAGAAATTTTCCCATCCCCATAATATTCACCAAAGGCTATATCTCTAAGGGTTCCCATTATAGTGCTCTCGTTCTAGGTAGCACCTTAAACTAGAGGTGTAATATAAACCCAAAATTTTAATACAAAATGTTCACTTAAATCTACGCCATAATATCATCGTCATAAAACTCCAATCCTTGAAAGCCTAAAATAATTACGAATACGCAATAGTCCGAAAATGATCTAAATTTTATCTTCAAGGGATTTCCTCTAGCTCCCTTTTTAGTTAATAATCTGTGCTCATATACCCAAGGAAATCAACAAATCTCAAATCCCCAATAGCTAACCCAAGTTAGTCTTTCACGCATACATTTATTAACCTAATGATACTTAGGCTCAATAGTACTACCATCATAATAAACCAATTAGCTAGCAACGTTCCAACTGACCCAATACCAAATCATGATATTCCTTAATTATGCCCCAGTATTGATACTCCACTTCCTTCACATACCCTTGATCCTCTTCGGGAAACGCCACCAAGAAGGGATTTAGAACCATAGAACCACTATCTAACCAAAATTTCAAAATGCCCTTAACATAGATTGAGAAATTATTACTCTCCCAAAATGTACTTAGTCCCTTCTAACTTAACACGCTTACCACCATTAATGATCATAACTCCTACAACAAACTCATCATCCATAACAAATCGTACACCTCTCCATGCTAATCCATTCTGATACATTCACGGAGATGCACTAAAAGTGACCAAAATTTTCCTCAAGAGATCCTCATTGAATCCTCAACTCCTATAACTCAACCGATACAATATGGATATTGATCTAAATATTAGCATTACAACCTTGTACCATAACAACTCAATTTAACCCAAGCTTCTCCTCAAACACTGGGTACTATTCGGAAGAAAACAAAAATCTTACGAATGATATATACACCCAACAAATTGACCGAAGCTAAATACTCGGATTTCAATTAAGAAAAGATAGGTATAACTCTACCCAAAGGAACGGTCTCAAACAGTTTTAAGAAATTAGGAATGGAGAATATAACAATCCCCTACAACAATAGATTAAAGCAATAGTAACATCAAAATCTTGTAATAGCAACATGGCTAATTTAGCAGGTGAGACATAACCATACTTAAGCACATCATAAGCACATAAGACTTCATCAGATACCCTAAACTCCTCCATAGGAGTAGACACCTACAACACATAAGTCAAAGACTCAGAAGAAATAAATGCAACTAAATGCACAGAAACACATAAATGCGATGATCCTAAAATGCACGCGCTCGCTCTCACGACGCAAAATAATACCTCCTAAAATTATCCGTTACCTGGTGAGTGCTGATTGATTGCAAATACTCTACCCGAAACCTTGGGCTTCCCCAAAGCATCCCTCTTCTGACCCTGTGGTATTCCAGTTCCTGTCCCCGATGACTGAACTCTAAACCTCGGACAATTTTTAACGAAGTGTCCCAACTGACCACACTTCACACATTTTCCTTGCTTCTTCCAACACTTGTCTTCTGAGTGTCCTTTCCTCTGACAGTAGCTGCAGACTTTCCCATTTCGTGTCCCCTTATTAGAACCTTGATTTCCTACTGTTGGTTGCCCTTGAAGTTGCCCTCTGAATCGAGTTTGCACTCCAGAATTACCTATGTTATCCGAATGTTGCTGTTGTGACTTACTCTGCCCTCCTTGCTTACCTGGGTTAACCATCTCAGTCTTCCTTTTGTGTTCCCCAATATCCTTCTCAACCAAGTAGGCTCAATCCACCGCATCCTGAAAAGGTTGAATTCTTTGGGCTAAAAGTTGAGTCCTAATAGCTGTCTTCAAACCCCTGATCAATCTCATCGCTTTCTGCTCCTCGGTCCGCACAAGGTAGTCACAACGCCTGGCTAATTCTGCGAACTTAGCCGAGTACTGTGCTACTGACATCATGCCTTGCTCCAAGCTGAGGAACTCGATCTCTTTTCGGTTTTGATCCACTAGAGAGATAAAATGATCCTTGAATTTCTTCACGAACCACTCCCAAGGATATGGTACAAGAGTCGCATCCCAACTGGTCTTCAGTGCCTTCCACCAATGTTCCGCAGCCCCCATGAGCTTATAAGCTGCAAACAGAACCCTATCCTCATCAGTGCAACCAAAGACATAGTAGATTTTCTCCATCGATTCTATCCATAGCTCGGCTTTCTTCACATCCGGCTCACCGTCGTACTCACTTGGTTTCAACTTTAAGAACTGCTCCAACCCATATCGCGGAGGTGCTACATTTTCCTCTCTCGGCCCTTGGTCACGAATTGATTTTACGGCCGCTTCAAACCTGCCCTGAAACACTGCACGGTTTTCTTCCCTTAGACCATTAAGATTCTGAGTCCCACTGATGTCTTCACCAGCTGTTCTTCTAGCCATTGAGAACAATTACCTGTATAAAACATCAACCGTTACTCACTCCAAACACAACTACCCTCCTAGGTCGTTCTAGCCACCTATACCGATACTTAGAGCTAAACCATAGCTCTGATACCAACTGTCGCGACCCTGAACCCCGCGGGTCCGAGACCGTGAGCTGGACGTCGACTTAAAACCAAAACTATGAAATACCGAAGTTAAAAATTCCATTTTGAACCAAAAGATGATAACACAAGGTTTTACAAATCCAAGATTAAATCAACAATGTACATCCAACATAAGCTCCACAGCTTATACCCAAAAGAATAAAATATACAATTCTTAATGACGTCAATAATGGTAAAACTATCCCCAAAAGGTTATACATTTAAATAATGTAAACCGATCCATAACAACCTGCCCCAAAATCTCAATCCTCTCGACGTCCTCCTTGAACCGCGAATCCTAATCCTTTTCCTCCTGGGGGGGGTTAAGGAAAAACAAAGATGGAAATAAACGGGGTGAGATAAAATCTCAGTAAGTTACTAATGCAACTACATGACATGCTAATATGCAATGACCAATAGCAATTAACATAAGACAGATAGCAGCGGAATAATAAGTGACATGCTGAAGAACGGTAACATCCAATAATCAATCATATAAATAAACATATAACAACAAATGAGAGGCTCCCTATCGCCAACCGTCCCATACCAGTTGGAAATAACGACCAGCTCATCATGCAACACATAAAGCTGAAATAAACACTTATAAGTGGATACATAGCCAAGGTTTCACCCAACTGAAGAACCAAATAAAGGTCGCTGCGCAGCTTCAATAATCAACAAATCATCATCTTCATAATAGCATGAAAGCTGAAGAGAAATCCCCGGTCAGAAGCGACCGATCAACCCATCGATCAACAAACCATCTTCATACTAGCATAAAAGCTGAAGAGAAACCCGGTACCGGAACCAATAACCAAATGAAGTGTCACAAGGGACGGGAGACATGCCACAAAGTCATGCTCCAAGTAAAGCTAAAATGCACACAAAGGAGCTAGCTCTTCTCACATCCAAGGCCAATCTGGAGGAGGGTAATAATGGGGCAAAACAATGGTCAACATCACAATGGACTTGGCTGTGCCATCATAATGTTTCGCATCGCCCAAACACACACAAAATACCAGCTGGACTTTCAAGTAAAGGCTAAGTAATAAAATACTAGCACAATAAACAACCATTGATTCCAAAGTAGGGAATCATACCAATTAATCACCATAAAAGATGCAAACGATTACTCAAGAAGAGTTCAACAACAATAGCACAAGGAGTTTCTCATAAAAGAGTCCAACAACATTGACCATTAAAACATAATGATTCCAAGATAAGGCACGTACCAAATACATCCTAAATATGATACCCACAAGTTAATCATAAAGAGCACAACCCAAACGGTCGCTCACCAATGGCACAATGACTATTACCAAAATGATCATAAACATTTACTCAAAAGATATACTAGGACTATGAACTCAACCATCTCATCACACCTGGAATTCCAAATAAGAAATCCGAATGAATACATCTTAAGGTTAATCAAACCGTAGGTACCCAATTGCCAATTCACGCTTTATCTCCGTTCATAACGAACCCATTCTAAACACCCCAAACGAATCCAAAAGGTTACACTTATTAGAACATGATCACGACTGGACTAAACCCTACACTTTGGTGTTCAGTAACCACCCTCTAGGTACTATAGGACATCGCCTAAAACCTAGACCAAGACTCACTCGAAAATCAATTCGATTGGAACAATCACGAACACGTCATAAGATGCCCAAACATATACCAAATGATCATCACAAAGATAAGTCAAACCAACAATACCTCAATAAGATGTTCCAAATCCCAATTAACACTTAATTAATTTCAAACACAAACTTGATCACAAAGGACCCAATTCTATCACTAGAGTGTACTACAATGATCACTAAGGTCGACTAGAAGGACACCCAAGACTTAGACCAAAACGCATTCTTCAATCACACAAATTAACAAATGAAAACTTTCAGAGGTTCTGTGCGGCCGCCCAAACCCAACTGTGCGGTCGCCTAAAAAGCCATCAAACAAGAACAAAACCTTTCAGATAGATGTGCAGTCGCCCAGACATTTTTGGGCGGTCGCCCAACCTTCTGGTCTGCCGGAAATCGGGAGGGATGAACTGGGTTCTCCCATTTTTAACCCAAACCAAAACTAAACCAAAATCCAACACTCTTAACTAGCCTATTAATGAACTAAAACAACTTATAGGTCAAAAGAACTCATATAACAACATTTAACAACCAAAATCAAGATTCAAACCCAACATTCATAAAATCACCATTTTTTACCAAAACTCAAATAAATTCCAAATAAATTCGAAACTCAACCAAACTTCAAATATAACAACTCAAGCATTATATAAACATGATATGAACATTTTAGCATAAAAATGGGGGAAAAACAACTTACTTGAAAATAATGAAAGTTGACGGAATTCGAATATTCTTGATTCTACGCGATCCTATCGACGATCTAAACACATTTCGTATAGAGAGAAATGAGAGAAGATGAGAGGAAGATAGCTAAAATGAAGAGAGGAGGAAGAGAGAAATGTTTACCTTTTACAATAGAGAGAGAGAGAGAGATGGCTGGGAATGGGAGTGAGGTGAGGGAGAAAGAGAGGGAGGTGAGGGGAAAAGAGGGAGTAAGTAGAATAATTAGAGAATTTACACAAAGACCCCTTCCCCTACACACTAACACAATGATCTTATACTCCCCACTAACATTTAAGTCCCAACAATACTGCGCTAACACAAATGACCCAAATAAAATGCTAGGCATAAATATTATAACACATAAAATGCACACATAAATATTTAAATAAATAATAATTTAAATAAATAAATAAGCAAATAAATAAATAATAATTATTTATTACTAATAAAATAGAGCCTAGTTTTTGGGTCGTGACAGATTGTACCCAGGAAAACCATCCACAAATGAGCGGACCTCGTAGGCAGCAGTGGATTTGACTAGCATGTCGATGTTGGGTAGTGGGAAGTCATCCTTAGGAGCAGCTTTGTTCAAATCCCGGAAGTCCACACAAACACGAACCCTGCCATTAGCCTTTCTGACTGTCACCACATTGGCTAGCCATGTCGGATACTCAATAACTTTGATGAAGCCTATACTGAGAAGCTTCTCTATCTCTTCTTTGACTTGTAGAGACCATTCTGGCTTGATCTTTCTGAGTTTCTGCTTTGTCGGCTTAGCATCGTCTCTGATCGGAATTCTGTGTTCCTCGACCTTTCTGTCTAAACCCGGCATGTCTTTGTTAGACCATGCAAATACATCCACGAACTCTCTAAGCAGTGCAGTCAATCTGTCTTTCTCTTCCCCCTTGAAGAAGCTTCTGATCTTGGTTTCTTTCAGCTCTTCATCGGTACACAGATTAACAACATGCAATTCTTTGTCAGCCCCTAGACCATTTTCACCACGACTACGGACCTGTTGAGCAAGTTCATTTAAGTATGTTGTGTTTTCGTGGTCTATTTCATGATTATTTGAATCGTTATTAACTAGTTCATTAGATTCGTTATTAGTTAATTCATCATTCATGATGTTTGGAATCTCGGGGTACTCAGAAAGATCAAATTTTTCACTAACAAAGAAAGGGAACACACGCTCATCTATGGCTTCCATATCCTCTTGGTTGAGTGTATCGAAAACACTCTCGGACTCGAAAGTGAATGTGAACAAGTCTTCCTTTGTGACCTTGCGCGGAATGTAACCCATCTTCTCGACCAAGAATTCCTCAGATACCACGGGTCCCTTCGTAGAATACCAGTTGTTGATCGTCTCGGAGCTTGGTTGGATCTCGCTGATAGTTTCCTTTCTCGTGTTGGTGTCGTAGATGGCATTCACTTGGCACTCATCAATGATGGCCAATTCTTCAAACATGGAGGCCAAATCTGTCAATTCTTCCCCTGCGGTAATCTCTGTCTCGGACTCTATGGTCACTTTCTTCCCCCACCATTCTCGGGGTGACATGGGAGTTGGTTCCCCTTCGAATTTTTGAATCTCGCAGTCAGAGAATATTTCAAGACCGGGCTTTCTGATGCCCTTGCTGTTAACCCATGGCTCGGGAAAGATTACGTACGGAACCTCTTCCCCTTGACGGAAAAAGTAGCCATTCAGTGTCTTGCGGTAAGGCCTCAAATTGGGAATCTCATAATGATGGCCTTCCCTACGAGCTCGGGCCTTTTCATTCTTGATGGCTTCCTCGTGTTTCAAGTCATCTCTGGAAGGTTCGTATCCCAAACCGAATTTGTCTTTGATGAATGGGACTTCCACGGGTTGCATCCTACCCTGTTGGTATTTCCCTAGGCCTAAACCGGGGAAGTAGTCCATATTCCTCATCATACGGAGGACCTTGCGATTGCTGAGGGTCCAAGATCTGTTTCCCCCTTCTTTGTCAATGGCGTTGATTGAGACGCCAGAGAGAGTAGGGTCTGCTAAACCATGCTGAATTTGGTGAGTGGGTTCCCCCTTTCTGTGGATAGTGACATTTTCTGCCATAACGGTCACTATTTCATCCCCATTTATGAACTTTACACACTGATGGAGAGTCGAAGGGACGGCATTAGAACTGTGTATCTATGGGCGGCCCAAGAGTAAGTTAAATGAAGAAGGCACATCGAGAACTTGAAATGGGACGGACATAACCATGCTCCCAAACTCAATGTCTATTTCCACCATACCCATGACTGCGCGGGAAGTGCTGTCGTAACCTCGGATTACTTGGGTAGAAGGCTTCAAATCTGAATTCTTAAGCCCCAGTATGCCCATGATTCGACCGGGCATTAAGTTTAGTGTGGAACCACCGTCAACCAAGACTCTTGAGATAGGTCTCCCCCTTGCTTTCACCTTGAGATAAATGGCCTCATTGTGGTCGGAACCAAATGGTGGAAGGTCCATGTCGGCAAAGGTGATGACATTGCCAAAATGAATGTGGCCTATCATTGCAGTAAGGTCCTCGGGAGTAGTATCGGGAGAGATTTATGTGTCGTCAAGATTACTGATGACAAGATCTCGGTGCTTCTTTGAGGATGCAATGAGGTCCCAAATGGAGATGTTGGCATGATTTTTCTTGAGTTGAACTAATAAAGGGTCTTCGGGAGTGTCGCGAGCTGCGATCTTTGAGAAGAGGTGCTTGGTGCAGAAGTAGTAGGGTTGCTTGCTATGACTCGTATGGATCGAGTTAGCATGTTGACGTTCCCATCTTGCCTCTTTTTCCTATTCTCTAGTACTTCCCTCATCACTTCATCGTAAGTCACAACGTAACAAGAATTGTCAAATTTATTCATCACATTGGAGCCCTCATTCACAATTGGGATTGAATGAGTGGTCTCCTCAAATTCTCCTAGCTCTATTACATTGACATCGTCACCACTAAGCACTATGAACTCTTTCTTGTATATGAGATCTTGGATGACGTTGTGGAGGACAAAGCATTCTTCGGTGGTATGGCCACTGTTGGTCCCAAAGGGGCAACAAGGGTATGAAAAATGCTAGGGGGGGGGGGTGAATAGCGTTTTTAAAATCCTTTTCAAACCCTTTTGCAAATCAATGGCAAATGCACACGACTCTTAATTTGGCTAAGTATAGCGCGCAGCAAGAGTGTGAAATGCACAGCAGAAAATTAAAGCGGTCACTTATGCACAGGGAGTATGCGCAGAAGTGTAAATACGCACGCACTAAGATTTAGTTTAAAGAGTGGCACAAAATGGAACTAAGGCAGAAAGCAAACAAACACAATGCAATCAATGCAAGACAATCTACAAAGATCAAACAAAGCAATATATCAGAAAAGCTTAAATGTAGAATGTAAAGCAGAATATAAAGACAAGCTATTTGGAGAGGTTTGATCGGGAAAAGATCTACGTCCTCTACCAAGATGGTTAGTCTTGGATTTCTAATGGAGATCTTATTATAACAGAGAGTGATACAAGTTACAACGATTGAGAACAAACTAACTCAAAGATCTATAATCTATGAAAGAACAAAATCCTAGACAATAACCGGTGTATCTCTAGAAGTAGGATCGATGAGATCGAAACTTCAAGAGGTGTGTGTGTCAGAAATCTGGGCTCTTTAAATCTATGAGATGGAGAGCACAAGATATTCTGGTGTTACAAAGGCTTATAGGATCTGGGCTTGGATTGAGTATGAAGGTATGAAGGTTGATCTTGAGAATTCTGGAAATATGCAAGCAATCTTCAAATCTTCAAAGTTTCTCTTTGGAAGCAAAAACTCAAGCAGCTTGGAAAGTGAGGAAGAGCTGACCATTTATAGTAGAGCTTCAAAAACTAGCCGTTGGAGCTCTTCTGAGCAAGGACGATGTGCTGTCACAATGTGATTGGTGCGCAGGGTCCTTTATAGACGTTGGAGACAGAGCAAGTGGATGAGCTTCAAACTTCTTCTAGAAGGATGACAGCTGTCTTCAATTTGAAATTCAAATATGAGGCGCGTCTCTATCTACGTGTATGCTGAGTGTGCACCTTTTGTCGTTTGTCCACATCAGCACTTTGACTCATTCCAAAAAGCGTAGCTTGTCATGAAGGTTTCCAAGCTTCATAAAGGTGAGGTCAGGAAATAAAAGTTTTGTCCAAGGCAAATCTGCGCTGCGCATAAAATCCATGCGCATTGATGTGCGCAGATGGTGCTGCGCATGAAGGACATGCGCATTACATTTAGCAATTTGCACATGAGACCTCAAAATCAAAGCTTCAGCCCTAAACACTTAGCGTAGTCTATAAAGAGGACTTAGCTAAAAATTGAAGTAATAAAACTTCTTACATAAGGTCCTAGAGTCCTTAAAATAAACTTAGGTGATGGTATCAATCAATTCTAACATAAGTAGGAGTGTTAAGTAATAAGCATACCCAACAATCTCCCCCTAAATGATTGATGCCATTACCTACTACAACAAAGGCAATACAAAGTACTTGATAAAAACATGTCCATAAGAATGTAAATGGTAAATCATGTCTCAAGTCAATGCACACACTAGCCAGTGTTATAGATTTCTAGTCTATCCAAAAGAATAACTTACAATAAGGGAAAGACAGAAATATCATCCAGCGCATACAAAATATTGTGAGTTTATGTTTTGAGTATGCGTTTAAACTGAATGTTTAAACATCATGCAATGAAATATGAGCAGTTATGATTATACGCATGATGTAGGGTTTAATAAAGCATTCATTATTCCACAAGCGAAAAGTTTTAATTGAAAAAAGTTTTGTGAAACCGCAATGATGCATTCTTCTCATTAAAACTTTGAAAGATTAGAGTTACAGGTACAAGTTTTACAATGGAAGAAAAATCAAACGCAAAAACTTACAAAATATGCGCAGCAAAAAAGAAAAGATTACAAATCTAATCTAGTCTATGTTAATCCTAGACAGCGCTTCCCTGAGCTCATTCTGCAGGCTGGTAATCTTGTTCATTATCACAATTTTGAAAGCTTGAAACTTAGCATTATATTCCACAGCCTGGTTAACATAAGTCTTCATACCACCGAGCATCAAACTGTTGTCTTTTTGAAGGTCTTCAGAAACTCTGTTAAGTGTATTCTCAAGCGAACCATATTGGTTTGCAAGAGATTGCTGAGAAGACGCAATAAAGTCCTAAATTTCCTTCTGCGCATCCACTAGGCATTTGGTCAACTCCACTTGAACCATGTTCTGACTTGCTTGCATATCTAGCATAGCCTGGTTCATGGCGCCGTTGAAGGTATCACTGAACTAAGCAGTGAGTGACATGAGATTTTAGCGCATTGAGGGAGGAGGAACTGAAGTCACCTTGCGCAATATTGTCAATGGAGTTTATCACTTTGGCAGTTTCCAATTGAAAAATCTCAGTAAGAGTATTTGCCAAAGTGCAAAGTGCATCAGAAAGACCATGCACAGAGGGGATCTTCGAGAGCATAGTGGTAATAATACCAAAGTCATGCTCTATGTCTTGGCGGAGCGCATCATAATTTGGAGACATGGGCGCAGCTCCAGAACTTGTTGTAGGCGCAGCTTCAGAAGGGGTTGCCTTTGTTGCAGAACTCTCCCCCTTAATGGCACAATCAATGGCCTGTAGCAAACTGGCTTACACATCTAGCCTTGCAGACTGCGCATCCAGTTGCTCTTGAATTTTAGCTTGCACAATGACCACCTGGAAGTGCTGGGTTTGCGCAGCAAATTGATTAGCTTGTATTGTCTGGAGCATGGCCAAGATTTGGCGCATGTCAGTTGATGAACTGGAAGGATCTGAGGGAGCAGCAACTGGAGGCACTACTTGAATAATTGGAGAAGTATGTAAAGCCCCAGTTGGTTGTACGCGAATAGTAGCAGCAGTAGGAGTAGAAGTAGCTTGCGCATGAACAGGAGATTGATGCGCATGGATAGGAGAACGATGGACCTCATAATCTTCAGAACTTGAGTCTTCACCATCTTCAACTATTGGTGTATCCTCATAAATGGTAGGATCCGGCGCATTATGAGCAAAACCTTCACCATCAATAAAGACTGGTGGGGCCTGCTGCGCAACGTTCCTCTGCGCAACTGCAGCTAGCCTAGCTTCCCTTGCAATATCACGCGCAGACTTTTCAGTGCACGGAGGAGAATACCTTGGAGGATCTGATTCAACATCAGATAAGTCTTCCACAGTACGCTTGGAGGCGCGCTTCTTGGTAGCAACCTTCTTGACCCTGCGCGTTGGAGTGGCTTTCTTTGCAGATAGTGGGATCTCATCCTCACTAGAAGTATTCTTGCGCATTTCTTTGGGTGTCTCCCCCTGGGATGTGGCAGCAGTAGAGGGTCCATATCAGTGGATTTGGAAGGGCTGATGAGTGGGTCATTGAAAGCACCTTCAAATTCATCTTCTTCTTGGGGTGCAGGAGGAGGAGTAGAGGCGCGCTTGGACTTAGGCGCAGGAGGAAGGGGCGTAGGATCATCTTCTACTTGTCTTCATCAGACTCATCTAATAAAGTTCTGGTGACCTTTGCCTTCTTCCTTTTCTTCTCCTTCTTTTCTTCCTTTTCTTTCTCAGGCACAACAGCCTTAGCTTTCTTTTTCTCCTCAGGTGCAGGGGCTTTAGCCTTCTTAGATTTCTTACGAGGCTCTAGGTCAGCAGTAGCCTTGCGCTTAGGGGTAGGCGCAGTAGGATCTTTGATCTTTATACCAGTTGCAGCAGGTTTAGAAGCCTTCTTTTTCTTGCGTGGCTCGTCAGAGGCAATACCCTTGCCCTTTTCTTTAGAACCAACCTTGCTCAACTCAGGTTCATAGACAGATTCATCGTCAGATTCTGACTCAGATGCAGAGGCTTCCTTGAGCTCACTATCAAAAGTTGGAGGAGATACTTGATCATTAGGATGAATGTCCTCGAACACTTCAATGGGATCCGTAGCCCAGTACATGCAATAATCGAAGTTGTTGACTTCACGGCGGAAATTCTGAAGAAAAACGCGAGAATACGTGCGCGTAGAAGTCACATCAACTTTCAAGGAGTGGTCAACTTGCGCACTTTGGGAAAGCACATGAAGATGGCAGTGAGGATTCTGCAGTGCATTTTGTACTTGGGGGGCTTCTTCTGATCTGCAACCTTCTTTTTGTATACCCTTACCCAGCGCACTAGTTCATCAAAAATGATTTCAGCCCAACTCACCAGCTTTTTCGTGTAGATAGCAACGCAGCACATCCATTGTTTGCTGATGAATGTGGACTTGTTTCCATTCTTGCAGTTGATGGAATCTCCGATTATGGTGCAGAGGTGGTACATTAGTTCTCCAAACTCCTTCCTATCATGGTTGTTGTATTGTCCAACCAGAGTAGGTATCTTTATTAGTTTCTGCGCAACTTTGTCCTGCACATCTTGAGATATCTTCTTCTTGGCGCAGGGAATCCCATTGTTTGTTTGATGTGCGCGTAGTTGATAGTCACAGAAACCCCGCGTATAGAACTTTTGAGGCAGGGAACAGTGATGTCGTCGTACACGCGATCAACTTCTTCTGCATTGCTGAAGAACTCGTCGATGTATGAGGGAAGAATGAAGTTCTGGCCTTTGGTGAAAAGAGGCAGAATGCCAGATTTGTCCATAATTTCCACCATATAGCATCCTAGCGCATCCAGTTTTAGGTCCTCCACATAAAGTACCCAACCGGGAATGAAATAATTCAAATTCTGCGTAAAACAAAAATGAAGAACATGTGTTGAATACACAAAGAACACGAAGAACATAAAAATGTCGAAGTGTTCCAAAATGCATAAAAAGCATATCAAAATGTTCGTAATGAAAAATCACACACAAACAAGTAAACCAAAACAACAACAACAAGAACATACAACCAAGATCTGAGAAAAACGAAAGAAGAATACGAAAAGACGAGAATTCAATAATCTCAGAAACTCAAACCAAACGATCATTGATCGTAAAAAAAATTGCATAAATGAAAAGGCACAAGTAAAATGAGCACACATCATTAAATAATTTGAAAAACGAGCAACGGATCATAGAGAAATCAGAAAGGGGAAAAACTGAACCTTCAAACTCAACAATGGTGGAAACCGAAAAGGTGAGTTTGAGATTCTTACCATTTATGGATCCTCTGCTTTCTTGGATGATGTAGAGGTTTTCTTGGGAGCCATCAGATTATATAGAAGAAATTATAAACGAAAATGGAGTGAAAAGGTGATGAGTGCAGAGAGAAAGAAAAGTCAGAGAGAGAGAAAATTGAGGCGGTTGAGTGAGGAAGAAAGTGAACAGAGAGAAATGATAAGAGCAGAGACGGCATTCCAGAGGTTATCACCAAAAAGGAGGTGTGACGTCATGGCACGCTGACACGAGTTGGTGAAATTCAGGCGAGTGAGGAGCACGCGCAGGTGAGGAGCACGCGCAAGTGACGTGGACCAATGAGGAACGCGCGTGAAAAGCCTTAGCCGCGTGCGTGTGTCAGGCATTAATGGTCAAAAAGAATCTTTTTCTATTTCGTCATAAATAGCACACCTAGCATTAATGGCGCGTCACTCAATGCTTTTGCATTAAATGAGGTGGGACGTGCACAGGGGTAGAATAGTAATTTCCCAAGAAAATTCAAAAAGAAATGATGAGGGAAAATACATAATTACGCAAGTACCCTTGCAAATTATGTGCTGACTCAGCAAGTCAAGGACCTAGGTGAAACTATTAAAAAGAAAACTTACCTGAGGTCCATGTGGCATGCGCATGAAGCATATGCGCAGAGTTTTTTAGAAAACTCAGAAAATATTTGCCTTATGTGCAACATTATGTGCGCATGTAGTGCGCAGGCGCATGAGGCAGTTCAAACTTAGATAATTCAGGAAAACACAAAAATATTAGTATTGACAAATCATATGGACAAGATTTAGCTGAGTTCAAGCATACCCATTTCACCTCTAAAAAAGATGAACCTTTTAGCATCTAGTGCTTTTGTAAGAATATCAGCGATTTGATAGTCGGTTCCCACGTGTTCTAAATGAAATTTCTTTTCTCCACGTGGTCTTTGAGGAGGCGATACTTGATGTCAATGTGCTTGGTCTTGGAGTGCATGACAGGATTTTCAGAAACCGCAATGGTTGAAGTATTGTCGCAGTAGATGGGACAATTTTCTTCTTTGATGTCATAGTCTACCAATTGCTGCTTCATCCACAGAATCTGACAGCAACAGCTTCCAGAAGCAATATATTATGCTTCAGTAGTTGAGACAGAAACTGCAGCTTGTTTTTTACTAGCCCATGACACAAGTCGATATCCGAGGAAATGACAAGTGCCGCTTGTGCTTTTCCTATCAATTGAGCACGCTGCATAGTCCGCATCTGAATAACCTACATGTTTAAAATTCGAATCTTTGGTGTACCAATGTCCAAGGTTAACAGTGCCGGAGAGATATCGTATAATACGTTTCACATCAATTAAGTGCGCTTCTCTAGGGTCAGATTGATAACGAGCGCAAACACAAACACTAAACATAATATCTCGCCTACTAGCAGTAAGATAAAGGAGTGAGCTAATCATACCTCGATAGAGAGTCTGATCAACCTTTTTTTTTTTTTTTTTTTTTTTTTGTCTTTGTCGAGTTTGTTGCCGGTAGCCATTGGAGTATCATATGGTTTAGCATTATCTAGTCCAAATTTCTTGATTAGATCCCTTGTATACTTTGCTTGGTTGATAAATATGCCTTCATCCATTTGCTTGATTTGAAGCCCGAGGAAGAATGTGAGTTCTCACATCATGCTCATCTCAAACTTGCTTTTCATTAGTTTTTCAAAGCGCTTGCACAACAATTCATTAGTAGAACCAAAAATAATATCATTGACATAAATTTGAACAAGTAATTTATGATCATTATGTTTGGCAATGAAAAGAGTAGTATCGATTTTACCGCGAGTGAAGCCTTTCTCAATGAGAAACTTGGATAGTGTATCATACCATGCTCTTGGTGCTTGCTTTAGCCCATACAAAGCTTTCTGGAGTTTGTAGACATGATTTGGAAATTGTGAATCTTCAAACCCAGGCAATTGAGCAACATAGACTTGTTCTTGGAGTTCACCAGTTAGAAATGCGCTCTTGACATCCATTTGATATAGCTTGAAGTTCTTGTGAGCAGCGTAAGCTAGGAAGATCCTTATAGCTTCAAGTCTTGCAACGGGCGCGAAAGTTTCATCATAGTCGATTCCTTCCTCTTGCATATAGCCTTGTGCAACCAACCTTGCTTTGTTTCTTGTGATGGTTCCATTCTCGTCTATTTTGTTTCTGAACACCCACTTTGTACCAATTACTCCTTGATCATTTGGTCTTGGAACAAGAGTCCAGACATTACATCGTTCAAACTGATTGAGTTCTTCTTACATTGCAACAACCCAATTTAGATCTTGGAGCGCTTCATCAGCCTTCTTCGGTTCAATTTGAGAGATAAATGCAATGTAAGCATCAAAGTTTGTAGCTCTCCTT
Organism: Campanula takesimana; assembly: GCA_026119855.1. Lineage (NCBI taxonomy): Eukaryota > Viridiplantae > Streptophyta > Magnoliopsida > Asterales > Campanulaceae > Campanula > Campanula takesimana. The sequence goes on from JAOWBW010000069.1 coordinate 1,385,164, forward strand.
GTACGAACTCCTTGAGTTGATGCATTCTGATTTTGTGTATGCGCAGTAGGAATGTGCGCACCTGTATCAATAGACTCACCAGAATCATCAGCAACATTTGGAGCCAAATGTGGCTCAAGGAGAGAATGTTCATCAAATGTAACATGTACAGATTCAACTATCACTAATGTGGATCTATTGAAAACACGAAAAGCTTTAGAATGTTTAGCATACCCAACAAAGATACTTTCATCAGCTTTGGCATCGAATTTACCTCTATGTTTGTTTTTGTTGTAGAGGATAAAGCATTTGCAACCAAAGATCTTTAAGAAACCAATGTTGGGAGTTCTACCACGCCAAAGTTCATAAGGGGTCTTGTTATGGCGTTTGTTGATGAGGGAACGATTCTGAGTAAAGCATGCTGTGTTGATAGCTTCTTCCCAAAAGTACTTAGGCAATTTAGCTTCTGCTATCATCGTCTTCCCTGCTTCTATCAACGTTCTGTTCTTCCTTTCCACAACACCATTTTGCTGTGGAACACCAGCTATTGAGAAGTTGTGATCTATCCCATGATCGTCGCAATATCGAGCAACACCGTTATTCTTGAATTCTGTTCCATTGTCGGATCGAACACTAACGATGTCATCTTCTTTTTGGGTTTGGAGCAGTCTGAATAGAGTGGTTAAAATGTCATAACAATTGTCTTTAGAAATCATCATTTCCACCCATATATATCTTGAATAATCATCCACCATAACTAGAGTATACTTGTTTCTTTTAATGCTTGCAGTGGTAACTGGTCCAAATAGATCAATGTGCAGCAGTTGCAAACATCTTGAAGTTAAGGGATTTGTCTTGCTGGAGAAAGACTGCTTTGATTGTTTGCCTAGTTGACAAGCTGCGCATTTGTTGTCATGATGATCAGCAACCTTGGGAAGTCCTTTGACAAGATTATCCCTGCTGAGTTTAGATAGACATTTGAAGTTCAAGTGACTCATGCTCTTGTGCCATAGCCAACTATTTTCGCTCACACTTTTAGCTACAAAATAAAGATTAGTACTAGAGTTCATACTATGGAAATCAATAATATAAATATTTGTCTTACGATATCCCGTGAGTAAGGTAGCTCCAGTTTTACCATTCTTGATAAGACATTGCGTTGAAGTGAAATGGCATTCTAATCATTTGTCGCAAAATTTAGATATGGATAATAAGTTGTGCTTGAGTCCTTCAACGAGAGAGACTCTTTCTATGCACACTTTGTCTTTTTTGAGCTTTCCATATGCAACAACTTGACCCTTGTTATTATCACCAAATGTTACTGAGGGACCTCTTTTTTCATGAACATCTTCAAGTAAGGATTCATCTCCAGTCATGTGTCGTGAGCACCCACTGTCGAGAATCCATTCATATGTTCTAGCTTTAGAAGATCCAGCCATGAAGCAAAGAACCTGAAATATAGACATTTAAGCAGGTCCCCTTTATTCCTTTTTGGGTCCTAGAGTTAGCAACTTTTGACAACCCATTCTTGCTTGACCTTAGGATTTTTAAGTCCTTTGGCATTGGGAGTGAATCTCAAAAGGCATTCCACGGCCTTGTGTCCAAAACAATCACAAATAGAACAATGATGAAAGCCACCAATCACATGAGTTTTTGTAGACTCTTTACTTTTCTTTGGGATAGAATTCTTCTTTGGGTCAGATGAGCCAGCCTTAACAAAATCTTTCTTTTGAAATTTTGGTGCACTTTTTCTAGTAGGGCGCATAGGGCTAGGAGGCACATGGCGATGAGGCGCATGGCTCCTAGGCGTATAATGCGCACTAGTAGAAGGAGCGCGCTTTGTTTCAAGAATGATTTTGCTAGGAGATGGTTCATCTGTAGCTACTTCCTTCTCTTTAGCTTCCCAAGTTGTTTTGTTGGGTAGACATAATGGAATGTTTGTCTCTTGACTGTTCCTGTCTTTTACCCATTGAAATAGAATGTTTTTCCTTGGGAATTTCACAAGTTTGCTGAGGTGTAAATTCACTTTCTTTTTCAGCGCAGACCTCACACTTAAAGTTGTCACTAGTTGATGAGAATCCCAAGCCACTTTTATCACCACTGGCTTTTTGGGACTCAAAGATACTATCCATAGTGATACGAGAATTGGACCACTCATTTGTAATCTTTTTGAGACCAGTAATTTGAGCAACCAATTCATCGTTTTGAACTTTAAGTATAGAGTTATGTTTTGTTAGATAGGTGTTTTTAACAGTAAGAGGAGTTATGCTCTTTATCTGCTCCTTAAGGAGGGTGAGTTCAGATTTTAGAAGAGATTTCTCGGTCTTAAGCTGGAAAATTTCATCACATGATAGTGTTAAAGCTTCCTTCATATCACTGAATCGACTGATTTCCTTTTCAGCCTCTTTGAATAACTTTTTTTGCTTTTCAATGTCCTCATCATGATTGATTTTTAGAATTGGTTCAACTTGTGGTCTAATGTAGTTGCCTTTTCTGAGCTTGCTTCTTGCGCTCAGATCACATCTAGCAAATAACAATCCACCATCGCTTTGAGCTGGAGTAAGACATCCTTGTTCAATAAGCTCGTTGATGGTTGGTCCTTTCTTCTTTTTCATCTCTTGAAAACCTGCAAACTTCTTGATAGGTTTATTCAAGACATTCATATCAGGAACATATTTGGAGTAGTCATCATCTGAATCATAAGAATCTACTTCATCATCCTTTGCCACTAAGCACACGAGTCCATCATCAGAATCTTCATCGCTTTCTTCCGAGTCTGTGTCAATGCATGTATTGCGCTCAGTAGATGGAGATTCTTCTTCAGCAATCATTCCTTTATGATGATTGAATTTGTGAGTGTGGTTGCTCTTTTTCTGCATGTACTCGAACTTGGGAATTGGGCAGCTCGATGCAAAGTGTCCCGGTTTCCTGCAGTTAAAACAAACAAGATCTTCTTTTCTTTTGGAATCACTGCTCCTTGTAAACTTTAGAGGAGCTCTGCTTGTAGATCCTGGTGCTTTGCTGAAAGAGTTGGGTTTTGAGAATTTTCTGAACTTCTGGAATTTCTTCACAAATAAAGTGAAGTCTTCATCATCCATGTCTAGTAGCTCAGAAGTAGAAATCTTGGGATCTGCGCTTTTCTCAACTTGCGCTGGCATCCTCTCTATGCGCCACCATAGCAATGGATTTTGATTTTCCTTCAGTTTCACTTATACGATAAAGTTTGACTTCATAAACTTTAAGATTTGCATAAAGATTTCTAAGTGTCCAAACGTCCAAAGTTCCAGCGTCTTCAAGAGCGCTAGATTTATGCAGATATCTTGATCCAAAAGAAGCGATAAAATTAACATTCAATTCTTTATTGGAGAACTTCTTTCCAAGTGAAATACAGAGATTACAAAAAATCGTTCATAAGTCTGTCTTAAGGATTCTCCGGGGAGTTGAGAGAAATTGTTGAATCTCTTTTGAACTTCATATCGCTTGTTCTCCTTGCAAACAGTGTCTCCTTCAATGTGCTCTTTAATTGCATCCCATAATTCATTAGCAGTGGCACAATTCATGACTTGTTATTTCATAGCCGTGCTTAGAGTGCTCAGGAGAATGTTTCTTTCTTTTCCATCATTAGTTACTCTTCTGATCTCTTCTTCAATCCATTCTTCCTTAGGTTTCTTGATGGAAGGTTGAGCAGCATTGGTGCGTGGATTAGGATTCACTTTCATTGGGATGTAAGGTCCATAAACCACGGTGTCATGAATCCTTTCATCGATTGAGGTGAGATGAGTTAAGATGCTGAATTTCCACACATCGAAATGATCTTCATCAAAGACTGGAACATGTGTATAGTTAGCAGTTGCCGAAGGTTTTGTGTTTGCCATATCGAATCAGCACCCAAGCTGTTAAACTTGAAAAACAAAAATGTTTTATAAAGGTATTTGCTCTGATACCACTTGTTGGTCCCAAAGGGGCAACAAGGGTATGAAAAATGCTAGAGGGGGGGGGGGTGAATAGCGTTTTTAAAATCCTTTTCAAACCCTTTTGCAAATCAATGGCAAATGCGCATGACTCTTAATTTGGCTAAGTATAGCGCGCAATAAGAGTGTGAAATGCACAGCGGAAAATTAAAGCGATCACTTATGCGCAGGGAGTATGCGCAGAAGTGTAAATATGCACGCACTAAGATTTAGTTTAAAGAGTGGCGCAAAATGGAACTAAGGCAGAAAACACACAAACACAATGCAATCAATGCAAGACAATCTACAAAGATCAAACAAAGCAATATATCAGAAAAGCTTAAATGTAGAATGTAAAGCAGAATATAAAGACAAGCTATTTGGAGAGGTTCGATCGGGAAAAGATCTATGTCCTCTACCAAGATGGTTAGTCTTGGATTTCTAATGGAGATCTTATTATATGAGAGAGTGATACAAGTTACAACGATTGAGAACAAACTAACTCAAAGATCTATAATCTATGAAAGAACAAAATCCTAGACAATAACCGGTGTATCTCTAGAAGTAGGATTGATGAGATCGAAACTTCAAGAGGTGTGTGTGTGTCAGAAATCTGGGCTCTTTAAATCTATGAGATGGAGAGCACAAGATATTCTGGTGTTACAAAGGCTTATAGGATCTGGGCTTGGATTGAGTATGAAGGTATGAAGGTTGATCTTGAGAATTCTGGAAATATACAAGCAATCTTCAAATCTTCAAAGTTTCTCTTTGGAAGCAAAAACTCAAGCAGCTTGGAAAGTGAGGAAGATTTGGCCATTTATAGTAGAGCTTCAAAAACTAGCCGTTGGAGCTCTGAGCAAGGACGATGTGCTGTCACAATGTGATTGGTGCGCAGGGTCCTTTATAGACGTTGGAGACAGAGCAAGTGGATGAGCTTCAAACTTCTTCTAGAAGGATGACAGCTATCTTCAATTTGAAATTCAACTATGAGGCGCGTCTCTATCTACGTGTATGCTGAGTGTGAACCTTTTGTCGTTTGTCCATATCAGCACTTTGACTCATTCCAAAAAGCGTAGCTTGTCATACCGCTTTCCAAGCTTCATAAAGGTAAGGTCAGGAAATAAAATTTTTGTCCAAGGCAAATCTGCGCTGCGCATTGATGTGCGCAGAGGGTGCTGCGCATGAAGGACATGCGCATCACATTTAGGAATTTTCACATGAGACCTCAAAATCAAAGCTTCATCCCTAAACACTAAGCCTAATCTATAAAGAGGACTTAGCTAAAAAATTAAAGTAATAAAACTTCTTACATAGGGTCCTAAAGTCCTTAAAATAAACTTAGGTGATGGTATCAATAAATTCTAACATAAGTAGGAGTGTTAAGTAATAAGCATACCCAACATCCACTATGTTGGTGGTAGCCACAATATTTGTGATGAGCATGATTGGCATTGATAGACTTGGGTTGATACCCTTGTATAGGTGTGACTTGGCCTTTTGCTTTGAGAATTTCGAAGGCCTCGGTTTGAGTCATGCCTTGGAGAGGAGTGTAGAGACGGTCATTTTGAGATTTCTTGCCTTGAGGTGGAGGAACCCCTTTGTAATTCCCTTTGTCGGTAGTGACGGTATTGACCGAAGCCTCTTTTGTAGAGTTAGAGGAGGCCTTGTAACGGAAGCTAGGAGCACTTTTCTTGATCTCCTTAAGCAACTCATCCATTCGGATCCCCGCCTCATACATTTGAGAGAAATCCGTATAGCAAGCCCCAATTAAGTGGGTGCGGAGATCAATCTTTAGACACTTGAGGAAGATGTCCATTTGCTCCTTGGTATTTGGCCTCTCGAAAATTTTGGAGAGCTTGTCATTCCACCTTCTTGTGAAATCAATAAAAGACTCATTGTCCCTTTGAGTAGTGTTCTCGAGCTCTTTCTTGGTTGGGACGGTGAGTGGTGTTGCCTTGGTATTGACTTTTGAAGGCAAGCATGGCGGCGTCCCAATCAAGATGGATTGTGAGCGGGAGAGTTGCATATCAATCTTTTGCCGCCCCCTCGAGAGTAAGAGGGAAGCATTGTGCCATAACTTTAGGAGAGACCTTCTTTGGAACCATAGCCCATATATAAGTTTCAATGTGTGCCATGGGGCAAGAGTTTCCCTTGAACTTGCTTATGTTGGGCATCTTGAACTTGCCGGGAAGAGAAGCCATCGTGTTCATTAGGATGGATGAATGATAAAGGCTTGTGTCGGAGCCTTTCCCCAAGTTGAGACCATTGAAGCGTTGATCTATGTAGGCCATAATTGAATCAACCCTTTTGTGCTCATTGTTCTCAGTGCTCGATTCCCCCACTTTCTTGGTACGGGAACTAACATAAGGGCTTTGAAACAAACCCTTAGTCCATTCGGACTCTTCATTGTTCTCTTTGTCTTTACCACTCGAGAGCTTGGTGAGCTATTCTTTCATTTGGTCCAACTCGGCCTCGTGGGCCTCCCTTTGGTTGTCAACGTGGGATTGCTAAATATCATCCGTGTTTTAGGCCTCCTTATTAAGAGTGGAGACTTTCTCTTGGAGAAGTTGGACCATAGCTGAGAGTTGCTCAAGAGACATGGTGTTGTCAGTGTTGGATCCGCCGGCCATTGATGTTGTCGAAGCTGTTGGAGTAATCTTTTCACGAACTAACTGATTCACTGAATTCCGGTAGACACAGTAAGTACCAATTGAACCTATATTGCAGAAGAGGCCCTTTTCAGTCTTGAGTAACACTTTCGGTCCATGAAGAGGCTTTAGAACACACCATGGGCACACGACTCAAAACCACATGAGAAAAGACTATTTTTTTTATAAGTCGGAGGGATAGAGTCCCTTTTGAGTTTCTAAGAAAATAATGGAATCGTCACACTAGTATATAGACCTTCTCGCGGTCCCATATACTCATCGGATTCCATCACGCTTGTGAATCCTACACATGTTGGGATTAAACTAAATTAATGTAGTAAAGCATACATGCGGGGACGGATTTTTATTTTCGTCCATAATAACCACTTGGGGACGGAGTTTTATTTTGTCCATGATAACCACTTGGCATGTATGTTTTGAAGACATTAGTTTAGGGAAATCTCGGCACATGAAAACCGACTTCAGTCACGGAGTGTTAGACCCTAACTAAAATTGTGTTGGCTTGTGCTCGGCTAATGAGAGGCTTAAGGTCACCCCCGGCATGTAGTCATGAACTACGCCATGGGTTGAGGTTTACCGCTTCGAAAGAGTCAAGGTCGGGTGGAGCATGAAACTTCCTATGACGGGCCTCGACGGGTTTGGGGTTATAAACTTGTGCGACTCGATAGTGAGCAATTCATAGGAGTTTGTGCACGTAGTGTGAGGTCCAACATGTGACAAAACATTTTTTACTTTTTTTTATGAAAGATAAGCAAATAGGCACATAATTACAACTCTCGAATCACTGTGTGACCGATAAAACAAAACACAAAAGGAAAACAGTCTAAGAGGTCCAAATTAGGCCTTGATGCAGGCAACTGTGCCCACACCCCAATCATTCTGCTCTGTTCTGAAACTGTGCCTGTTCTGGAAAACCACCCAGAAGCGCGCGCCTCTGGACTTTATTGTGGGATGCGCGCGTGGGGCGCAGAGTCTATGGGAGGCGCCCGCTTCTGGGCAAACCTGTCATTTTGTCAGACTCTGGACTCATGGGATTGCCCTGGTCCTGAATATGCATTGTAACCCCTGCAGAAATGATTAGTGTAGAAAAGAAGAAGAAGAACAGGAAGAACATCAGGAAACGGGCGACTCTGGTCCTTGATGTGGGCCGCGCGCACCTTAGGCCAAGAAGGCCAGAGGCGCACGCTTCCCCCATCAGGAACCAGAGTGCCCAGAAAATGTAGATTTTGATCAGAGATGCAAGTTTAACCCTGAAATGGTCCCCAGCAGAGTCGTCACTGTAGATACCCCGGAAGGGGCACGGCTTGGCTAGAGCGCGTGTGTGGTCCCTAGGATGTCTATTCGTGTTTTATTTGTTTAGAGTCGCCACCTATGTTTTAGAGGAACATAAGAAAAACCTAATATTTAGCCTAAATTTTGTACGAAAACAGTGATTTTTGTTATGAGGTTCGGGGGTTAGGTTACGAGATGGGAAGAACTTAAACACCCATCTCGCCCGACTAATGTCGGTCTTGCTTGATCAAAATCTACTTAAAATAAATGCTCTTCTTGTTCTTGATGATGAAAGGGGGTTTGAAAAGATGTTTTGGAATGTAGGGAGATGACTCCTTGACTAGCTTCAATGAAGTGAAGTAGTCGTTGGTGTCATGTCCCAAAATAATTTGGGTGATTGCAGCCAAATTATATAGAGTTTTCTTAATGATCAAAAATCTTCAAACACTTCTTAGAGAACTTCTTGGAAAATGTCTTGAAAGTATTTTTGTGTAGAGTTTTCTTAATGATCAAAAGTCCTCCTCTTCAATGGTGAATTAGAGGGGTTTATATAGGTGTAAAAGGGATGTTTTTGTTGCCAAAACGAGGTGACAAAGAAATCCTTCCCGGGAAAAATCATGTAAAATGAGCAAGGGAGGGATTCTTGGACAGAATCTGTAACTGACGCCCAGAGGCACGCGCTTCCCACCTTGGGGGAGGGAAGGCGCACGCTTCTGGCTCCTATGGTCGGAGGCGCACGACTCAGAGAAGGCATTTTTGACAGAATAGACTAGAAAGTTAGCCCCGTTATTCAATTTAGTCCCTGTACTTAACAAAGTAAGTCAGGAACTTAACGGATGTAACAGAAACTAACGAAAAACACTTAAAAGAGGGAGAAACACAAGATCAACCGTGCAACCGGGGTGAGCGGTCCAAGGCGGGGTGTCTACACTATCTTTTACTTAGCTCATTATTATTGTTCTATACGCCTGATACACTCCTAATTTCACTCAATGTTTATTTTTTCAGGATATTGCTAATTTTAGACCTGGTGAAACCTTTAATATCACTTAGTTAGCTGCTGATCCAATGGGCATTGATATTATGGAATACATCAGAACAGCTGGTCTTCTGCCTCTATTCACTCTGGATCAACCCTTCTACTCACCACTTCTTGTTGATGAGTTCTTTTCTACTGCCAAATTCGTTGAGTTACCAACTGATACTGAAGGACTTGAGCGCTATCGAATTCGCGCAGTTGTATAAAATGTTGAACTCACCATTTCTGCTGGCACTCTCAAGCACGCAGTAAACTTTAACACAGCTGGCCCTCAAAGCATCGCTGGTAAAGCCAACTCTTATTCAGCCGCCGCGCAGAACATTGTTGCGCGCACCTATCTCAATATCCCCACTCTTCAGAATAACACCAAGAATGTTGAGATTAGGGATTGAGGAGATCTATCAGCACATATAGCGCATCTCGTTGATGCGTCTATTGTGTTCAAATCGGGCAATGTGAATAGATTCACGGTGGAGCAGTGGGAATATACTGCTGCAATTATGGGAAAGGCCAAGCTCAATTGGCCTCAAGTTCTGTTCAAGACTTTGCTAGACCAGATTGATAAGTACAACAAAAACAAGAATGAAGGGAAGACAAAATTCAAGACCCACTGCAGAATCCTCACCAAAATTTTTCTCACCTACCCAGCACTTGCACAATTCCTTAATGAGAATCCCGTCTATAAAACAGACGATGTACCAATTTTTGGTAAGGATAACTTGGTGTTAAAGAGGCGCAGAAAGCGCATTGCAGCGCGCACCATGAGTTAAGGGTGCTCAGTTGGTTGATGTAGCCACTGAGTCAGATAAAGCAGATGCAGATGGTGCAGCAGATGGCGCAGTGTTTGAGATTGCACCTGGCGCTGAAACTGGCGCCCCATCTGGCGCAGTTCCTAGCGCTGGTATAGACAAAGGCAAAGGGATTGCACCTGTTGAGCGCAGAGGCAGACCACCTAAGTGCCCTAGAGTTGAGAAAGGTGATCTTCAGGCTATTAAACGCGCGAAAGAGGCTAGTTTGGCTGAAGTGCAGAAAAAGAGGGATGAATACTATCAATTAAAGAAAGCCACTGAAATGGCTAAGGCAGAAAGGCGCAAAGGCGCAGGGTCTAGCACTGATGAACACGCGCCTGCCCCTACTGCACCTCCAAAGAAATCTACTCATGCGCCTGTTAGTACCCGACCTGAAAATGAGTTTATTAGGACTTTCCCAAAAATACAAGGACTTTATAGGAATTAGAAACGTTGCAAAGACTTGTCCCGGATTCCCAAAATATCTCATTTATGACAAAATCTATCAAATTAGGTAGTAAATGGTTTCCTTAAAACCATGCAGAAACCCTAGCTTAAGAATCAAGTCAGCCGGCATCCTTGGCCACGCGGCCAACCTTGCTGCGCGTTGATCTTGGCCACGCGGCCACTATTGTCACCGGCTTCAACCATGGCCAGGCGGCCAACCTTGCGCTGGATGATCCTGACCGTCAGATCTTCCCATCAGTTTACTATATAAACCAATCCCATGCTATTGGTTTAAGGATCCGATTTTGAGAGCTCTAAGTCCGAGTTTTGGAGTTCTTAAACACTATTTTGCTCTCTAATTAACATTCAAACACTCAAGAAGATCCAAGGTTTATTTCTTGCCAACATAGGTAAGTTTTCTAACTTTTTCTTCGTGTTCTTGCATTATTTTTAATGTAGATCTTTTATATTCATGTTCTTGCATGTTTATTCATAGTTTCTTCATATTCTTTGCATGCTCATTCATATGTTCATAATATGTTCTTCGCATGTTCTTCGTGTTCATAGATTAAAACCTTATTTACGCTATATTTAGGGTTGCGATCTTCATAATTACATGTTATTTCATAGCCGATGATGATCGAGGGTTCATCAACACGAGGATGATCTAGGAACTATTTCTAAACCCTAATCTTTAGGTAATTCTCCCCTCGTTATGCATGATCCCGATTCTTCTGCCTATTCTAATTCTCTGCGAACTACGCTGACCTGAGCTTCTCACATTGAGAGGAACGTAGGCAATCTTCGGATCCGGTCTAAATCACTAACACACTACATACACCGCATCATGATAGAAAGACCGATCAATTCGGGCAATAGGAGTGATAACGTCCAATATTCTTCTCTTGTTTTAATTTGACCCCCGAACCCACTAAAAATGCTTTTTTCAATGTTTTGGCTTTAATTAAAACGGCGTGGCGACTCTCATAATTTTAATGTCGTTAAGAATATTCCTCTTGTAAATAAAAATAATCACGAGATACTTCCCATGCGTCGCTTCATCGGAAAGGGGTATTCACAGTGGCGACTCTGCTGGGGACTGCTTTGAAACTTTTTCAAACTTAGTGGGTCTAACTTTCGTTCACATTATGATGTCTGCCATGTTCTCATATGCACCTTACACTTTGCCATGTTCTCACATGCACCTCACACTTCGCCATGTTTACACATGCACACACCTGCCATGTTTACACATGCACACACCTGCCATGTTTACACATGCACACAACTGCCATGTTTACACATGCACACACCTGCCATGTTTACACATGCACACACCTGCCATGTTTACACATGCACATAACTGCCATGTTTACACATGCACACACCTGCCATGTTTACACATGCACACACCTGCCATGTTTACACATGCACCCGCGCACTCCGCCATGTTAATACTTGTACCTTGTACCTTGTACCATGTACCCTTGTTATCTTCGCTTTAGTATTAAGGTCAAACAAAACCCTGCTATTCTCCCTTGTCCATTATTCTCTCTCTCTCTCATGCATTGCATTGCATCATCCTAACATCAAAAACTTCTCTCTTTTCTCCTTAAAAAGAATTAGTTTCTTACCACACACTACCACAGTCCGTGTCAGCACTGCACAGGTCCCCATTACCCGGAGTATTCGATGTGCAGGAATTTGTGTGCTACTGCCGCACTCTTTTCGAGTCACTCGTCTATTCCACTCACCGTATACGGTGGGAACCTTTTACCTAACCCGTGTCAACCCACACTAGTATAGGTATCACACCTAGGTTTTGACCGGTTGGTTTGGCTAGCTATTTCTTAATAGTCAATTAACGTGCTGTCTATGTCGAGTCATCCCCAAGTCAATGATGAATCGAGATCTTTGAGAGAAAGTGCACAAAAAAGTGATTTCCCTACAAGGGACGTGCCATGGTGAGATGAGTGTTTATTGTCAAGATCTCCGCTCATCATTAACTTGCGTAGGATGAAACATAGACGTCACGTTAAATGCCTTTAAAGAAGGGTTAGTCGTAGGATCCGATGGTTGGTGGAAGCCGCTTGCCCTATAGGACCCTCGCCCAAATTGTCCGTTTGGGGGTGTGCAATACAGGTGAAAAACGAGGGGTCTATAGACGTAATGATGGCCTCTACTGATCGTAGTCTTCTAACTAGTTGCGAAAAAGGGGTACCCCTTCCAACCAATTAGGATGTAAATAATGTATGTTTTTGTAAATTAAAATATACTTTGCATGAGCCTTCCCCCTCTCCTAAAAACTTCATTTCCCTTCAACCTTTCAGCAAAGCAAGTTTGGATCCGTTCGGGTGGTCGACTACAACGTGAAGCTTCTACTCCGTCCACGTTCTCAGTCTCGTCATCAGCAATGTCAACTCCCGCTTCAGTTTCAGCCTCTGCTCCTCCTGCTAGTGCCGCCGAGCTCAACACTGAGGCTACTCTCCATGGTATTCCCCCAAGCCTCCAGAACTTCCTCGCCGGTCTCGAAGCCAAGATCAAGAATCTCGAGGAGAGCAACAAGATGTTGGAAGACCAGAACCAACAGTTGAAGGGCCACATTCAACAAAAGGGAACTAAGCTTGCCCGATGGTGAGAATTTCATTTATGTCGAGGATGAGAGGTCAATACCAACTGTCCCCCCAACACCAATGCTACTGCCTTCCCATTCCTAAGCTACCGCAATGTTCCACCTCGTTCTCTCTACACCCAACAAGGTTTCACTACCATGAGCAAGAACAAGGCTGTCTATGAACCTTCCCCTGAACTGCTTGGTGGCTACCTCTCCGCTAGCAAACTACCCGCACCCTCGTTGCCTCTGAGTATTGGGATGGCCGCTGCTACTGCTTCCACTACTCCTCCCGTCATTCTGTCAGAAACTATCCCCGACATCTCCAATCATCCTGTGGTTATGGCCATGCAAGAGCAAATGCGAAAGTTGATCGAGACCGTGGATAAGCAAAGTGCACCGACTACCAAGACAATCAACCCTAGCCAAGTGGGGGCTCTCCCCAAAGATTTCAAGATGCCTAAGGTGGCAATGTTTCATGGTGACTCATGTCCTAAGACTCATTTGGATAGTTATGTGTTGGCCATGAGGGCTCGTGATTGCACCAACGAACAAATGGCTCGCGTATTTCATAGCACTTTGGATGGTATAGCTCTGCGTTGGTTCCTGGAGCTAGAACCGAGCGAGAGGCAAATGTGGGATCAAATCAGTGCCATTTTCTGTGAGAAGTATCAAGCTAACTTGGATTGGCATGTGAATCGAACCGACCTTGAGAACACTATGCAAAAGCCCGGCGAGGCTATTTATGATTTTTACAAAAGGTGGAATCATCGGTTGTGCGAGGTCCAATACCCACCAAAGGCGAAGGAACAGAAACAGATTTTCTACAAATGCTTGCTACCGGAGATGAAAGCAGCTATAGGTAATGGTTACTTCCCTGATTTGCGGGAAATGGTTGACGCCGGAGTAAGGTACGAAGCAGGGTTCACTGGGATTGTGCCGCCAAAGGAAAGTCCAAAGACCAACAACAACAACTCCTTCCGCTACAAGGCTCCTACTGCGCCTGCGCCTCCTAGGGGTGGAAAGGAGGCCGTCGGCCAAGTGAATATGGTCCAGAAAGAGGTCCCGCTAGATGTCCAAGCCGTAACAAGGAACGGGGCTCCGCCGCAAAGAGAGAGGGAACACTTTGACGATTTTGGAATGCCCATGGGGAAAGTCTTTGACGTGTTAGTCAAGAGAAGTCTTATCAAGCCTTTAGAGAATTACCAACCCGCCTACCCAAGAACTGATTTGGACGCCTCCAAGTTCTGCAAGTATCACAAGCACATCGGGCACACAACGGATGGTTGTATTCAATTGAAGCGCGTAGTACAAGGGTTGATCAATGACAAGAAGATTGAGAAGCCGAAGGGTCCTAATGTGGTGAATAACCCTCTTCCTAACAATGGGGGTGGGGTGAATATGGTGCAAACATGCGAGATTAGTATCCTAGAGCTCATGGATGCCTTTGACAAGATAGGGCTCACGATGGTGGATATCTTCATGGCATTGGTGACGTTAGAAATGCTCGAACCATTAGAAGGACACCTTCCCCGCCTCGGTTGCGATTTGTCGAAGTTTTGCCACTACCACAAGTGCACCGGTCACACTACCAAAGAATGCTTTGAACTCAAGAAGGCCGTGCAAGAGCTCATCCACAAGGGAGTTGTCGAAGACCCTAGAGATTATGTAGCTAGCAATGTACTCATGGTAGAACTTAGTGAGATCACTGATCCGGCCGAGCCTGTTGTGGCGGACTGTGATGAGATGGGTTGTATTTCAATGACTAATAATAAAGAACCTTCTTGCTACTTGTTGTCTTTAGAAGAACTAGTGAGTGAAGTCGAATCTCTAGAGGAAGAGAGTCCCAAACCCTCTCAACCTCTTTCTTGGGCCGAAATATTCGAAGAGACCGAAAAGACCGAAGTTTCGCCCCCTTGTCATGACTCACCATTGTCTTTGGAGGAGCTACGTGCAGAAGTTTGTCTCCTTACAAGATCCGGTCAAGTGTACCAATCCGACCCGAAGGGTGCAAAGAAAGTCTTTGGGAAGGAACCCGAGCAAGCCGACCTAGACAAAGAAGACCCTATCCTCACTCAACTCAAACAAACCCAAGCCCATATTTCACTATGGTCCCTACTCACCTCCTCCCTAGCCCATCTCCTCATGCTCGAGCAAAACCTCGCCGCCACCATGGTACCATCCACTATTACCCCGGAAGACGTCACCCACATGATTGGTAATATCCACTACGGAAACATCATCACTTTCTCGGAGCTAGACAAGCCAGCGTTCGGAGTTGATCATAATGAGCCTTTATACATCACTGTCGAAGTAAATGGCAAGAAGATTCCCCGTGTATTCATTGACAATGGTTCTGCTATTAATGTCCTGCCTTCAAGGATGATGGATGTGGTTGGTGTTCATGGTGTTGATTTGCGCCCATCCAAGCAAACCATCAAAGCTTATGACTCTACATGCCGCGCCGTGATAGGCGAAGTCACCTTGCCCATTACCATCGGAACAAAGATCCTGCCAACCGATTTCCACGCCATAGACATCCCCGCAACCTTCTCACTCCTCCTCGGCCGGCCATGGTTACATCAGTCGGGCGCTGTCCCATCTTCCCTACACCAGTGTGTGAAGTTTCAATCTGGTAATGAAGTGACCATCATCTACAGTGATCTCGTAACTGCCCAAGGGACGGACACCAAGGGCGTTCCTGTCTTACAGATTCAGCATGGGGAAGAGAGCCGACTCTTCAATGGCTTCGAAATAGTCGCTCAAGCACAGATCTGCACCATCGACCTCACCAAAACAACGGACAAAGTGGCACCTGTTGTCAAGATACTGCGTAACATGGGTTTCATACCGGGGCTGGGGCTAGGTAAGAACTTGCAAGGCCCCACAGAATTGGTTGAAGAGGTTAATCATCGAGGGTTGTTCGGTCTAGGATACACCCTTACTCCCGAAGACAAGATGGAGCAACAAAGGATAGAATTGCTTAAAAAGATGAAGCTTCCCTACAAAAAGCCTGAAATGCGGCCATATCGCCTGTCCCTGAATAGCTCATTTTCAGGGAAGGCGGGGAGTTCTCGTGTTTTGAGTTTGCCGAGCCATGGATTGACCACACCGGGAAATTGCAGAAAGGGTTCGAGATTTTCAGAGATGTGGAATTCGATCGGTCCAACATGAAGCTGACTTACATGGAATATGACAAAGCCACGGGCAGAGTTAGAACCATCAAGGCATGAGTACTCCACCAAGGTTGTGGATGACTTGGCAGATCAACTTGAAGCCGCAACCCTTGACAAGCCAGCAATAGAAGCCGCAGAAACTCCAAGTTTGACTGAGACGTGGGACGGCCAATATCTGCTTCAACATCTGGGTAATCTGGGGCTGCACGAAGACATGGTTGCCGTCATCGGAGACAATTCTGAAGATAAGGTGGACCCAAGGACATTGGTGGTACCCATGGGGGACAAGCTCAAGAATTGGTGCATCATTGGGGGACCTATAGCTACTCCGGAATTTATGATGGGAACACTGGGGCTTACTCCTTCTCCTGTCGCCACTCCTGCAGCATCTCCTGTCACTCGCCCAAAATCCCCGTCCCCAGAGTCTAGTATTTTACATTTTGAATTTGAGTCTTCCTCTAAGTCTGACACCTTACGTCTGAAGACTATGATCTTGTTGCAAACGCTATTTTCCCTTTTGCCATGAATGAAACCCTCGACCTTTCCGAGTATCCCTCCATAGTCACTCTTTTAACTGATAAATTGGATAATAATCAAACTAATGATATACACTTAGTTAATAATGATTCATTAGAAGAGGCAGGCACAGACACATTAAATGATGAATACATTAAAGAAATCTCAGAACAGGTTATTAATAAAAAGAATCTCGAGCCCAAGCTGCCGATGAGGTGTTAACATGCGTGAATTTGGGAACCGAAGCCGAGCCTAAGGAAACGCAGATTGGGAGTTTCTTCACCGGAGCCGAAAGGGAAGCACTGATTGAGCTACTCAAAGAATATGTGGATGTGTTTTCATGTCTTATAAGGACATGCCGGGGCTCGACAACTCAATCGTAGAGCACAGAATCCCGACAGCACCAGACGCTAAGCCAGTCAAGCAGAAGCTGCGCCGCATTAAGCCGGAATGGTCTTTGCAAGTGAAGGAAGAGATTGAGAAGCTACTCCGTGTGGGTTTCATCAGGGTGATCGAGTATCCAACTTGGTTATCAAATCTGGTGACTGTCAAGAAATCCAACGGTAAAGTCAGAGTATGTGTGGATTTTCGGGATCTCAACAAAGCTACGCCAAAGGATGACTTCCCCTTGCCAAATATCGACATGTTGGTGGATGCGACCGCCCACTATGAGGTCAAGTCATTTGTGGATGGGTTTGCCGGCTATAACCAAATCAAGATGGCCGAGGAGGACCAAGAAAAAACAGCTTTCACCACCCCATGGGGGACTTTTTGCAATACTGTCATGCCATTTGGGCTGAGGAACGCTGGGGCTACCTACCAACGGGCAGTTACGACTTTATTCCACGATATGATCCACAAGGAGATCGAGGTGTACGTGGATGACATGATTATACATTCAAAAGGGTCTGGGGGCCAACACTTGATAGATCTCAGAAAATTCTTCAACAGGTTGAGAGAGCACGCCATGCGTTTGAACCCGGCGAAATGCACCTTTGGAGTTCGTAGAGGGAAAGTATTAGGTTACATGGTCACCGAGAATGGGATCGAAGCCGACCCAAGGAAGATTCAAGCCATCCTGGAGATGAAGCCACCCCGCACCGAGACGGAGATAAAAGGATTCATGGGACGCCTGCAATACATCAGTCGGTTTATCAATCAGCTGACCACCATCTGCGAACCAATTTTCAAGTTAATGAAGAAAACAGCCAGTGTGGAGTGGGATCATGACTGCCAGATAGCCTTCGAAAGGATCAAACAATATTTGGTGAATACCCCAATCCTGCGCCCGCCGCATAAGGAGAAGCCGTTGCTACTATAATTAACTGTGACAGATACCGCCGTCGGAGCCATGTTAGCGCAAGAAGCCAAAGATTCCCGGATTGAGAATGCAGTGTACTTTGTCAGTCGAAAGTTACAAGGTAGCGAGCTCAATTACTCTGCGCTCGAGAAGACCTGCGTAGGCCTAGTATGGGTGGTGACGAAGCTCAAGCACTACATGGTATCCCATCCGATCTTACTAGTCTCGAAAATGGATCCTATCAAGTACCTATTCGATAAACCATCCCTTTCTATGAGACTCGCTAAATGGTCAGTATTCTTGGGAGAGTTCGACATTACTTATGTACCGAGGAAGGCAATCAAGGGGAGGGCAATGGCCGATCAGCTCGCAGACACTCCGAGCACTGAGACAAGAGGACCCGACCCCGAGTTCCCGGATGATGACATTTTCGCAATTGAGGTCGCAGAAAGGTGGCAATTATTCTTTGACGGAGCGGCAAACAAACGAGGGAATGGAGTCGGACTCCTTCTTATTGATCCTAAAGATGAGCACACTCCCATAGCCATCAAGCTAAACTTTTCAGCAACCAATAACGCCGCCGAGTATGAAGCGTGTATAGCCGGATTGGAGGCCGCCCTAGAACGCAACGTGAAAGAGTTAGAAGTGTATGGAGACTCTGCTTTGATTATTAACCAAACGGCGAAGAAATGGAAAACTATTGATCCTTGCCTTCAGCGGTACCAAGGTTACATGGATGAGTTGATAGCACAGTTCAAAGAAGTTACCTTCCATTTACTGCCGCGAGACAGAAATAGGTTCGCGGATGCTCTAGCAACATTGGCCTCCTTAGTTGAAATTCCAGAAGGAATGTCCGTGAAACCATTCAGGGTTGGACGAAGGGAGAACCCCGCCTATTGTGTGAAATCCAGATCAATGCAGAGATAAACGGAGATCAATGGTATGCCCAAATCTATAAGTTCCTTAAGCACGGAGAGATGTCCTTTGACGGAGATGTGAAGGCCAAGAGTCTGCAAGCACTCAAAAGATTGGCGGGGCAGTTTGTACTGTTAGACGATACTTTGTACAAGAGGCATTACGACGGTCTGTTGCTCTTATGTGTCGACAACAAGAAAGGTGAAGCAATAATGGAAGAAGTACACAACGGGTTGTGCGGACCCCACATGAATGCAAGGATGCTTAGACAGAAGATCACCCGGCTGGGCTATTATTGGATTACCATGGAGACAGACTGTATTCAATGGGTTCGACGGTGTCACAAGTGCCAAGTATGCTCCAACCTCAACCACATCCCCCCACACGAATTGTATAGTTCCACCACGCCTTGGCCATTCTCCACGTGGGGTATAAATATTATTGGGAAGATCTCGCCGGCCGGTAGTAATGGTCATGAATTCGTCCTCGTCGCGGTCGACTACTTCACAAAGTGGGTCGAAGCTCAGTCTTACAAGGTGCTGAATTCCAAGAAGGTAGCGCAGTTTATCAAAGAGAACATTATGTGTCGGTATGGGGTTCCTAACCTCATTATATCAGAGAATGGCAGTCATTTCGAAGCCGAGTGTGCTCGCTTGCTTGTAGAATTCAAGATCGAACGAAAGAAATCTTCCCCATACTATCCACAGACTAACGGCGCGGTTGAGGCGGCCAACAAGACGATAGAGCAGATAATTCGCAAGATGGCTTCGCAAGGACGGGATTGGCCCGAGAAGTTACCATTAGCACTTTGGGGGTACAGAACGTCAGTCCGCACCGCTACTGGAGAGACCCCTTACGCTTTGACATACGGCATGGAGGCAGTGCTCCCTATTGAGTTGGAGGTGCCATTTTTGAGGATCTTGCTCGAGAACCAAGTGAATGAGGTAGAATGGCTTCGTAGTCGCTATGATCAGTTGGCAACCCTCGACGAACGCAGATTGAAGGCCATGGAAGACATCCGGGCCTATCAAAGGAGAATGACAAAAGCCTTCAATAAAAAGGTCAAACCTGTTGACATAAAGGAAGGAGACTTGGTGCTCAAAGCGCGCTTGCCCAACAAATTCAACCCCCTCGGGAAATGGGCCCCCACTTGGGTAGGGCCGTTTGTGGTACAGAAGATCTTCTCCGGAGGAGCAGTCAAAATGGCAGATTTGGATGGCAACCCGTTCAAGGAACCAGTCAACCTCAGCAAGCTCAGACGCTACTACGACTAGCACAACCCCCGTCTCAAAAAATAAAAAAAAAAAAAAATATATAAAAAAAAATGTCTACTACGCAAAAAGAAGCCCGGTAGACTGAAAACCCGTAAAGGGCGGTCTATGCAAAATAAGGGTGCGTACAAAGCTCGCTAGATCGAAAACCCGCAAGGGCGGTCTAGGTAAAAGTTAGAGCATTCCCCCTTCTATCTTCCCTTTCTTTAAAATCATTCTTGTCTGACTGGAGTGAACTACGGTGACCTGAGCCCCTTAGTCCTATTTGTAAAAGGGGACGTAGGCAGCCTTTCAAAAGGTGCGGTCTTAAAAAAACAAATAAACATCCAAATCTTGTCAAAGCAATAAAGATAGAAGTTGTATTTTTCTGAAAGCAAAAACTTTTATTTCCATAGTCATCGCATGTTAACACTTATTTGATGAGTCTAAGCTTGACATACTTTTTGAATGAATAACCTTTTCTGAAATTGAAACTAAAACAAAAGTAAACTAAGTTAAACTAATGTGGCTGCAACGACCATGGAGAGACGCTCGGGATTACTCCTTAGTGCCATTTGTGTCCTCGGTCTCTTTCTTCTTGCTTTGCCCACGACGAACTTTCTTCTTGCTAGGATTCTCGCAAAATCTTCTTTCAAACTCGCTAACACCTTTAGCCTTTCCATTAGGAGCCTCTTCGCCCTTCCTCTTCTTTGACGCCCCCACTTCTTCTCCGCCTCCGTTAGCCACGCTCTTAGTCACCCTCCTCTCATAAGCCTCAGCCTCCTTAATTCTCAAGAAAAAGCTTGGAGCACAGGATCCCAAAATAGTGCCCCTTAGGGTCTCTAGAGTCTGCTCCGCATGCCCAAGTCTCCCCATATACCAATCCAAATACTCGCGTGGCAGGAAGGTGTTGCTAGAGCGTGTGAGGAAGGTCCTACGACTAAATCCGGCCTCGCCCCACATCTGAGAAAGAAGGACTGAGGCACTATCATCCAACTGAAGTACCCCAAAAGGAAAATCATCTCTCTCCTCGTCCCAACCCTCCGGGATGGTCTGCACCAAACCATACTGACGAAGCACTCTAGAGGGATAGTAAAAGGTAGTCCCAGAAAGGGTCGGAACTTTGATCATGTGAAGTCCCACTTGTTTCTCCCTCACAGAGTGAATGTGCCAATGGGGCACCACCCACTGAATGTCGTCAGTCACCATTTCCGCCAAATACTTTTCCCAACCTTTGAGAGCATGCCCTCAAACCGCTCCGCCATGCCTCTAATGCGGTGCATCCATGGGGCCACTTTCAGAGAAGCCGCCGGTTTATTCACTCGAAGCCTCTCTTGTAACCACATGGTCAAAAGCCTATCACTACCACAAGGCATCCCACCATAAGCCGCAAGATGGGGAATCCCACAGAGCATCTCCCCAAGAATGGCCGGTACAATGTCATAACCTAAGCGAGCCGAATTCACCATGCCCAAACACCCCTCACTAGCAAATCCAACCTCAGAAGGGAAAAGAATAGAGGCAAACAGACATAGCGCAAGATGGTCCAAGGAACGGTCAGAGGCCACATCCATGTGTATAAAGTGTTGTGGCATCCAAGAAAGGTCGACATAACCGCCCCTAGCATATCTATCAAAGTCATCCGCAGGCGCGCCAAAGGTCATCAACTTGTCCCTCAAGCAAATGAAGTCTAAAGGCAAGGCAACTTTACACTTCCCTTCGTAGCCACATAAAGCCGCGATGTCCTCATAAGTGGGTGTTATCTCGTTGAACGAAAAGTTGAAGACATGGAGGGCATTATTCCAAAATTTACCACAAGCTTGCAAAGGTTGGTATTGGAGTTCATGTGCAAAAGTGACCAAAGACACTTTATCCCATACCGTTCATCAAGTTTCCTACGACTCGAACCAGGAAGTTTGGCAACCCACTTCTCCAAAGAGGTTATAAAGACTTTTTTCTCAAGACTTGTGATCCTGGCCTCTTGATCCATGGCAAAGAGCAAGAAAATTGGCTAAAAGGAACTCAAAAAACTGCTCAAAAGGTTGCTGGTACGTTTTTATGGCTGCAAAGGGTTCATTAAATAGGGTACGGACTCCCACTCTTGCTAGGAAAAGGAAAACCGGAGGCGGCGCAGGATATGGCCACGCGGCCAACATTTCCCCTGGCCCCGCGGCCGATATTGTCCTTGGCCAGGTGGCCAACTTCGTCCTAGGCCACGCGGCTAACATTGCTCCGGATCTTGCCATGGCCAGGCGGCCAACATTGCTCTGGGCCTCGCCATGGCCATGCGGCCAACATTGCTCCATGCAGAAATCCAATTTGTTTCTTCCCACTCCGTGACGGATCCATGCAACTACGTACCTGCCCCGTCCCGTGGCTCATGCATTGTATAAAATTAGGAACATTTGTAAAATAACTAGTTTGCACAAGTAGGCTCCCACAATAAAATTTCATTTTAGAACATAATATACATACATGCATTTTGTACATCTGTTCTATACATACATATCCCTCTGCTCTCTACTAGCTGACAGTGTAGGAAATAAACTTGGAAGGATGGGCCCCGCCTAGTCAGAATCCTCCTCCGTGATGTCTCCACGCCGCGCTAAAGCCCGAGAGCTACCGGCACCCGAACTCCGTCCCCGGACCGCTCGACCACCAGTGTGAGAAGAGCCCGCACCGTTCGGAGACCGCTCGCGATGCTGGGGTGACGCAACGTCGTCCCTCTGATAAGTACATGAATGGTACGCCTCCCTCAGTAAGCGCATCAACACGTTCTCCCGCCGAGCTGAACGGATATATGCCTCCCGAGTCACCTGAAAGGGAAGCCAAGGAAAATGATTACAATGCAGAAAGAAATAGGTGTGTGCAAACATGACTAATATAAAGCACAAAGCCGTACCCCAGCGTCGGGCGGAGGAATGAATGTCTCCTCAACGAGATCTGCGTCAGTCGGCTCCAAGCTAAGCTCCACCTCCCGACCGCCCCTCATCACTCTCACGCTACTCGAGCGAAGGGGCATATCAACCAAAGGTCTACTCCTACCAACGTACCGGGCCGAGCTCGATCCCTCTCCCAATAACATCCTAGCCCGAACCTGAGGGCTGATCAGCCGTGTCCGCACGTAGCCGGCATAGTCATCACTCCCTCTGTAATGCTCTGCCGGAGTGGGAGCCAAGAAAGTCGCCAACCTCGCGGGACGGAGCATATCCCGAGGAGGGTCATAAGGAGCCCACGGTAACGCACCAGCCCTGTGCTGACGAACCACCCTCTCTCCGAGATACATGGCCTCCCCGGTGAGACCCACAAGTAGAACCCTAGAAGCGGTCAAATCCACTACATAGGGACCCACCGAAGCCTCATTGGCCGGGCTCCATGGGTAAAATCTAACCCCGATGGGCTCAGACATCGCGAACACCCTCCTCAGATCAGCAGCATCCACTGTCTTCCTGTCCCGGTTTCTGCGGGGAGGAGCCCTGTTGCCCTTGCACCAGTACGACATGATGGGAACAACCTTGTTGGCACTCATCACCAACTGAAAAGGGGCGACACCGAAGACCTCGTACACCCAAGCCTGTGCATATAATGAGAGAGACATCTCAGACCAAAAGATAGAACAAAGATCTCAACAAATGAAAAGAAGGGTAGTCAAGAGCGTACCTCAAAGGCGAACAGGAACCCGTCAAAGGCCGACGAGCTAGCCCTCGAGCAATGGTCCAAAGCCCGGTAAATCTCAGCCAAACCAGCTCCACCCCAAGAAATCCCACCGACTAAGTCCAAGTCCACAAGAGCCCCTAGCAGTGAGTACCGGCAGACAGTAGCCCCACTGGGAAACAAAATCTCTGAAAAGCTGTACCATAAGAACAGCCGGACCAAGCAATCCAAATCATATTCCCCCATACTAAAGGCCTCAATAGCCACCTCCACCAAGCGATTCACCTTCCCGGCCTCCACTCCATAACCCTTGACACCTCCTCCCAGGTCGGTGTCGACTCCCAGCAGAGCCTGTCTATAGTCCCGTCGCTCCGCCAAGCTCTCATCAAAAGGCAAAGGGGTACCAGTAAACCTCAACCCTGTGATGGCCGCGAAATCCGTCGGCGTGATGGTAATCTCTCCCCAACTGAAGTGGAAGGTATGGGTGGTATCCCACCAGAACTCCCGGCACACCTCTATCACCGCTGCCACCTTCAGGGTAGCCCCGACCATGCGGACACTGTCAAAGAATGGGCCAAAGCCCATAGCCTCGATCCGAGCACGCAAACCGCCCGGTCCCTCCGGCAGGGACGCCCATAGTTTGCCCACAGTCACTGTGGACCCACGAGCCTTGATCCTCTGCAGGTAAACACAGCAAAGGTATGTTACCATTCTAGCAATTTAAATTCTAGCATTCCATTATTCTAGCATTTCATATTATGTGCATAAAACATACAAATGTGCGAGAAGGAGGGGAATGAAAATTCGAAATTTACCTCTCGCGTCTCCGGAAGCCCCATCGACCAATGACGCTCAGAGTCGATGTAAAAATCGTAATCTTGGTCGAACGTAGACCGCAGCAGATTATCGCGATAATTCCGAGTCGCGGCTCGTGGTCTCAAACCGCCCCGTGGAATCAAAGGCGCCGCTTCAAAGCCCGCTCCTGGGTCAGCCCTTACATTTCCTCCGCCCTGAGCATTACCGTGCCCCTCTCCTTGTTGTTCTTGTTGTGGAAGCATATACCCACCTTGGCCCGGGAAATCCCTAAATAGCGCCTCATTGATCCAATCTGCCATAGCTTCAAGAGATATATGAAATGAAGTCTCCAAGATTATCAAAATCCAAACTTTCTCTCTCTAAAAACCCAATTTTCTCTCTAATTCGTTAACAATGGAGGAAAGGAGAAGAAGAAGAAAGAAGAAAAGAAGAAGAAGAGGGAAGGTGTCTGTTGATGTGACCAAGGAGTCAGCCCGTCGGCATCCTTGGCCACGCGGCCACTTTTGCCCTTGCAACCCCAGCCGTCATATCAGCGATCCGCGTAAAAGAGATCTGACCACTCAGCGCTATTGCAACTTAGTGTGTTTGGCCACGCGGTCAACCTTGTCCCTTCAGATAAAATTCCACTTTTGTCCCTGATCCTTTCCCTTTGATTCATCTTAAATGCCCTTAGCACAATTTTGACTGATATTCGTTACCTTTGGGTGCGGAAAGCCCCTTAAAATTTCCATTCTTCACCGAATATTTGCTTAGGATTCATATGGTTGTAGAGACTTCGGCGCCTCTATAACATACCATCCTAGATCGATCGTGATTGGCAGAAGCCTCGGCGTTTCTGTTTGCGAGAGATCCAGCATCTATTATTAAGATCCGTATGGTTGTAGAGACTTCGGCGCCTCTATGACATACGTATCCTTGATCGATTGTGATTGGCAGAAGCCTCGGCGTTTTCTGTTCGCGAGAGATCCGACATCTATTACTTTAGCGCAATCGGCAGGAACCCTGGCGATCCTGATTTCGTTTACCATTCCATCTTGGGATTATTTAGACAACGTAGTCTTTAATTTTCCCAAATAACTTCATTGCTTACAAATGTTCGTTCTTCATGCAGGATAGTGCCCGTAGGTTTATTATCCCTAGCAGAAGTCCGATGGCTCGTCTTTCCCTAATAGCTCTGAACTACGACCGGCTTGATTCCTCGGAGGATACGTAGGAAACCTGAAAAGGTCCAGCCACCCGACCGACGCGGTCATCTCTCATCCCCAGCAGGTGCATTTTCCCCAGCAAAAGACTTTGTTCCCCATCAGAGGACAGTCATTCCCAATTTCCATCAGATTTGAACTACGTTTGGCTTGATTCCTCCGCGGATACGTAGGTCGCCTGTCAAGGTTCAGCCGTTCCCTTACCTTTCATCTGTTTTGGAACTCATGTTTCAGACGGATTCTTCTTTTATCGTCGACCCCACATTGCCTTGCAAGAAGCGTCGCCGAGGGGCTACTGTTAGTACCCGACCTGAAAATGAGTTTATTAGGACTTTCCTAAAAATACAAGGACTTTATAGGAATTAGAAACCTTGCAAAGACTTGTCCCGGATTCCCAAAATATCTCATTTATGACAAAATCTATCAAATTAGGTAGTAAATGGTTTCCTTAAAACCATGCAGAAACCCTAGCTTAAGAATCAAGTCAGCCGGCATCCTTGGCCACGCGGCCAACCTTGCTGCGCGTTGATCTTGGCCACGCGGCCACTATTGTCACCGGCTTCAACCATGGCCAGGCGGCCAACCTTGCGCTGGATGATCCTGACCGTCAGATCTTCATATCAGTTTACTATATAAACCAATCCCATGCTATTGGTTTAAGGATCCGATTTTGAGAGCTCTAAGTCCGAGTTTTGGAGTTCTTAAACACTATTTTGCTCTCTAATTAACATTCAAACACTCAAGAAGATCCAATGTTTATTTCTTGCCAACATAGGTAAGTTTTCTAACTTTTTCTTCGTGTTCTTGCATTATTTTTAATGTAGATCTTTTATATTCATGTTCTTGCATGTTTATTCATAGTTTCTTCATATTCTTTGCATGCTCATTCATATGTTCATAATATGTTCTTCGCATGTTCTTCGTGTTCATCGATTAAAACCTTATTTACGCTATATTTAGGGTTGCGATCTTCATAATTACATGTTATTTCATAGCCGATGATGATCGAGGGTTCATCAACCCGAGGATGATCTAGGAACTATTTCTAAACCCTAATCTTTAGGTAATTCTCCCCTCGTTATGCATGATCCCGATTCTTCTGCCTATTCTAATTCTCTGCGAACTACGCTGACCTGAGCTTTTCACATTGAGAGGAACGTAGGCAATCTTCGGATCCGGTCTAAATCACTAACACACTACATACACCGCATCATGATAGAAAGACCGATCAATTCGGGCAATAGGAGTGATAACGTCCAATATTCTTCTCTTGTTGTAATTTGACCCCCGAACCCACTAAAAATGCTTTTTTCAATGTTTTGGCTTTAATTAAAACGGCGTGGCGACTCTCATAATTTTAATGTCGTTAAGAATATTCCTTTTGTAAATAAAAATAATCACGAGATACTTCCCATGCGTCGCTTCATCGGAAAGGGGTATTCACAGCGCCTGCCCCTCTTTCCAAACCAACTCTAACTCCAGTTCCACTCACTTATCATCAATAACTTAAAGATAAACTCTCCTCTGATTTATTTGGTGACTTAAGTGAGGAACATGTTGAGGGGGATCCTGAACCATTCAAGAGGCGCAAATCATCTTCTGCGCCTGTGGCTCCAGCGCCTCCTTTATCTACAGAAGACCCCACTTCAAGTGATGATTATATTCCATCTCCTAGACACATTTTTGTTCATTCACCAGTCAGGCGCTCCCCTACTCCTGCGCCTACTCCTCCCACTCTTGATATGAGTATCGTACTTTCTCTACTTCAACAACTTCATGACGGTCAAGCTCGAATTGAGTCTCAGTTTGAGCTTCATACTTCAATGTTAACAAATCAGGCAAATGAGATTGCTGCCATTAAGGGCGAGATAACGCGCATCGGCGCTGACATCAGAGACAAATATTTCCTAACCCCTCAGCAATGGAGCGATGCTATAGCTCAAATGAATGACATGTTTAAAGACACACTTGCTGAACTTCGTGAAAGAATTAGCGCAGGAATCAAGCTCACTGATGGTCAAGCCTATATTGATGCTATTAAGCAGGTAGAGACCAGTGTGGCTGCTGACATTAAGAAGTTTCTTAACTTAGTCACTGGTGAAAGTGATAAGTTAGTGGGTGTTATGGACAAGCTAAAGGAGATCAAGGATGAGCTACAAAATGCTTCAGACGCGCATATGACATTTGCGCCTTCTACAAGCGCAGAACATGGCGCGCCGCTTAACTCTCGCTCCTTGCTTTCAAAGCTAGACGTTTTGAAGGAGTTGATTGTTACTCATTTTAATGCTGCGCATTCTAGTGCAGACAGGCGCGCAGAAAGAACTTCAACCGACATTATTTCCGCGCAAGCCTATGTTGAAGCTAACCTTCAAGTGATTGCTGAAAATTTCTTACAGCAGCAGGCCACTATTCAGCGCTCTATGGATGAGTATCGAAACATCAATGTTGGTCATATGCGCTATATCAGAGATGGTGTTGCTGATACGTTCTCAAATGTCAATCGTATTCATCAACTTTCAAAGCAAATTCAGCGCTCAGTTTCAGAGATCGAAGGAGGATTGAAGGTCGACGACGTGCCTTTTAATCCTTAGTTTCTTTTGATTGTAAGTTGTTAGGAACCTTTTGATGTTAGAATTTAGGGGGAGATTGTTGGGTATGCCCACTTATATTTCAGTATTCAATGTATAGGATTGATTAGATTTGATTGATCCATCACCTAAGTTTTATTTCATGGACTTTAGACCCATATGTAAGAAGTATTTATACTTCATTTTTTAGGTAGTCCATTGTAATAGAATAGGCT
This sequence comes from Campanula takesimana, assembly GCA_026119855.1. Lineage (NCBI taxonomy): Eukaryota > Viridiplantae > Streptophyta > Magnoliopsida > Asterales > Campanulaceae > Campanula > Campanula takesimana. The sequence continues at coordinate 1,413,551 of JAOWBW010000069.1, forward strand.
TAGGAATAGGGCAAGAATGTCAAGATTGAAGAAAAACACAATGCTGAATTTGAGCCACGCGCCATGCGCCCCCTTGGCGCGCGCACATGATCATGCGCCTAGATTTGATCATGCTCTCCAGATGGCTCAATGCGCCAATGCGCCCCTTTGGCTCATGCGCCCCATTGTGAATGATTTAACACTTGGTGATTTATTGAAGACGAAGACTTGAAGAAATTCAAACTACGCCTATGATCCAACGATGGTTAAATAACACTTATGCACCCGCATCTAAGGATATCTGTCCATAACGGTCATGTTTGTGTTATGTGTCTAACGGCTATAAAGGACACGTGCTCCACTCAATGAGCGACATCACATCTGTCCTTTAACCTTATCCACAAGGGATTTCCAACGGCTAGTTTTTGGAGCTCTACTATAAGTACCCCTTAACTTCAAACGTTTTGAAGTTGATAAAATATTCAGAATTTCTCTCTCAAGCATTTGTTGAAGATTTGAAGATTGCCTTTGATTTTCCAGAATTCTCAAAAACATCTTCATACCTTCATACTTAGCCCAGATCCTCAAGCAAAAACACTTTAGTTTTATTGTGCTCTAAATCTCATATATCTAAAGAGCCTTAAAACTAAGAACACACATGCACCTCTTTAAGTTTGATCACTTAGATCTTTCTTTAAGAGATACACCGGTTTTGTCTAGGATTTGTTCTTTCATAGAATATTAGATCTTGAGTTAGTGTATAAGCTCAAACGTTGTAATTTGTAATACTCACTCATATTATAAGTTCTCCATTAGAAATCCAAGATTAACCATCTTGGTAGAGGACGTAGATCATTTTTCCGATCGAACCTCTCCAAACAGCGCGTATTAATTTCTTGTCATTTACTTTCTAGTTATTATCTTATCTCACCATTTGCTTGTTTAATCATTGTAGATTGATTGGATTGTATTGTGTTGTGTTTGTTACATCAATTGCATTAGTTCCTTATTTCACTCACTTTGAGCCAAAATACTTAGAGTGTGTGTGCGCGCCCCCTTTATCAAGCTTTGCGCCTATTTACTTAACTAAATTTCGCTGTGCATTTCACTCACTCACTTAGGCGCATTTCATAACGCTTATTTGATAAAGTGCGCATTTGCAATTGAGTTTATCAAGGGTACGAAAAGAATTTTAAAACAGCTATTCACCCCCCTCTAGCTATTTTCTATACCCTTTTTGCCCTTCGGGACCAACAATGATCAACTAGCAACGATGTAAATAGATTAAAGAGATTCATGGGTTGGATTTCACACTATCATTATTCTATGTTATTTTGAAATAAAGTTACTGATTCCATTCCAGGGTTCGTTCACTTCTTGTAAAGATTAGGACGGTGAGGCGGCCGGATTCAATCTGTTTCTCTCTAGCTAATCACACTTCACAAATCAAGTCCATGTAATTGTTTAAAGAGTTATTACGTTCTAAAGAACAAATAAACCTACACCCAATTGATTTCTATCACGGCATCAAATAGATATATTAATTAAAGCATTGGTCTACGCTTTAATCCACAAATCAATGGCGGAGTTAAAACCCTAAATTGTTAAAAAGGTCAATAATAACTAGTTCAATTATTGAAACCCTTAGAAACTTGATTAAAATACTTTGAACAACTAGAATGAAATCAATATGAATAAAAACGTTTATAACATAGAACTAGATAGTGTTTTACATCCAACCCATGAATTAAGAACTTAACTACTCATATTCAACGGAATGAACACAAGTAATAAAATTAAAAACATAAAACCTGGATCTTGAAAAGAAAATACTCAATCTCGTTTACACCCTTCAAAACCGAGAAATAAAGCATAAAAATCCTAATGGCTGCTGCAGTGTTCTTTTTATACTAGGGTACAATATCTCAAAATAAGGAAAGGAAAAACAATCCTAAACAAAGGAAGAAATCTTCAAAAAGATGATTCGGAGAAGGGCGCACGTGCACCCTTTAAAAGGGGACGTGCGCGCCCTCATGAGCACCACAAATCCAACCTTCTGTAAAATGGGGGCGCGTGCACCCTTTAAAAGGGGGCGTGCGCACCCTTCGGCTTCGAGGCTTGTACATTTTACGCTCAATCTTCAGGAGGCCATAACTTCTTCATCCGGACTCCATTTTGGACGTGTAAACTATCGTTGGAAAGCTCTTTTTGAGTAATATCCAATGGAATTGATTGCTCGATTTTTACATCTATTTATCTTTATTTTATGATCCATTCTTTATCTTTCATTTTTGCATTTTAATGCCCATGAATCCATGCATTCTTTCGCTCCTTCCCTATACTCATATACACTCCAAAAACCATAAAAACACCCAAGGTTGAGCATATAATAAGTCATAGAAGTATATGATTTGGATGGGTAAAAACACATCCATCATTGAGATTTGGAAATAGCCTCTCCTTAGAATGGAATAACATTTGGGTTGGGAGGCCTAAAGGAAAAATCCCTTGTTGTTTCCCTGTTCAAAGTTGGACGGAGACACCCCATTCTGTACCAACCTTATGTTATCTCTGAATTATTTATATCTAATTTATCTTTGGGAGGAGTTATTGCCACTACATAATTCGATAATCCACTACATTCTTTAATTCATTTTGAATTTAATCATTGTCTTGACACAATTGACCTTCAAATCATTGCCTTTAACTGGAGTATTTCATTAACTTAATTTTGTTCTAAGTTTTCTTTTTCTCATTGGTCTTTTCAAACAAAGTTTTTTATTCATAATAATAAAATAAGTTATTTTAAATTTTGACATTTTCAAATAAATATTTTTAATCATACTAAAAGAATGAAATTAAATTTAAATTTTCTTGGTGTTTTCAAATAGTTATTCAATCATTCTAATTAAAGTTCATTAAATTTTATATTTTTGGCTTTTCATAAATCTTTTGATCAACTAAAAAAATAATATCTTGTAAAAAAAGTATATAAAAGTAAATTATTAGGAAAAAATGCACCAAAAGTACCTGAACTATAGGGGTTGTTTGGATTTAGTAACTTATCTCTTTTTTGACCCATGAAAAATACCTTAACTTTTTTTTTGTGCAGCGGAAGTACCTATTGCTAACGCCGTCCACTTTTTGCCGTTAAGTTATCATGTGCCACGCACATCACGTATTTTTTGAGGGTAAAAATGTCAAAACATAACAAGGATAGTGTGAGAACATTTTACAAAATAAAGGGGTTAAAAGTAATTTTTCTAGTTTCAATTAACCCCCTTCCCCTTCCCCTTCCCCTTACCCCTTACCCCTTACCTTCAAACCCAGGTAAAAATCAGCAAAGTTTGGCAAATAAGAAAACGAGGAAGGAGAACTTGCACTATCGGAACATGGGTTTTTCAGTGGAGGACCACATAACCCAGGATTCCCAATAAATGCAGTCGGTCCTCTGTTAATTAGAGCACCATTTTGAGGAATCGGTACACTCAACTTGTTATAAGTTAAGTCAATATAAACTTTCTCAGGAAGATTACCAAGACTAGCCGGAATCGAACCACTGAACAAATTATGAGAAAAATCAACAGTCCCTTGCAAATTAGACAAATTCCCCAAATCTTTAGGTAAAGACCCATCAAATCTATTAAAAGAAACATTAAGGTTACCAATCTCATTTGGTACATACCTAGATAAAGAATTGCCATAAAGAACCAAACTTTGAAGCCCTTTAGCTCTAAAAAGCCCTAAAGGTAAGGTTCCGTACAAGTTATTGTTCCTCAAATTGACATGCCTGAGCTGAGGGAGAGATCCTAGAACAGGTTCAAGAAACCCAGAGAGTTTCCTAGATGAAGTGCTAGGGATTTGGGAATTTCCCCTTCCTTTGCTGATTTTGACCTGGGTTTGAAGGTAAGGGGTAAGGGGAAGGGAAAGGGGAAGGGGAAGGGGGTTAATTGAAACTAGAAAAATTACTTTTAACCCCTTTATTTTGTAAAATATTCTCACACTATCCTTATTATGATTTGACATTTTTACCCTCAAAAAATACGTCATGTGCGTGGCACATGATAACTTAACGGCAAAAAGTGGACGGCGTTAGCAATAGGTACTTCCGCTGCACACAAAAAAAGTTAAGGTATTTTTCATGGGTCAAAAAATAGATAAGTTACTAAATCCAAACAACCCCTATAGTTCAGGTACTTTTGGTGCATTTTTTCCAAATTATTATAACTATTATTTGGAAAAAAAAAAATCTATTTTGTTAACATTTACTTTGTGTACCATACGAAACAAGTTTTTTTCCATACTAATCGAAGGAACTTATTGAATTTTACTTGTTTGGAAATTAATATCTAAGTTTTATTTAAGGAGCGTTTTGAAAAAAAAATGTACTTCTTAAGTTTTGTTGCTAAAATACATAAATATTTTTATTCAGGTTCTAAGCTTTCACATTTGCAAGTAATATAATTAATAGTAATATAAATTTGGTAAAAAAATATTTAAAATATATTTATACAAATTATTTGTTACCAAAATATATACACATTCATTTATGAAAAATATTAGAACTAATTATACGTTTAAAATAAAAAGGAATTTAGAGAAATTATTTTATTTGTTATCAGATAATCTAAAGAAATACATGAATAAGTTATACAACAAGCATCATGATGTAATATACGTTCTTAAACATTAAAAATTCACGTTTGTTCAAAAATAAAAAAAACATAAAAAATTCACGTTGGGTTTTTTGGAAGTCATTAAAAATTTAAATTTTAACATTAAGTTAGTATGTTTAAAACTATTTTTTTCGTTTCTTGAAGGATCCAAGAAAATTTATTTAACTTAATATTTTTATTCAATCTAACTTACTTTTATTAGCTGATACAAAATACTTACTTTTACAATCAAGAGAATTAATTTAAAACACCAAGAAATATATAAAAACGAAAAGAAAATGTACAACTAAAAACGATTAAGCTAAGGTGAATGATGGTTAATGGGGATTTGAGGGTAATTATGTCAAACATATTAATTAAGTTCAAAATACATTAATACATGTAGTGGATAATCAAATTATGTTGTGGCAATAGCTACTCCCTTTATCTTTTAAACCCCCGTTCCAAAATAATTTTTTTGTTTGACTATTCAAACTTTTTAAGAATATGAGCACTTGCATTACTAGTCATATTTTGTTTGTGCACTTTTAAAGCCTAGATTGTGTAAATGAGAAGAACTTTTTGGGACAATGAAACATGGCAAATGAGAAGATCATTTTGGGACGGAGGGAGTATTATTTTTAGTCTTGTGTCCATGTTTTTGTTATAGTTTGGTTTAGGTTTTCTAGTTCAATTAATGGAGTATGGATTTAACGAAAACACTAGCAGAGTTAACAACAAAGGGAAGTAGCATGTAGTAAGTGAATAGTACTACCTCTGTCCCTAAATGAGTGTCCAAATTCCATTTTAAGGGACATCTGAAAATATCAATTTTTTGTACAATTTTGTGGCAACGATTCATATATAATCTTATAATCTCATTTCCAAACATTTAGTTTTGCAAGTATAAAGAGACCGGTGAAAAAAAATTCCGAAAAAAAATATTTAGGGACAAAGTTATGTTAAAAAAAAAACACTCATTTTGGGACAAAGATTTTTTGAAAATGGACACTTGTTTAGGGAAGAGAGGGAGTAGCAGGGCCGGCCCTGAGGTTGTGCAAAGTGTGCCACCGCTCAGGGCCACTGATTTTGAAGGGCCCCATTTTTTAATTATATATGTAATAAATTGTACTCCCTCCGTCCTAGAGTATATGTCCACACTCTCATTTACATGGAGATTAAGAAATGGTGGAAGTGATGTAAGTTTTGTGAGTATAAAAGTAAAGCATGATATAGAATGAGGGGGAGGGAATAGTAAGTTGATTGGTGTTGTGAATATAAAAGTAAGTAGGAGAGAGAATGAGTAGGAGGAATAGTAAAAATTCTTTGCCATTTTAGGAAGTGGACATATACACTGGGACAGACTAAAAAGGAAAGGTGGACATATACTCTGGGACGGAGGAAGTATATTTTTTATTATTAAAAATAATTTTAAAAAAAATACTTGAGCATTCATTTTAAGACGGAGAGAGTAATATTGTAGATTGCATATGTGATAACCGGCCCCTTTTGGCCAATTATTTTATTTTGTAAACCCTTTATTTATTTACTTATTATGATGGGCTTAATTAATTAATAAAGAGAGTTGGATTTAAAACGTTGGGCTCAAGTATTTCAAAACCCAATTAAGACTAGGAGTCCTTTTTATTTAGGAGTGGAGAATCCTAGTATATATACATAAACCCTTTTAATCCCTAACCCTATTATTACTTACCGCAAGGAGGAAAAGAAAAGAACAGGAATTGAGAGGGAGGGAGAAGCGGCGGACAGTGAACCGCGAGAGAGAGAGAGAGAGGCCGGGAAAGAAGAAGAAGAAGAAGAAGAAGAAGAAGAAGAAGAAGAAGAAGAAGAAGAGGGAGCGATCAAGGTAAAACCCTACCCTCTAAGCTTTGATTATCCGTTTAATTCACCTAGATTATCATGAACACGGATTAGTAACCTTAGACCTAAAGATGAATTAGGGTTTATAAGGTTGAGATTAAGAAAAGAGGTGATTAAAGGTTTGGTTTATTATGAGTATGTGTGTGTGTGTGTCGTGTATATGTGTGGGTGTATGCGGCTGTGTGTGTGTGTTTTGTGCATGTGTGTGTGCTGACAGTTGTGTGTGTGTTTGGGTGTGTAATCAGTGTGTGTTATGCGTGTGTGTGTGTATCCTGCATGCTGTGTGTATGTGTGTGTGTGTTATATGCGTGTAGTGTGTGTGTGTAAAGGTAAACAGTGTGTGTGTGTTTATCTGTGATGAATAGTAATGTGCGATGAATAGTAATCTGTGATGAATAGTAATCTGAGATTAATGAATAGTAATCTGGGATTAATGAATAGTAATCTGAGATTAAAGAGTTATGAATAGTAATCTGAGAATAGTATAACAAGCTGTGAATAGTAGATTTACAAGCTGGGAATAGTGTTTTCATGTGATTAATGAAATCCTAAAACATAATAATTGAGATTGGAGACATTGAAACCCTAGGGGTATTTTAGTAAATCAAAGAGGGTATTTTAGGAATGCAATTAATGGGTAGAACAAACCCTAGATTGACTATCAACCTTAATAAGGGGTTTAAGAACATAAACTCATAAGGTTAAGGAAGTAAAGTAAAGTATTTTGGGGACGGAGTAAAATAGTATTACTTGTCCTAAGAAATATTTTGTGCATGATTGTAGATTCTTGCGCAAGGTTTGCTAAGAGGAATAACGGAAAGCCAAGGTAAGGGATTACGTTCCTTAAGTACTTCGATGATTCATCCTTTTATGTAGGATCATCCTTATTTCTTTCAAGTGTAGCTACCAATGGTCCGTAGCATTTGAACTCTGATGTTGTTGAACGTCTTTTGATTATCTTACCCTTGATGTATTTTGTTCAATGGGTATCCAAATGAATTGAAATTGCCTTAAGTATTCTTGTACCTAGAATACTATGAACTATAACTGTATCTAATTGAAATAGGTGCGGTTGGATTAGTCTGATTGAAAAGGGCTAATTACGAATAAGTCTAGTTTGATAGAAAAGAACTTAGACTTTTAAATTACTACATGAGGAAGTAGCTTGGTTATCATGATATACCTAAATAAGGGAGCACCCTGAAAAGGTGTAAGGTCTCTTATTCTCTTAACACCCTGAAAAGGTGTAAGGGCTCTTATTCTCTTAACACCCTGAAAAGGTGTGACACCCTGAAAAGGTGTTTGAAACTCTGGAATTGACGGATTGAACTAGGACCATAATTCATTGAATTGATGACTGTGTTTGTTACATGAAGTTAAGATTATTAATATTAGCCTTTCATTAAATAATGTTGTTTGGCTCCGTTCTTTCGGTCATCTTTCCTTAGTACCCGGAGAGATCTCGTATGAACTTACTGAGCATTGTTCGCTCACCCCTTCTTATACTATTTTTCCCAGGTAAAGACTAAGGACCTAGGCGGATTGCAAGGAAGGGCAGTTCGTGGCTATTAAGGAATTTTAGACTTTATTATGTTTTATGTTGAGCTAGTGGGTTGTACTAGCCGTTAGAATTTAAATGTTAGTTACGCTTCCGCACTATTTTGAAATTTGGTTAGATTATACTAGTCGTTGCATTTGAACGTTGGATTTGAATTATGTTTGACGTTTGGGATTTCTTAGTTTATGAATAATTATTATTATTGGAAAGTTTGGGTCGTTACAGTTGGTATCAGAGCTATGGGATTAGAACTTAAGGGATAGGAACTCTGATATTGAATAGGTTTGATTTGAGTGTTCTGGGAAGACTAGGGTTGCTTGAAGTCAAACTAGTTATTTAAGGAAACTTTCTAATTTAGGAAAGTTTCTAAGTTGGGAAATTTCCAAATAAGGAAACTTACTATTTTGGGAAAGAACCTAAGATAGGAATTCTTTTGAAGCTTCATTTCTTCTTATGTTTAAAGATAATTGTTATATAACTTTAAGTATGTGATACTAATAATGATTTTGGTCTAACTGTAGGAAATGGACAAACATAGCATCTTGAGGAAGAGGTTGATTCAGAGGTATACTCGTGGAACTAAGGGACTATTAAAGAAGATAGAAAAAGAAAGGGCAAGGACGAAGAACGTCATGGGAAGATTGTTGTTTGCCAACAATGCATTTAAGGAAGTTAAGAGAGAACTAGAAGAAACCCGAGAGAAGTTAATTGAGAATGAAGAGTATACTGAATTAGTGGCAAATGAAGGGCGCTTACATTTCTATGAATTAAAGAAATTAAGGGCACAAATGGACGAAAACCCTATTCAAGGAAACCCTCCAGTCATTGCAGCTCCAATAGAAGAAAACGTGGTGGCTGAAGCAGAAGCTGTAGAGGAACCAGTGGAAATCGATATTATAGTGGAAGGCAGTGAAGCCGCCCCTACAGTGATTGAGGATGAGGATGAACTGGAAGAGGTACCGGTTCGTAGGCCAAAGGGAAGGCCAAGAGGCTCAAGGAAAGCACCAAGAGCACCGAGTGGAAGACCTAGGGGAAGACCTAGGAAAGTCAACCATGATTGAAATTGAGTCATAGAGTTATTTTATTCATTTCATAGTAATTATAGTTAGTTCTAGTTTAAAGTATGCTAGAAACTTTTGTTTTGATTCTTATTTTTTTTTTTTTTTGAAAGACCCTCTTAATAAAGTTTATGAGTTATTTTAGCAAATGGTTTTGTTAATTATGTGGTTCTTAAATTTCATAACATGTGAACTAGATAGAACAAAGAAGTAATGGTCAAATGAAAAGACCATAAGTGGAATGGACTTATTGAAACGGCCAAGTGAAATAAGTTTTGGTCTAGTAAAATGATCGAAACAAGTGACCTATTGAAACGGTCAAGAGTAAAAGTATAGATGGCTTATTGAAACGGCCATGTAAAGTTAATCCCGAACCATTAAAATGATCAAAACAAGAATGAAAATATCCTATTGAAATGGTTAAGTATAAAGGTAATCGGCTTAGTAAGACGGCCAAATGTGAATGAAAGTGGGTCTAGTAAATCGACCTATGATTACTAAGTAAAAGTCTAGTGAAATGACTTCTTTAAGACAAACTGTCTAATGAAATGACTAGAAGTCTAGTGAATTGATCTTATAAGAAAATTTCGTCTTTTGGGGACGGCCTTTTTGTAAAAGTATTAAGCATAGTAGCAATGCTTGTGTGGCATGAGTGATAGCGTTCACCCATGATACTAACAAGAGTGTGATTTTAACCAGATGTCTGGAAGAGGTAATAGAAGGAACGCAGGAAACAACAATGGTCAAGCTGATCCTAACATGGGGAATTTGCTACAAACCTTGAATCAAACAGTGGCTGGGATTGGTCAAGTTATGGTGACTTTAGCTCAACCGCAGCAACAAGCTCCGCAAGTTCCATTGAGAGATCCATTAGAAGTATTCCAAAAGAGAAATCCAGAATCAGTTTTTGGTATGAATAAGGAGAAGCCCGAGCATTGGGTAAAAGACATGGAGAAGATATTTGAGACCCTGAAATGCACAACTGAGAGGAAGGTGGTGTTTGCCACTTTTATGCTGAAAGGGCAGGCCTTAAAGTGGTGGGAGGCTGAGAAGAGAGCGACAGTCGTACGTGAGGATGCTGAATTCACGTGGGATAGGTTCAAACGTGTGTTTTACGAGAAGTATTACCCATTGAGTGTCCGAAATGCTCGAGTGGCAGAGTTCATAATTCTGACCCAAGGAAAGATGACCGTGGATGATTATTGTGAAAAGTTCACTGAGTTATTGGAATTTGCTCCACCATTTTTCGACAATGAAGAACAGAAGGCCCGGAAGTTTGAGCTTGGACTGAGCGACCGAATCCGCTATAGAATCACCCCATTGATGCTACCAACATATGACCAAGTGTTGGATATGGCCAGAATTGTGGAAACAGAGGCGGAAAGTTACCGTCGCAAGAAAGAGGAGAAAAAGAAATCTACTGACAAAGATCCAACCAAGGGAAACTGGAACCGGGATGAGGGCAATAAGCGTAAGGCTGCCGATGATCGCGAGAAGAATAATGCTGCTAATAAGTACCCGAATAAAGGTCAAGGGAACCGTAGGGATGGCAAGGGAGTCGATACTAAAGGACAAGGTTCTAATGAAAAGTGCCAAGTGTGCGATGGGAAACATAAGACTGAGGAATGCTGGTATAAGGAAAAGAAGTGTTACAACTGTGACAAGGTGGGGCATCCACATTGGAAATGTCCAGAACCCAAGAAGGATGCCAAAGCTCAAGGAGCAAGGAATGACAACAAGGGAAAAGGCGGAGGTAATAGACACATATTCACCATGACAGCTAAGGATGCTAGAGCCACAAATGATCTCATGGCAGGTACGATCCAATTATACTCTCGTAATGTTCGTGCATTGATTGATACTGGTGCTACACATTCTGTAATAAGTACTCACTTAGCTAAGAAAATGAAATTGACTCCTGAGGCGTTAGAAAGCTCTTTAGTAGTAGATACTTTAACTAAAGATTCAATCCCTATTACATCGGTATATAAAAATTGTCCCTTGGAATTGGACGGAAAGGAATTTGAAGTTGACCTCATTAGCTTGGAGATTGATGAGTTCGATGTGATCTTAGGAATGGATTGGTTAGCTGCATACCATGCCCATGTAGATTGCTTTAAGAAGGAAGTTCACTTTAGACCGTCATCTGGAGAAGATTGTTGTTTTCGAGGGATGAAAAGTAGAAACCGATCGAACCTTATATCGGTAATAAAGGCTCGCAAACAGTTGAGAAAAGGGTGTGAAGGATTTCTGGCATACGTGAGTACTACAGACCAGAAGGAAGTATCGATCGAATCGCTTTCTGTGGTTAAGGATTTCAAGGATGTATTTCCGGAAGATTTACCAGGGATACCGCCTGAAAGGGAATAGAATTTTCTATCGATCTAGTACCAGAGACTACACCAATATCGAAGGCATCATATAGAATGGCTCCGGCAGAATTGAAGGAATTGAAGGAGCAATTGCAAGAATTATTGGATAAAAGGTTGATTAGGCCGAGTGTATCACCATGGGGTGCACCGGTATTATTTGTGAAAAAGAAGGATGGGTCGATGAGGTTATGTATCGACTATCGCGAACTAAACCGTGTGACGGTAAGAAACCAATACCCGTTTCCTAGAATAGATGACTTGTTCGACCAGCTTCGTGGAGCGAACTACTTTTCGAAGATAGACTTGAGGTCTGGTTACCATCAATTGAGAGTAAAGAAGGAAGATATATCTAAGACGGCCTTTAGAACGAGGTATGGACATTATGAGTTCGTAGTGATGCCGTTTGGGTTAACTAATGCTCCGGCAGCATTTATGGAGCTTATGAATAGAATATTTTAAGAGTTCTAAGATAAGTGCGTAATTGTATTCATTAATGATATCTTGGTGTATTCAAAACCCAAGGAGGAACATGAGGAACATTTGAAGCTAGTACTACAGATCTTAAGAGAACAAAAGTTATATGCTAAGTTCAAGAATTGTGAATTTTGGTTGGAAAAGGTGGCATTCTTAGGGCATGTAGTGTCAAAAGATGGGATTGCCGTAGATCCAGCAAAGATAGAAGCTATTGTGGATTGGGAGAGACCAACTTCGGCAAGTGAGATAAGAAGTTTCTTGGGGTTGGCTGGCTACTATAGGAGATTCGTATAAGGCTTCTCAAAGTTGTCAGTGCCATTGACGAGGTTAACTCAGAAAGGAGCAAAGTTTGTTTGGTCGGAAGAATGTGAAGAGAGTTTTGAGGAGTTGAAGCGGCGATTGGTGTCTGCACCAGTTCTTGCTTTACCGTCTGGATCGGATGGATTCGTAATATATAGTGATGCTTCACTCAAAGGACTAGGCTACGTGTTAATGCAGAATGATAAGGTTATAGCCTACGCATCCAGGCAGTTGAAGAACCATGAGAAGAATTATCCCACCCATGATCTAGAGTTAGCTGCAGTAGTGTTTGCGTTGAAGATTTGGAGACACTACTTTTATGGGGTGACATGTCAGATTTACACTGATCATAAGATCCTTAAGTACATATTCACCCAGAAGGAGCTTAATATGAGACAAAGAAGATGGTTGGAGTTATTGAAAGATTATGACTGTACAATTTTGTACCACCCTGGGAAGGCCAATAAGGTGGCGGATGCGCTGAGTAGGAAGAATTGTGGAACACTAGCAGCGTTAATTTCTAAGGAGGAAAGTTCGTGGAACCGCATAGAGATGTCTGGCATGGAAGTGCAAGTTAAGGGTTATCTGGCTCAAATGAGCGTTCAGCCAACGCTTATGGATAGGATTAAAGAAGCACAAGGAACTGATGAAGAATTAATGAAGGTGCATGAGAGTATCGCTAAAGGGAAGGCAAAGGACTTTCGTGTGGGAGAAGACGGAATCTTGAGGTACCAATCTAGAATATATGTGCCGGATAATGAAGATATCAAGAGGGAAATCTTAAAGGAGGCTCATTGTTCGAGATTTTCCTTGCATCCTGGAAGTACGAAAATGTATAGAAACTTAAGAGAGTCGTTCTGGTGGAACAATATGAAAGGAGATATAGCCGAGTTTGTATCAAAGTGCTTAGTATGTCAACAAGTGAAAAGTGAGCACCAGAGACCGGCAGGTTTACTACAGTCACTACCTATTCCAGAGTGGAAGTGGGAACATATAGCTATGGATTTGGTGGTAGGATTACCAAAGACGTTGAAGGGATATAATGCAATTTGGGTCATTGTGGATAGGCTTACGAAGTCGGCTCACTTTCTAGCAATTAAGGTAAATGATTCGTTGGAGAAATTGGCCAAATTATATATTGACGAGATTGTAAGATTGCATGGGATACCTGTTTCGATAGTGTCTGATCGAGATGCAAGGTTTACATCAAAATTCTGGAAGAGTCTACAACAAGCATTGGGTACGGAGTTAGCAATGAGTACCACTTTCACCCACAGACGGATGGGCAGTCAGAAAGGACGATTCAGAATCTAGAAGATATGTTGAGAGCTACATTATTGGACTGGCAAGGGACATGGGACGAACATCTAACGCTAGTAGAATTTGCGTATAACAATAGTTATCATGCTAGTATCGGAATGGCACCGTACGAGGCATTATATGGAAGAAAGTGTAAATCACCTACTTGCTGGGATGAAGTTGGTGAGAGGAAATTAACTGGACCAGAACTTTTTCAAGTAACCACGGATAAAGTCCAACAAATTCAGAAATGGTTGTTGACCGCGCAAAGTCGACAAAAGTCATATGCCGACCGTCGAAGGCATGATTTGGAATTTCACCTAGGCGATCATGTATTCCTGAAGATATCACCAACAAAGGGAGTTATGAGGTTTGGTATTCGAGGGAAGTTAAGTCTGAGATACGTAGGTCCATTCGAGATTTTAGAACGAGTTAGGACGGTAGCTTACAAGTAAGCTTTACCGCCTGTGCTAGCTGGAGTGCACAATATATTTCATGTGTCGATGCTAAGGAAGTACATTCCCGATCCGAGTCATGCGATCGAGTATAAACAACTAAGAGTTCGTGCTGATTTGAGTTACGACGAAGAACCCGTAAAGATCGTAGATCGGAAGGACCAAACCTTAAGGAAAAGAGTGATTCCTTATGTGAAAGTGCAATGGAGCAATCATTCCGAAAGGGAAGCTACGTGGGAGCTCGAGAGCGAGATGCGAGAGGCATACCCTGCGTTATTTACGGATTAAGGTACATTTAGTTTGGAGGACCAAACTCTTTTAAGGAGGAAAGAATGTGATAACCGGCCCCTTTTGGCCAATTATTTTATTTTGTAAACCCTTTATTTATTTACTTATTATGATGGGCTTAATTAATTAATAAAGAGAGTTGGATTTAAAACGTTGGGCTCAAGTATTTCAAAACCCAATTAAGACTAGGAGTCCTTTTTATTTAGGAGTGGAGAATCCTAGTATATATACATAAACCCTTTTAATCCCTAACCCTATTATTACTTACCGCAAAGAGGAAAAAAAAAAGAACGGGAATTGAGAGGGAGGGAGAAGCGGCAGACAGTGAACCGAGAGAGAGAGAGAGAGGCCGGGAAGAAGAAGAAGAAGAAGAAGAAGAAGAAGAAGAAGAAGAAGAGGGAGCGATCAAGGTAAAACCCTACCCTCTAAGATTTGATTCTCCGTTTAATTCACCTAGATTATCATGAACACGGATTAGTAACCTTAGACCTAAAGATGAATTAGGGTTTATAAGGTTGAGATTAAGATAAGAGGTGATTAAAGGTTTGGTTTATTGTGAGTATGTGTGTGTGTGTGTCGTGTATATGTGTGGGTGTATGCGGCTGTGTGTGTGTATTTTGTGCGTGTGTGTGTGCTGACAGTTGTATGTGTGTTTGGGTGTGTAATCAGTGTGTATGATGCGTGTGTGTGTGTATCCTGCATGCTGTGTGTGTGTGTGTGTGTGTGTGTGTGTTATATGCGTGTAGTGTGTGTGTGTAAAGGTAAACAGTGTGTGTGTGTTTCTCTGCGATGAATAGTAATCTGCGATGAATAGTTATCTGCGATGAATAGTAATCTGGGATTAATGAATAGTAATCTGAGAATAGTATAACAAGCTGTGAATAGTAGATTTACAAGCTGGGAATAGTGTTTTCATGTGATTAATGAAATCCTAAAACATAATAATTGAGATTGGCGACATTGAAACCCTAGGGGTATTTTAGTAAATCAAAGAGGGTATTTTGGGAATGCAATTAATGGGTAGAACAAGCCCTAGATTGACTATCAACCTTAATAAGGGGTTTAAGAACATAAACTCATAAGGTTAAGGAAGTAAAGTAAAGTATTTTGGGGACGGAGTAAAATAGTATTACTTGTCCTAAGAAATATTTTGTGCATGATTGTAGATTCTTGCGCAAGGGTTGCTAAGAGGAATAGCGCAAAGCCAAAGTAAGGGATTACGTTCCTTAAGTACTTCGATGATTCATCCTTTTATGTAGGATCTTCCTTATTTCTTTCAAGTGTAGCTACCAATGGTCCGTAGCATTTGAACTCTGATGTTGTTGAACGTCTTTTGATTATCTTACCCTTGATGTATTTTGATCAATGGGTATCCAAATGAATTGAAATTGCCTTAAGTATTCTTGTACATAGAATACTATGAACTTTAACTGTATCTAAATGAAATAGGTGCGGTTGGATTAGTCTGATTGAAAAGGGCTAATTACGAATAAGTCTAGTTTGATAGAAAATAACTTAGACTTTTAAATTGCTACATGAGGAAGTAGCTTGGTTATCATGATATACCTAAATAAGGGAGCACCCTGAAAAGGTGTAAGGTCTCTTATTCTCTTAACACCCTGAAAAGATGTAAGGGATCTTATTCTCTTAACACCCTGAAAAGGTGTGACACCCTGAAAAGGTGTTTGAAACTCTGGAATTGACAGATTGAACTAGGGCCATAATTCATTGAATTGATGACTGTGTTTGTTACATGCAGTTAAGATTATTAATATTAGCCTTTTATTGAATAATGTTGTTTGGCTCCGTTCTTTCGGTCATCTCTCCTTAGTACCCGGAGAGATCCCGTATGAAGTTACTGAGCATTGTTCGCTCACCCCTTCTTATACTATTTTTCCCAGGTAAAGACTAAGGACCTAGGCGGATTGCAAGGAAGGGCAGTTCGTGGCTATTAAGGAATTTTAGACTTTATTATGTTTTATGTTGAGCTAGTGGGTTGTACTAGCCGTTAGAATTTAAATGTTAGTTACGCTTCCGCACTATTTTGAAATTTGGTTAGATTATACTAGTCGTTGCATTTGAACGTTGGATTTGAATTATGTTTGACGTTTGGGATTTCTTAGTTTATGAATAATTATTATTATTGGAAAGTTTGGGTCGTTACAGTATAAGTGACTTTTAGTCATTTTTAGTCCAATTAAATACATAATTCTTATTCTAGTGTTGTATTTGTAATATATCAATTGTAGTTATTTAGTCTCAACGAAAAAAAAAACTTAAATCATTTTAGAATATAAACATTAACAAGTTAGTATGATATCTCATCAAGCCATGAATGCACAACCCCGTTTAACAGTTCTCTAAAAAAAATGAAGAGTTAATTTATATTCTATTTTTTATACTTAATCTTTAGGGCTTTAATGTAAATTTGAACAGGGCCCCTAAATTAATTGGACAGGCCTGGGGAGTAGTTTTTTTCCAAATGCAAGCAAACCTTGTTCGAAACAAAATAAAGCATGTGGTGGTGCGACACTAACTCACCTCCCTATTTTTGAGATTCTACAACCATTATGTTGTAGTCTTTCCATAGGAACACGATCCTAACATTTTGCCATCTCTTACTAAATACTCACTCCGTATCAAAAAAATAGTTTTTTTTTTTAAATTAACTTAATTAATTGATTATATTCATTTTTATTATTTTAGTTAAATTCTAAAAAGATTGATAATATTTTCAAATTAGTATTTTTTTTAAAAGTGAATATTAATAGTTTATATCCGTTTAAATTATTTTAATGCCTATTATATTAAATTTTTGGTCAAAGTTATATTAAGTTAACCAACAAAATATAAATAAATTATGTTCTCAAAGCGGATGGTCTATACTCCCTCCATCCCAAAACTTATCGCTATTAAATTTGAATGTATGAGGTGTAACACCCCGAATTTTCTTAATATATCTGAGCATTTAATGGCATTTAATAACAATAATAAACAATAATAAATACCTTAATTTAGGGTTCACAATGGCCCCTTATTTAAACCATAAATTCAAAACAATAGCGGAAGCGCAACTTAAACTTGTCTTGGTAGGTAACAACCCTAACCATCAACGTACTTCAACTTACATCAAAATAATTGTACTTAAACTACTAAGTTAAGAATCTTCAATCCACCGTCTTCCTACGGCTGCTTTCCTTGTCTTGTCCTCCTACTTAAATCCTGAAAACAAAATTTATAGAGAAGGGATGAGCGAACGAATGCTCAGTAAGTTCATACGTGGCCTCTCCGGTTACTAAGGAGAGACGACCAGAACGAATACTTTGAATAACTTTTACAAAGATAGGTTCAGTTACTTTTGGATTCAAGACTGCAGAACAATACAGTCGTATTTCTTTTAAGATTTTACTTTCAAAGGATTATGGCACTACAATCCAAAGGGATTCATTCAAGTTCCGTCAATTCCTTGGTAACGTACATTATAACCTCAATGCCAAAGGTACAATTTGTACACCTAGCTTCTCCAGCCAATAGTGTGGGTCGTAACATATATGGTATCCACACACATATGCTCGGGGTCTAGAATCATCCTTGTAATCAGACAATTCCTGAGAGAAGGCATGTGATCACTCATGCAATCCCTAGTTTAAGGACGAGTCTTTTCTAACTGGACTGTCCGTCAATGTCTTTTCTAACTGGACATTGGCTACCTTAACAAGTAAGTGGTTACCTTACAAGTTAAAATGAGAACATACTAAGGTACAAGTATGTGATACAAGTTTCAAACTTCGATACTTAGTAGATCGATGGGGACATCACTAAGTATAGATTCTTTCAAGGAACGTTCAATAACGCAGAGTTCATTCAAATACTATCATGCCATACTGATAGCTAACTTTAGAAAAATACGGAATTCCAATAAACAGGAGTTCAAATACTGTAAGGAACGTAATCCCTTACCTGAATTGCTTTTTCCTCGCAATCTCCTCTCTGTGCAAATCTACAAGGCACGGAGTAATTTACTTTAGTACTCTCAACATTGTTAACTATTTCTACTTAGTTAACTAAGAGATGCGATTTAACTTCTTTACTTCGTTACTTCTTTTCTTACGTTTAAGTTTCTGACTTTGATGTGCGAGTCAGCCCTTTAACTTTAGTATAATTGTAATTAGGTCCTCTAACTTTGGGTTAATTACAATTTGGTCCCTCAACTTTGGGTTGATTGCAAATTGGTCCTTTAACTTTGGATTAATTGCAGATTGGTCCTTCAACTTTAGTTTAATTGTAATTTGGTCCTTCAACTTTGGATTAATTACAATTCAGTCCTTCAACTTTCCTTTAATTACAGAAAGGTCCTTTGAATTTGGTTTTGTTCATAAAGGTCCCCCAAGTTTCTTCTTCATCACTTAGGCCCCTCTAACTTCAAAGGTTTCCTTTTCATTCCTTCTAACTTTAATTCTTTTTCAGTTTAGTCCTTTTCCGTTAGAAAACTAACTGAGTTCTTCTAATCTTTTCTCTTCTCGTTAACTTTCTAACTTTCAAGGTCTTCCTAGTACTCATTCTATTTTCTCAAGTTAATTTTCTAACTTGTTAACAATCCTTTTAACGATTTTGTTTTCTTTCCATTAGAAACTTAACGAAAACACTAACTTTCCGTCCCAATTCTTAACATCTTCAATCAAGAATTAACACCCAAATTATGTCACCTTTGCCGAATCATGTAGCTTCAATATCAATGATTTTGGTCAATTTTTTTCTTGATCTAAATTTTCCATTGTAATTCCTAATATCAATTTATTCATAACTTAATAACAAAAATCATTAAATCGACAAAATCATTCTCAATCCTCTAGGGCCATTCGGCCGAATGAGATTTATGGGAAAAACCCATATTTTTCTTTCTTTTGATCAACCCAATTCAACCTCAATGATTTAATTGTTCAATCCCCAAGCATTGCATAGTATCAATCCATTCAAAACACGATTTTAAAATCAAATTAAAAATACTAACATGGAGATCATCATGTTCTCAAAACCTTTAGATCAAATCCATTGTCCTTTTTAAAGTTTTGTCATTGAATCACTAACATGCAAAAACCTTAATATTAATATCTTAAATCATGCATAACTTATAATTTACTAGCCCAAATTCAATGAAACAAATTTTGGAGAATAGGATTTAGCATTACCTTGAGAATGATCGGATTACTTCTTCCAAAACGATGACAAAAAAATTCCTTCTTCCCTCTCATTGGTTCGGCCGGCGGCTGCTAGGGTTGCTAGGGTTTTGTTTTTTTTTTTTTTTTTTTTTGAGTTTATGATAATAAAGAATTCCTAATTTGACTAACTCAAGAATTTATACTTTGGATTGATTCCTAATTGGGTTGGGTTTACTAATACAAATTTCGGGCCAATCCAAATTCTTCGGCCCACTTCTTTCAATTGCTTTATAACTCTAATTATTATTTAATTAAATTAATAAAACCGAATTAAAATAAAATAAAATAAAATAAAATTCGGTTATTACATGAGGATTAAGAAAATATGTCAGAAAAGTGTTGTAAGTGGGTAGGAGAAAGAAAATAAGTTAGTGGATAGTTGTTGTGATTGGGTAGGAGAGAGAAAATAGAATATTTTAGACTAGTACCAATTAATATGAAACCCTCAAAACGAAAATAAGTAGCGATTAATTTGGAAGGGAGAGAGTACTTACTATTTTTGATATTTTTGTTGAGATTAGTGTGAAAGTAACAGAGTCCCAGTCTTATCAATGTCAGCGTGATGTGGCGGATTTTATATACTTATTTCTTAGGTTTCTATGAGCTTGAATTATGATTTTGATATACTTAGACTAGTTTTTATGTATTTTGGGATAAATATATATTTTTGGGGCTTTATTGTAATCCGAGAGTATTTTAGTCTTTTTATATTTTTATCCGAATATAATATTTTATGAAGTTAAAATTCATGTCCCAAGATGTCAAAGAAAGACAAAGTCAAGGTCAACATGGAGGACGGAGTAGCGGTCAACCATTGAATAAGAAGAAAAAGCTGGAAAAAAAACAAAATAGTGCAGAGCATGACTCATGTTTGTGGGCATCAGTTCCGGTTTAATTTAGTAGGGGTGTGATTTAGCTTACCATAGCGCCACTATGAAATTATGGAACTAAAAAAATAGATACTCCCTATCATAACAAAATACTTATTTGCTATTTTTGAAGTTTCATTGGAAAATACTACTTTTTGAAAAAGAAAAATATATACTCCCTCTCCCTCTGTCCCATTTGAAGCTTCACCTTTTACCCAAATGGGTGTCCCGTTGAAAGCTTTACCCTTTTCTAAAATGGTAAAAAATGTAGGCCCCACTTGTCATACCCACTCACTTCTTCCTCTCACATACTTAAATTATGGGGCCCACTTGTCATACCCACTAACTTTTCCCTCTCAGATATTTAAATTGTAGGCCTCGCTTGTCATACACACTAACTTCTTCCCTCTCACAACCCTTCTTACACATAACTTTTCTTAATTTGTGTGCCATCACCAAAATGGTAAAGCTTCAAATGGGACGGAGGGAGTACCCCACTTTTTCTCTCATTCACTCTACCTTTGACTTAGTCAAACGCTACCTTTAACAAGGTAGTTATAACGGCTAGATTGGCATGATCATATTCTTATAGGGAAGAATGATAGTCAAGATGGAATTTGAGATATCTGCTTAGGCCACTCGATGAGTGAGATTGATGATAGTGCATGACTATGCCCAAATGAATTGATGTGATCAATGTCATTTGCTCATATCAATCTACCCAAGATCGAGAAAGCATTAGACAACGTAAGTTGACTTGGACCATGACTTATGTCCAATACGATATCGCGTGAGAAAGGGATTATGATATGTTCTATAAGGTAACTTTAGACTTTCAAAGTTATACTAATTGTGTAGTCATAATGGCTTGCAAGAGTCTGCTTATGACTTACGGGTTCTGACTTGTTCGGACTCGTTCGTTTCCAACTTAGAATAATCCTATTGGGTCACATACATTAGAACGGATTAAAAATACTAGAAAATTATGGGAAATTGCACTATGACCTTACGGCCAGAATGGTGGAGATAGGAGCCGTACGGCTCCTATGTCGGGCCTGGTCAGATCTTGCATTTTTCTTCTTGGAGGAGGAATCTCCGGTCCAAAAGGAATTAGGTCAAACCTCTCATATATAAAGGAGTGTCGGGTTTTGCAGCCCCTAACCCGATTGATAACCTAGGTTTTGGATACCTATATCAATTGTTTGTGAAACATTAAAATATAGAGAGGTATGATTATTAATTTGAGATCTATGATCATCAAATTCAATAATCGAAGAAACAAGATAATCCCTACGAAGAAAGCGTTTCTTCATCAAGGCTTTAGTTCTAGCAGTCGCATCAAGAAGGTGTTCCTGAGTTCGTTCGACGTGTGGATTGTCACGACCCGAAAACCCGTCTCTATTTTCTTAGTAGTAAATATTTATTTATTTATTTGCTTATTTATTTATCTATTTAAATATTTATATGTGCATTTTATATCTCATAACATTTTTATGCCTAGCATTTTAATTAGTCATTTGTGCTAGTATGAAGTAAGGGAATTATTAGACAAGAGGATATTAAGGGTAGTAGTAGTAGTGGTAGTAGTGGTAGAAGAGGGGCCTAGGTGTAACTATTTTAAATCATCCTACACCTCCCACCCCTCCCTCACCTCCCTCACTTATTTCCCTACACACACACACACACACACTCAACCTCTCCCCTCCATTGTTGAAGGTAAACTCCCTCCCCCTCTCTCTTCATTTTGATCATGTCACGACCCGAAAACTAGGCTCTATTTTATTAGTAATAAATAATTATCATTTATTTATTTGCTAATTTATTTATTTAAATTATTATTTAATTAATGAATTATGTGTGCATTTTATGTGTTATAATAATTTATGCCTAGCATATTATTTGGGTCATTTGTGCTAGTGTAGAAGTGTTGAGTCTTATTTGTTAGTGGGGAGTTTAATTGAGAAAGGGTAGTATTAGGGGGAGGGGCCTAAGTGTAAAATGTTCAAATAATTTCTCCCTACTCCCTCTCTCCTCCCTCACCTCCCTACTCTCTCACCCTCATCACTCCATCTTTCCCAGCTCATTTCTCTCTCTCTTCCATAGAAAAGGTAAGTTTTTCTCTCTTCCTTCTCTCTTCAGTTTCTTCATCTTCCTCTTGTTATTTCTCATTTCTTAAAACATGAATCATGTTTAGATCGTCGATAGGATCGTAGGAAGCCAAGAAATTTCGAGTTCCGTCACCTTTGAGAAAATCCGGGTAAGTTGCTTTTCCCCCATTAATATGATAAATTGTTCATATCATGCTTATATAATGCTTTAGTTATTATATTTGAAGTTTGATTGAGTTTGGAATTTATTTGGATTTTTGGTTAAAAATGGTGATTATATGAAGGTTGGGATTTAAACCTTGATTTGGGTTTCTAGATGTGTTATTTTGGTCCTATTCAAGTTTATAAGTTGTTTTGGTTCATTGTTATGCTTAGTGGAAGTCTTGATTTTGAGTATTTGAGGAATGGTAAGAATTTTGGGTTGTTTTTGTGTCCATTTCCAAGTTGAAGAACCCAGGAAGGATTCTGAGTTTTACTGAATCCCATAGGAGGCGTGCGCACCCTTTGGTGTGAAGCTTGCGCACCCACCTTCTTCCCCTTTCTGGTAAGACCTTCTGATGGATGGAGGCGCGCGCACCCTCCCATAGGAGGCGCGCGCACCCTCTCCTCCTCCAACCTTGAATTGCCTTCTGATCAAAGGAGGCGCGCGCACCCTCTCCCCTGTTGTGAAATTTATTCCTTCCTTGTCCAATCGTTCGAGGGCCATAACTTCTTCTTCCGGACTCCGTTTTAATCGAGTAAACTATCGTTTTAAAGCCTTTTTAGAGTACTACGAGATGAGGTGGTTTATTTGGTGGGGATTCAGGTTCAGATTGTTTTGAGCCTTTGGTAGGTATTCTATAACAAGACGTTTATGATCGGTCCGTTGTGTCCAAGGACTCCCTTTTTGTTGGTATAAGACTGGGATGCAATCTTAGCCTAGATTTTGGGTACTACTTTAGTAGACTTAAAAATGATCATTATGGATTACTTTAATGTTTGAATTTGGTTCCTTTGTGAACAATTTAGTTGTGGAGTCAAATTGGTTATTGTTTGGAAATGAGGAACACTTTAATGTGGAAAATGGTTCCTTTGTGAACAAATATGTTATGGGATTTAATTGAGTATCGTTTTGGATTGTTTGAGCATCTTTTGATGTGTCGTTTGGAATGGTTCACCTTTTTGGTGATTTATTTGAAATGGTTCCCTACTTTGGAATCATTAGTTGTTTTTCTTGCTAGTATTTTATTACTTAGCATTTGTTAGAAAGTCCAGCTGGTACTTGTGTGTTTCGGGCGATGCGAAAGATTATAATGGCAATGAGCTGAGTTCATTATAATTCTTGACCATTGGTTTGCCCTTACTTTCCTCTTCCAGATTGGCCTTGGTTGAGTTTCGGGGTATGACTTTGTGTCATTTCCCCTGTCCTTTGTGACATGTTACTTGGTTATGGTTCCGGTACCGGGGTTTTCTCTTCAGCTTTTATGCTACTATGAAGATGTTGATTGGTTGATTGTTGAAGCTGCGCATCGACCTTTATTTGGTTCTATCAGTTGGGAAACCTTGGCTCAGTATCCATGTGAATTGTTTATTTCCGCTGCTATTTGTTATCTATTATGTGCTATGTGCTACATGAGATTTTCTATTGTTAGAAGTTATTATTATTGCCTGTTGCATAATAGCATGTCATGTAGTTGCATTAGTAGCTTACTGAGATTTTATCTCACCCCGTTTCCTTTCAATGTTGTTTTCCTTAACCCCCCCCCAGGAGGAAAGGATTAGGATTTGCGGACCGAGGAGGACGTCGAGAGGTTTGAGATATTTGGGCAGGTTATTATTGATCGGTTTGCATTATATAAATGTGTAACCTTCTTGGGAATAGTTGTACCAACGATGACGTCATTAAGATTTGTAATATTTTGTATTTTGGGTGTGAGCTTGTGGAGCTCACACTAGTTGTTTTATGATGTTGTTAATCTTGGATTTTCCAAACCTTGTGCAAAAATCTTTTGGTATAAAAGGAAATTTTTATCTTCATTATTTTAGAGTTTATTGTTTAAGTCGACGTCCAGCTCGCGAGTTCCGGGCCCGCGGGGTCGGGGTCGCGACAGTTGGTATCAGAGCTATGGTTTAGCTCTATGTATAAGTATAGGTGGACTAGAATTACCTAGGAGGGTAGATGGGTTCGGAGTGAGTAACGATGAGTATTTTATGCAGGTATTTGTTTGAAATGGCTAGAAGAAGAGCTGGTGAAGGCATCAGTGGGACTCAGAATCTTGATGGTCTAAGGGAAGAAAACCATGCAGTGTTTCAGGGCAGGTTTGAAGCGGCCGTGAAAGCAATTCATGACCAAGGGCCGAGAGAGGAACATATAGCACCTCCGCGATATGGGTTGGAGCAGTTCTTGAAGTTGAAACCAAGTGAGTACGACGGTGAGCCTGATGTGAAGAAGGCCGAGCTATGGATAGAATCAATGGAGAAAATCTACAATGTCTTTGGTTGCACTGATGAGGATAGGGTTCTGTTTTCAGCTTATAAGCTCGTGGGGGCTGCGGAACATTAGTGGAAAGCACTGAAGACCAGTTGGGATGCGACTCTTGTACCATATCGTTGGGAGTGGTTCGTGAGGAAATTCAAGGATCATTTTATCTCTCTAGTGAGTCAAAACCGGAAAGAGATCGAGTTCCTCAGCTTGGAGCAAGGCATGATGTCAGTAGCACAGTACTCGGCTAAGTTCACAGAATTAGCCAGGTATTGTGACTACCTTGTGCGGACCGAGGAGCAGAAAGCAATGAGGTTTATCAGGGGTTTGAAGACAGCTATTAGGACACAGTTAATAGCCCAGAGAATTCAACTTTTTCAGGATGCGGTGGACCGTGCCTATTTGATAGAGCGATACATTGGGGAACACAAAAGGAAGACTGAGATGGTTAACCCGGGTAAGCAAGGAGGGCAGAGTAAGTCACAACAGAAACATTCGAATAACAGAGGTAATTCTGGAGTGAAAACTCGATTCAGAAGGCAACTTCAAGGGCAACCAACAGTAGGAAATCAAGGTTCTAATAAGGGGACACGAAATGGGAAAGCCTGCAGCTACTGTCAGAGGAAAGGACACTCAGAAGACAAGTGTTGGAAGAAGCAGGGAAAATGTGTGAAGTGTGGTCAGTTGGGACACTTTGTTAAAGATTGTCCGAGGTTTAGAGTTCAGTCATCGGGGACAGGAACTGGAATACCACAGGGTCAGAAGAGGGATGCTTCGGGGAAGCCCAAGGTTTCGGGTAGAGTATTTGCAATCAATCAGCATTCAACGGGTGACTCATTAGTTTCAGGAGGTATTAATTTTGTGTCGAGAGAGCGAGCGCGTGCATTTTTAGGATCATCGCATTCTCATATTTATGAGCATTTAGTTGCATTTATTTCTCTTGAGTCTTTGGCTTATGTGTTGTCAGTGTCTGCTCCTATGGAGGAGTTTAGGGTATCTGATGAAGTCTTATGTGCTTATGATGTGCTTAAGTATGGTTATGTCTCACCTGCTAAATTAGCCATGTTGCTATTACAAGATTTTGATGTTACTATTGCTTTAGTCTATTGTTGTAGGGGGATTGTTATATTCTCCATTCCTAATTTCTTAAAACTGTTTGAGACCGTTCCTTTGGGTAGAGTTATGCCTATCTTTTCTTAATTGAAACCCGAGTATTTAGTTTCGGTCAATTTGTTGGGTGTATTTATCATTCGTAAGATTTTCATTTTCTTCCGAATAGTACCTAGTGTTTGAGGAGAAGCTTGGGGTTAAATTGCATTGTTGTGGTACAAGGTTGTAGTACTGATAATTAGATCAATATCTATATTGTAACGGTTGAGTTGTAAAAGTTGAGGATTCAACCGAGGGTTTCTTGTTAAGAGATTTTGTTTACTTTTAGTACATCTCCGTGAGTACATCGGGATTGATTAGTATGGAGGGATGCGTGAATTGTTATGGGTAATGAGTGTATGGTGGAATTTATAATTGATAATAGTGGTAAGCGTGTTAAGTTAGAAAGGACTAATAAGTACATTTTGGGAGAGTAACAATTTCTCGATCTATGTTAAAGGCATTTTGAATTTTGGTTAGATAGTGGTTCTATGGTCCTAAATCTCTCCTTGGTGGCGTTTCGCGATTTGGACCAAGGGTATGTGAAGAAAGTTGAGTATGAATATTTGGGCATAATTAAAGAATATTGTGATTTGGTAATGGATCTATTGGAATGAGGCTAGCTAATTGGTTTATGATTTTGGTAGTACCATTGAGCTTAAATATCATTAAGTTAATAAATGTATGCGTGAGAGACTAACTGGGGTTAGCTATTGAATTTAGGGTTCGTTGATTTCCTTTGGGTATATGAGCACGGATTATAACTTAAATGGGAGTTAGAGAAAATCTTTTGAAGATGAAATTTGGATCGTTTTGCGGACTATTGAGTATATTGAATGGTTTAGGCTTCAAGACCAGATTAATGAAGGGATGAGAGTATAACATAGATTTAAGTGGACACTTTGTACGAGAATTTTTGGGGTTTGTATGGTACTATTTATTTAAGGTGTTAACTCAAAGTGAAGACACTATAATGGTAATCCATAGAGATATAGCCATTTCGATGAATATTGTGGAAATAGAAATTTCTTTAGCCTTTTTATATTTTAAAAGCTAATTAGGCTCGGGATGGTGATGTTTTGAATTTCTGGGGAATACTACTAAGTATGCGATTTACAAAAGGAAACACCTTTGCAGTGTAATTAAGGTTATGAATAAGGTGAGCTTGGGATATCTCGAGAGTTATGTTTGGGAGCAATTGGGATTCTCCAATTTTGATTGTGGATTCTAATTAGTAGTGAAGGTTATGATTGAAGGAAGTTATGTGCGAGAGGTCGTGGTATCGTGAACATTATTTAAGGTTACTACGTGGTGGTTTAGAATGAATGATTGAGGAATTTGGGAAATGATGGAACTATCGTATTAATGGTTACTTGATCATTCGGGTAAGTCTCGTTAAAATTCGGGTCGAATTTTCTTTAAGGGGGAGTGAATGTCACGACCCGAAAACTAGGCTCTATTTTATTAGTAATAAATAATTATCATTTATTTATTTGCTAATTTATTTATTTAAATTATTATTTAATTAATGAATTATGTGTGCATTTTATGTGTTATAATAATTTATGCCTAGCATATTATTTGGGTCATTTGTGCTAGTGTAGAAGTGTTGAGTCTTATTTGTTAGTGGGGAGTTTAATTGAGAAAGGGTAGTATTAGGGGGAGGGGCCTAAGTGTAAAATGTTCAAATAATTTCTCCCTACTCCCTCTCTCCTCCCTCACCTCCCTACTCTCTCACCCTCATCACTCCATCTTTCACAGCTCATTTCTCTCTCTTTCTTCCATAGAAAAGGTAAGTTTTTCTCTCTTCCTTCTCTCTTCATTTTCTTCATCTTCCTCTTGTTATTTCTCATTTCTAAAACCATGAATCATGTTTAGATCGTCGATAGGATCGTAGGAAGCCAAGAAATTTCGAGTTCCGTCACCTTTGAGAAAATCTAGGTAAGTTGCTTTTCCCCCATTAATATGCTAAATTGTTCATATCATGCTTATATAATGCTTTAGTTGTTATATTTGAAGTTTGATTGAGTTTGGAATTTATTTGGATTTTTGGTTAAAAATGGTGATTATATGAAGGTTGGGACTTAAACCTTGATTTGGGTTTCTAGATGTGTTATTTTGGTCCTATTCAAGTTTATAAGTTGTTTTGGTTCATTGTTATGCTTAGTGGAAGTCTTGATTTTGAGTATATGAGGAATGGTAAGAATTTTGGGTTGTTTTTGTGTCCATTTCCAAGTTGAAGAACCTAGGAAGGATTCTGGGTTTTGCTGAATCCCATAGGAGGCGCGCGCACCCTTTGGTGTGAAGCGTGCGCACCCACCTTCTTCCCCTTTCTGGTAAGACCTTCTGATGGATGGAGGCGCGCGCACCCTCCCATAGGAGGCGCGCGCACCCTCTCCTCCTCCAACCTTGAATTGCCTTCTGATTAAAGGAGGCGCGCTCACCCTCCCATAGGAGGCGCGCGCACCCTCTCCCCTGTTGTGAAATTTATTCCTTCCTTGTCCAATCGTTCGAGGGCCATAACTTCTTCTTCCGGACTCCGTTTTAATCGAGTAAACTATCGTTTTAAAGCCTTTTTAGAGTACTACGAGATGAGGTGGTTTATTTGGTGGGGATTCAGGTTCAGATTGTGTTGAGCCTTTGGTAGGTATTCTATAACAAGACGTTTATGATCGGTCCGTTGTGTCCAAGGACTCCCTTTTTGTTGGTATAAGACTGGGATGCAATCTTAGCCTAGATTTTGGGTACTACTTTAGTAGACTTAAAAATGATCATTATGGATTACTTTAATGTTTGAATTTGGTTCCTTTGTGAACAATTTAGTTGTGGAATCAAATTGGTTATTGTTTGGAAATGAGGAACACTTTAATGTGGAAAATGGTTCCTTTGTGAACAAATATGTTATGGGATTTAATTGAGTATCGTTTTGGATTGTTTGAGCATCTTTTGATGTGTCGTTTGGAATGGTTCACCTTTTTGGTGATTTATTTGAAATGGTTCCCTACTTTGGAATCATTAGTTGTTTTTCTTGCTAGTATTTTATTACTTAGCATTTGTTAGAAAGTCCATCTGGTATTTGTGTGTTTCGGGCGATGCGAAAGATTATAATGGCAATGAGCTGAGTTCATTATAATTCTTGACCATTGTTTTGCCCTTACTTTCCTCTTCCAGATTGGCCTTGGTTGAGTTTCGGGGTATGACTTTGTGTCATTTCCCCTGTCCTTTGTGACATGTTACTTGGTTATGGTTCCGGTACCGGGGTTTTCTCTTCAGCTTTTATGCTACTATGAAGATGTTGATTGGTTGATTGTTGAAGCTGCGCAGCGACCTTTATTTGGTTCTATCAGTTGGGAAACCTTGGCTCAGTATCCATGTGAATTGTTTATTTCCGCTGCTATTTGTTATCTGTTATGTGCTATGTGCTACATGAGATTTTCTATTGTTAGAAGTTATTATTATTGCCTGTTGCATAATAGCATGTCATGTAGTTGCATTAGTAGCTTACTGAGATTTTATCTCACCCCGTTTCCTTTCAATGTTGTTTTCCTTAACACCCCCCCCCCCCCAGGAGGAAAGGATTAGGATTTGTGGACCGAGGAGGACGTCGAGAGGTTTGAGATATTTGGGCAGGTTATTATTGATCGGTTTGCATTATATAAATGTGTAACCTTCTTGGGAATAGTTGTACCAACGATGACGTCATTAAGATTTGTAATATTTTGTATTTTGGGTGTGAGCTTGTGGAGCTCACACTAGTTGTTTTATGATGTTGTTAATCTTGGATTTTCCAAACCTTGTGCAAAAATCTTTTGGTTTAAAAGGAAATTTTAATCTTCATTATTTTAGAGTTTATTGTTTAAGTCGACGTCCAGCTCGCGAGTTCCGGGCCCGCGGGGTCGGGGTCGCGACAGATCATCTCCCTCTCATTATTTCTTATTGCTCATTTTATGAAAAATGTTTAGATCGTCGCTAGGATCGTTTAGGGCTAAGAAAGATTGCATTTCGTCACCTTTCATAATTTCCAAGTAAGTTGCTTTTCCCCCATTTATGCTAAAATTGCTCATTTTAAGCTTGTTAGATGATATGAATGCTATCCATTGCTCCTTGGTTGATTTTTGAAGTGATTGACTTTTGGTTCATTTTTGTGATAATATGATATTTGGATCATTATTTGATTTGGGT
The DNA here is from genome assembly GCA_026119855.1 of Campanula takesimana. NCBI lineage: Eukaryota > Viridiplantae > Streptophyta > Magnoliopsida > Asterales > Campanulaceae > Campanula > Campanula takesimana. The sequence continues at coordinate 1,443,858 of JAOWBW010000069.1, forward strand.
TATTAGGATGTTGTTATATAGGTCTTTTATGAGTTTATAAGTTGTTTTAGTATCTTGGTTTACTTGTTAAAAGTTGGGGTGAGAGTAGTTTTAGAATGGTAAAGATTTGTGAAAGATTTGTAAGAACCCAGCTGCATTTTGCCTAGATCGCCGACCGAGCGCCCGCCCGAATTGAGCCAGGCGCCCGCCCACCTGACCAAATTCCTTCGACCAACCTTCTGTCTAAATGAGCGCCCGCCTGACCCTTAGTGAGCGCCCGCCCACCCCCTGTTTCTGGAAATCTCCTTTTTGATTGTTTAAGACTAGGTTGCATTCTTAGTCTAAGTTTTGGGTACTATTCTAGTGGACTTAAGTTAACATCGTGGAACACTTTATTGTTTGGAATGGGTTCCTTTGTGAACAAATGTGATATGGAAATTGATCAATTATTGTTTGGGAATGTTGGAACACTTTTATGATGTGTTGTTGGTTAATTCATCTTTTATGGTGATTATTTGATATGGTTCCCTACTTTGGAATCATTAAGTGTTTCTCAAGCTAGTATTTATCGCTTAGCGTCTATTTGAAAGTCCAGCTGGTATTTGTGGTTGTGTCGGGCGATGGGGAATATTATGATGGAAACGAGCCGAGTCCATTATAATGATTGTCCATTGTTTTGCCCTTATTTTCCTCTTCCAGATTGGGCTTGGTTGAGATGAGCTAGCTCCCTTTGGTGAGTATTCTAGCTAGTTGGTTTTGGGTTATGACTTTGTGTCATTTTCCCTTGTTACTATTGGTTCTTGGTTCCGGTACCGGGGTTGTTATCTTCCGCTGTTTATGCTACTATGAAGATGGGTTGATTGGTTGAAGCTGCACAGCAATTGTTCTATCCTTTTTGGTGGAAACCTTGGCTTATATCCCTTGTTACTTGTTTATTTCCGCTGCTATCTGTTAACAGTTAATTGCTACGTGCTGTATGAGATTTATTACTGTTATTGCATCATAGCATGTCATGTAGTTGCATTAGTAACTTATTGAGATTTATCTCACCCCCTTTCTTTTATCTTTGTTTTTCCTTAACCCCCCCCAGGAGGAAAGTAATAGGACTCGCTGATCACGAGGAGGACGTCGAGAGTGATCGTGACTTTTGGGCAGGTTGTTGTTCGGTTTACATTACTTAAATCTATAACCTTTGGGATAGTATTACCAAACTATGACGTCATTTAGATTTGTAATCTTTTGTATTTTAGTGTAAGCTTGTGGAGCTTATACTAGTTGTATTTTATTGTTGTTAAAAATGGATCTGTAAAACCTTGTGTTACATCTTTTGGTATTAAAGAGGAATTTTTATCTTCTGTATTTTGGTGTTTTAATAAATTAAGTCGGTGTCCAGCTCACGAGTTCCCGGCCCGCGGGGTCGGGGTCGCGATATGGATACCGATAGAGGGTGTTTGCTTTAGCACCTTAAAGTCCATGTTCATGGATGTGATCTTCTAGGGTTAGTTTCTTTCATCTTGTATTTAATTTAATCAACATGGACGGATCCAGGATCATGGGTGTTTGATTTCATGTTATTATTCCGCTGCGCATGGTGCATCAAAACCCAACAATGGTATCAGAGCCCCGTTCGTCGTTGATTATTTTAATACATCATGTTTAATTATTTAATTTGATTATATGATTTTGTTAGTACCCGATATAAAAGTGATTTTATTAGGATTTCCCAAATTATACAAGGAATTTATAGCCTCTGGCCACGCGGCCACTTTCGACCTTGGCCAGGCGGCCACTTCCGCCTTGGATGATCTCAGCCGCCAGATCTCTCCACCAGTTTCCTATATAAAGGCCCCTTAGCCTCATAATTCAAGGACAACAGATAATCAGTATCAGATCCCGATTCCAGAATTCCAAGCATCGTTTCTTAGAGCTCTCAAGACTCCAAAGTGACGAATTTCCTCCCAAATCAAGTCCTTCAAGCATCCAAGAACATCCTCAAAGTTCCTAAGAAGATCCAAGATTAATTCTTGCCAACATAGGTAAGTTTTCTAACATTTTTAGTCATGTTCTTGCCATGTTCTTAATTTAGATCTATAATATTCATGTTCTTTACATGTTTATTCATATGTTCTTCATAATATTCATATGTTCATAATATGTTCTTCGCATGTTCTTCATGTTCTTAGACTAAAACCTTATTTATGCTAGATTTAGGGTTTCGATCTTCATGATTAATATGTTATTTCATAGCCGATGATGATCTAGGGTTCATCAACCTGAACATGATCTAGGAACTATTTTTAAACCCTAATCTTTAGGTAAATACTCCCCATCATTATGCATGATCCCGTTTCTTCTGCCTATTCTAAATTCTTCTCGAACTACGCTGACCTGAGCTTCTCACATTGAGAAGAACGTAGGCAATCTTCGGATCCGGTCTCAAAACACCGCACATAACCTACACCCCATCATGATAGAAAGATCGATCATTCGGGCGATAGGAGTGATAACGCTTAATGTTCTTCTTTCGAGACACTTGTTTCCTCCACTCACCGTGTATGCTTAGCGAGCGGTGGGAACCTTTTATCCTACCCGTGTCAACCCACACATAGAGATTAGGACACTCCTTGGACCAACCAATTAGGATGAAAATAATGCAAATATTTTCGTAAAATAAAACGTTCATTGCATCTAAGAGACCTCTAGGACCCTCAGAGGACCATTGCTTATCCCTTGAACCCTCTATCAAAACTCGTCATCTTGACCTATCTAGGTTACCTACCCATTACGTTGGACCCATCTAGGTCTACCCATCATTAAGATCCATTCGGGTCTACCCTTCATCTCGACCCGCTTTGGTTTAAACCTTATCCGCTTTTGACCTCTTGGGTCAACCTTATCCGCTTTTGACCTCTTAGGTCAACCTTTGACCCCCTTTGGTCAAAACCTTATCATCTTTGACCTCTTAGGTCAACCTTATCTACTTTTGACCTCTTAGGTCAACTTTTAACCCCCTAGGTCAACCTTATCCGCTTTTGACCTCTTAGGTCAACTTTTTTTTTTTTAAGAAACCAGGGCGGCACCTAGGAGGATTTTATTAATTTAAAAATAAATGTACAAGAGGTGGACAACCACCCAACTTATTGCCAGATATGGAGCCGGACCTCGAAATCCAAAAAATTAAAACAAACCTAAAAAGGTAAAACCATTTCAAAAATAAAATCCTAAAAAAATTAAACCATAGAATAATCCTAAAATCTCCTATTGTGGCCCTCACATTAATCTTCAAAGTTCTTGAGTGCTTCATCCCAATATAGAGACCATCACTAATTCCCAAAAGCCATTACAACATTAGCCCATAACATAAGCCCAACCAAGCCCAAATATCCAATGGTCCGACCGAACCGGTCCATAGACCCGGCCGGATCCTAGACCGCCCGACCGAGCAACATTGAACACCCACCCGTGCAAATGATGCTTGAAAACTAACACCCTCGACATGATTGGCACGCCCGTGTCCACTAAAGAGCACGACCGTGCTGCTCGGCCGAGCAGCCAAAGAAGCTCGACCGTGCACTAGCTGCTCCAAAAACCAAGTTTCTGTCAATCCTCCCTCGGCCGTGTCAATGGGTGTGCTCGGCCGAGCACCCCCTGTGCTGACCCTTCCGCAGAAAATAAAAAAAAACCCAATAAACAACCACAAAGCTATCTGAAGCCAATATCTACATTCTTTCCACATAACAACTACTATAATCAAATCGCAAGGCCTCCAATACACTTCTAGGAAGGTCCCAGGAGGTGTTGCATATCCTCTGATTCCCATGAACATGAGCTTCCGCTGCCAATCTATCTACAACCCCATTGGCTTAACGAAGCACATATTCTAACTCATAGCCTCGAACTAATAATGCACATTCCCGAATCTCATAAGTGTATTGCCATGGACTTTGATATTGCTCTTTCAAAATATTGACTGCCACCAAAGAGTCTGACAGAACCATGACTGATTGTAAACCCCAATCCCTGCACATACTCAACCCATCACGAAGGGCAAAAATCTCCGCTTGCATGCTTGTGCCCATGCCATAGTGCCGCGAATAAGGAAAGACAAATGCCCCTCTGCAATCTCGAACTATACCTCCTCGTGTGCAACTTCCATTGACTGCTGAACCATCTGTGTTAAGAGTATAAAAATGAGACTTTGCAGGTTCCCATCTCAAATATCATCTCGGACGGGTCTTGTGCAAAACAACCTTAAGGCCAATGTTCTCTAACATGATACGGTCCTCTGTTCTTGGTGCCCCTTTCGGAACTAAGAAAGAACACATCTCAATTAAAGAGTTCCTGATCCCATCAACAATCTTCTCACTATCCATAATGGTTCCATCAAAAACTGCCTTACACCTAGCCTTCCATATTTCCCAACAGGAAAACATCATAATGCCCATATGGACCAAACCCATTTGTCGGTGCTTTGACTGACCACCACACCAGACATCCCATAACTGCTACAAATCCGTATAAGTGTGAGGTAAAGGGAAGAAACTTACCCAGTGCCTCCAAACCGATTGTACCATGACCGACTGAACAATAAATGAGACAATCATGCATGACTTTCCCTGTGACCACCCCCCGGACAACAAACACATCGAGAGGGAATGTGGAATCCCCGGGACTCCAACTTAGCATCAACCGGTAGAACATCATGCATGACTTTCCACCAGAATCCACTAACCTTTATTGGAATATTGGGATGCCAAATTTTAGCACCCCATTCCACCAAAGGACTCCTAACCCGAACATGCTCCCACCAAGAAGCAGTCTCGAATAACCCATATTTTGTCAATGTAAAGTCAACTTTATCAGGAATATCACCAACAATACGAACCCTCCTAGCTGACTCATGTAGTTGTGAATATGCCCCATTGAAATTGAGAGTCGCCACGTTGTTTTATTTGTATTTAAAACATTGAGAAAACCATTTATGAGAATAATAGGGTTCGGGGGTCAAATTACAATAAGAGAAGAATATTAAGGTGATCACTCCTATTGCTCGATGAATCGGTCTTTCTATCATGATCAATGTGTGTGTGTGTGTGTGTGTTAGTGTTTGAGACCAGATCCGAGGATTGCCTATGTTCTTCTTATCGTGAGAAGCTCAGGTCAGCGTAGTTCATTGATAATTAGAATAGAGAGATGAAGCGGGATCATGCATATGATGGGGGAGGAGAAATAATTATACAAGATGATCACATCCTAGAATAATGATTATTCATCTCAGGAGAGCTAATGATCATGGGAATAATTATCTAAAGTTAAGGGTTTAGAAGTAGTTCCTAGATCTTGTCGATCATCATTGGCTATGCATATAAATAGGGATTAAAACATTAGATCCAGTATTTTAAGTATGATAAGTCGTAGATCTAGCATTATAATAAGAACATCATGAAACAATATGAATGAACATGTAAACATGAAGATCGCTACCCTAAATATAGCATTATGTAAGTAATATGTGACCTAGATCTAGTGCGGGTTTCGGGGAAACCCTAGATCATCATCGGTCAAGAATATGAAAGATGAACAAAACCCTAGATCTAACAATATATGAATGAATATAATAGATCTAAGTAATTAAAGTAGTAACAACGCGTTACCAAACCGATTAAAGAGGCTTCAAAGGTTGAATCTTCACTCCTTTGGTTGATGGAGGTATTGGATCTCTGTGATGATCAAAGCACGATCAAAGAGAGGGTTTGAGAGGTTTTTTTGAGAGGGAGAGAGAAGCTGTGAATAGCTTCTGTAAGGGTTTTCCCGTAGGTCAATTGTGTGTTAAATGGCTGAGAGGAGAACTCTATTTATAGGGGATTTGGGCCGACAGAAGTGGCCGCCCGGCAATGCCCATACTGGCCGCATGGCCAGTATTTTCGGATCGCGTGGTTATCAAGATGTCGATGAGATCTTATCAGTTTGTTCTCGGGATTTGATCAATATCCTGATAGATTTCGACCTATAACTGATTTCGTCCATCTAGAACTCTGGAGAACTGTCGGATAAGTCCCTGTCAGGTTTTTATTGCCTAAGAGGTCCTAGGAGGCTCCTAAACATCTAGGAAGTCCTAAATCTTCAGATCGGATACTAACAGTAGCTCATCCGATATAAACTGAAGGAGATCATCAAGCATAGGAATCCCATCATGGACCAAAAGATTATGATCTTCTGGCCTAGGACCCCCAATACGTGCTCCACACCAGTTGTCTGCCCAAAATTTCACCTCACCTCTGCCAATCACCCATCTGCTGTAGTTATCTAAATGTTCTATCATGGTTGCTGCTGCTTGCCACATATGTGAGCTAGAGGCCGCTGCTTTTCCACCATATTTTACGCGAATGTGCCTCGACCATAGAGAATCCCCTCTAGTGGCCACCCAAGCAAGCTTTGCCAACATCGCCTTATTCATGTCCTCTAAATACGTAACGCCCAAACCACCTTCTTGGATAGGTTTACACACCTCATCCCAAGCAACCCAGTGGGCACGTATCTCCCCACCACTGCTCCAAAGGAAATTGGCCATAATACTCTCCAATTTTCTAAGAACCACTTTAGGCACTTTAAGAACCCCTAGAGAATAAATGGGTATGCTAGAAAGTACAGATTTAATAAGAGTTACCTTTCCACCAAACGAAAGTAACCTCGCTTTCCACCCATCTACTCTCTTCAACACCTTAGCCTCTAGCTCCGCAAAATGCACCCTTTTGACATGACCTTTGAAAGGCGGGATCCCCAAATACTTAAGTGGAAACTGTTGGTGCGTACAACCCGACCATCTTCGAATGTTTGCAATCTCGAACTGTCGCATTTTCGCACTCACATAAAAACCACTTTTTTCAAGATTAATTAACTGACCTGAAGCCCGCTCATACATTGTCAGAACACCCCTGAGCCCCTCAATAGAATGCCGACAACCATTGCAGAACAGCAGCATATCATCGGCATATAACAAATGAGTCAACGGAAACACCCCTCTACCATGTTCATAAGGAATAAATTCATTATCCTGGACCGCTCTATGCAAGGCTCGGGACAAAATCTCTTGGGCAATAATAAACAACAAAGGAGAGAAGGGGTCACCCTGCTTTACACCACGAGATGAGGCAAAGTACCCATGGGAAACGCCACCCATGCGAACAGAGTACCAATTGCCTCTAACCAACCGCGATATCAAACCACAACACATGTATCATTAAAACCCAAAGCAGTCAACGCTCGAAATAAGAAATCCCACTCCAAACGATCATAGGCTTTGGACATATCATGTTTAAACAAGACATTACCTCCAACAACTTTCTGATCAAAACAGTGGACCATCTCATGAGCCAGAGAGATATTCTCCTGAATACCCCTTCCCTTAATAAACCCCATTTGCTCTGGAGAGATAATTTTTGGCAAAACACTAGCCAATCGAAGGGTAAGGATTTTAGAAATTACCTTATTCATAAAGGTAGAAAGACTGATGGGGCGCAAATCCTTAAACCCTAAGTCAATCTTATCACCTTTGACCTCTTAGGTCAACCTTTGACCCCCTAGGTCAACCCAATTACCTTTGACCTCTTAGGTCAACCTTATCACCTTTGACCTCTTAGGTCAACCTTATCAACCATTGACATCATATGTCAACCTTTGACCCCCTAGGTCAAATTTATCAACTTTTGACCCCTTAGGTCAACCTTTGACCCCCTAGGTCAACCTTATCCGCTTTTGACCCTTTAGGTCAACCTTTAACCTCTTAGGTTAACCTTATCCACCTTTGACCCCTTAGGTCAACCCAATTACCTTTGACCTTCGACCCATTTAGGTCAAACCATCATAAAACAAGATCATAAATGACCAACAAGATGAAAAAGGATGAAATCATAAATAGATAAAGAAAGAAGCGTGCCTCTAGTGCAAAGTGCAAGCAGTCAACCGATGCTGACTGCAATCTAAAACTCCGATCTAGGGAACGGTACAACTCCACCAAGCTCGCAGCTCCCCAAGCAATCCGGCCCACTACATCCAGATCCGCTAGACATCCCAACAAAGGAATCATCGCCGTAGTGCCAACATTAACAAAATGGTCCGCGACAATCCATACCAAATGAATACCCGGGCATCCACCTCTATGTCACCTCCACAGGCTCAAGATCAGTCAAAATCTCCTCATACCGCCTCTTAAGGCCACCCAAACGTACACCATACCCGCAACTGATATCAGTGCAGTCAAACCCGATCAAGCTCAGAAGCCTATCCGCACTCCTATCGGCAAGCAGGGTATCATCACTCCACACTAGGCTACCTGTGAACCATAACCCGTTGAGAGTTGTGAAGTCTGATGGAGTCACCGTAACCTCTCCCCAATAAAAATGGAAGGTATGGGTAGTATCCCACCACTGCTCCCGTAATTCCATGACAAGATCGGTACTCTTGGTCAACTCTCCTTGACCAGACGAGCTCTCGAAAAATACACCCAAGCTGGTGGTCCGCATCCTGCTCTGATTAGCCTATGGAGTCCTCTCCCACAAGATATCTACAACACTGTATGAACCTCTCGACTTCAAAGGCGGCAATACAACCTGCAAACACAAACAGTTATACACAGCTCAGGTATGCAGTCAAATCTAGCAATTTACTTTCTGATACACGTACATATATGAATTGTTACTCTAGCAAAATCCCATAAAATCCCAACAAATACTTTAGCACATATACATCACATGCTATACAACTCACAATCAAAACCCTAGTCTACCTAGGACAAGTCAACTCCAAACAGTCCAAAACGGACAAAAATACAACTTCGTACAAAATAAGCTTTCTCAACAAAACATTCAGATACATTGCTTACCCATACTATAACAAAGGTCAAACCACACAAAAAACACTTTTAACAAAGTCAACCAAGTCAAAATCGGTCAAAGATTACAATATTTTTGGACAAAATGCGACTTAACGCAAAATTTTCATTTTTTAACAAAATCATCATAGAAACTATTTTCCCATGCTACAAATAGCTTTAATTTCACAAATACTCAATCAATTTGGGTCGAAATCAACAAATTTCACAAAAACCCCAAATTAGGACTTTAAACCCTAGAAATCCAAACCCTATACTTTGGATAATTTATAATCAAACCCCGAACATCGGGAAATTCACATCCTAACCCCAAACATTGGGTAACTGTAAGATGCCCGCGGGAAAACGGATAAAGTTCCTGGAGAATCAAACACAGAACCTTATCAATGTTTAATGGAGTCGCCACGTTAGTTTAACTTTAAACCCACACTTAACAAAAAATGGTTAGAGACAAAGGATTCGGAGGTCAGGTTACGTTTTGGGAAGAACTCAACCGGTAGTTCACCCAAAGCACCTCAGAAGAAACCGAGTCTCCCTAAAGTTTGTTAAAAATTGTGCAAGTGTGTGTGTGTTTTGAAAGTGGGAGAAACTGACTTTTAACAAAATTGGTTAAATATTTAACAGAAAGGGTTTACTCTGCATGTAGTTTGACAGAGAGTGGCAAAACTGGAAAAATGCCCCATTGGACAAACCAGCTGTACGGATTTATGAGGCTGTCAAGGAGGTTTTGACAGATTCTCAGGAATCAGTCTAGTCTCAGGCAAAAACAGGGGATTCTGCTAAAACTGGGCTGATTGGATCTGTTCAGCTTATTCATTAGTTACAAAACATGAATTAGATCATCCCTATTACATTGATCACTAGTTAAACACCAAAAACAAAGATTTTTGGGTGTGATCAAGGTAATCATTGGGGAAATATAGAGAAAGTTGATGAATCATAACTTTTGAGCCAAGATCATCATTTGGATGGTTAAAGATTGGAACTTTAACATCCAAATGAATGATTCATCCAAGGAGAACCTTGGGGAAACAAGAAATCAACCTTTAGATGGATAAAGATTGAATCTTTACCATAAAAAGGGACATTATTATGAGTTGATCAAAACTTTGAATGGTAAAGATTGAGACTTTACCATCCAAAGTTGCTCAAACTCAAATAAATCAACATAAATGTAAAGACTTGGAGGTAGATTTCATTAATTTAAAGACAATAAAAAGTAAAGACTTGAATGTAAAGTGCATTAATATAAATGACAATAAAATAAAGATACATTAAACATAACAAGCCTTGATCATCATGGTTTGTAACCCACAATCATACACTAGGCATGAAGGGCACCATTGATCACTCCAAGGCTTGGTTCCATTTCATAATAGTTACAAGAAATACTAAAGACATAACATAACATAATATAAACAAAAGAAAATAGAATGTGAGATGAAGAGAAGATGGGGAGAAGGAGGCCTCACCAATTTTGGTTCTAAGCCTATCTTCTTTATCTCTTTTTCACTCAAGAATATGTTTATGTGTTTAACCTGCCCTCAATCCGATAGAGTTTACACTCACAAAATGATTTTCTCCCCCTGAAATGATTAGCCAGGGGTCTAATTTATAGGGACTGAGGGTGCCCAAACCATCCATACGGATTGGCTCCTCCCGCGTCCATACCATCCGTACGGCTCAGCCTGGCGAGCTTCTGGATTTTTCCAATTTTAATTCCAGAGAAGTCTTGGAATTTTAGGTTTATCTTAGTGAGGTCCCAGCCTATCAATTTATCCCTGAATGGTGCTAAGAATTCCTCTAGGTTGGTTAATTTCATATTGGGGTACTTACAGAGCCCCTCGGCAACGCCGCTTTGTAAAAGCGGGGTTGTCGATAAAAAATAAACATCCCAATTTGATGGGAAGACGACTTTGACTGATTTGGTTGCATGGCTGGACCTAGGGGTATAGGATTCCTACATATCCCATTTACGGGGAATTAAGCCTAACGTAGTTCGGAAGGGGTGAGAAACTTTAAGGCTACTCAAACCTAAGGGCTAGGTGAATATCTGTCATCCTCTCCTAGGGTTTAGGGGAACATCTGTCATTCTCTCCTAAAGAAATGGGCATAACTCTCGGTGAGTCAGAGGTGGGACCTAGTCAACTTGGCTCTATGGAGAGGGCTGACTTAAAAGGCATGGGCATGACTCTCGGGGGTCATAGGTGAGGTATGGTCAACTTGGCTCTATGGAGAGGGTTGACTAAAAGGCACGGGCATGACTCTCAGGGGTCAGATGCGAGGTATGGTCAACTTGGCTTTATGGAGAGGGTTGACTAAAAGGCAAGGGCATAACTCTCGGCGAGTCAGAGGTGGGACCTGGTCAACTTGGCTCTATGGAGAGGGTTGACTAAAAGGCACGGGCATGACTCTCGGGGGTCAGAGGCGAAGTATTGTCAACTTGGCTCTATGGAGAGGGTTGACTAAAAGGCAAGGGCATGACTCTCGGGGGTCAGAGGCGAAGTATGGTTAACTTGGCTCTATGGAGAGGGTTGACTAAAAGGCAAGGGCATAACTCTCGGCGAGTCAGAGGCGAAGTATGGTCAACTTGGCTCTATGGAGAGGGTTCACTAAGAGGCACGGGCATGACTCTCGGGGGTCAGAGGCGAAGTATGGTCAACTTGGATCTATAGAGAGGGTTGACTAAGAGGCATGGGCCAGAGGCGAAGTATGGTCAACTTGCCGTGTTAACGGGAAAACTGGTCTTACGTCCTACTAAGGACGGCCGGGGACAAGGGTCTAAACCTATAATGACTATTCTGAGTCAAGGTTTGACTTGGGTCAACTCCACCTTTGGGGAGTTTGATGGGAAAACTGGTCTTACGTCCCACTAAGAACAGCCGGGGACAAGGGTCTCAACCTATAATGACTATTCTGAGTCAAGGTTTGACTTTGGTCAACTCCACCTTTTGGGAGTTTGACGGGAAAACTGGTCTTACGTTCCACTAAGGACGGCCGGGGACAAGGGTCTCAACCTATAATGACTATTCTGAGTCAATGTTTGACTTGGGTCAACTCAACCTTTAGGGAGTTTGACGGGAAAACTGGTCTTACGTCCCACTAAGGACGGTCGGGGACAAGGGTCTCAACCTATAATGACTATTCTGAGTCAAGGTTTGACTTGAGTCAACTCCACCTTTGGGGAGTTTGACGGGAAAACTGGTCTTACGTCCCACTAAGGACGGTCGGGGATAAGGGTCTCAACCTATAATGACTATTTTGAGTTAAGGTTTGACTGGGCTTGAGTCAAGGACTGCCTAAGTGTATTCTCACACTAGGCAATTTTCACTAAAATGTTATTGGGCTTATGTCAAGGACTGCCTAAGTATATTCTCACACTAGGCAATTTTCACAAAGTGTTACTGGGCTTATGTCAAGGACTGCCTAAGTGTATTCTCACACTAGGCAATTTTCACAAAATGTTACTGGGCTTATGTCAAGGACTGCCTAAGATTTTTCAAACAAAATAATGGGTTTACGTCGCGTGGGGACCGCCTAATTTCTCTTAAGGAAACAAAACAATGGGCTTACGTCGCGTGGGGACCACCTAATTTCTCTTAAACAATGGGCTTACGTCGCGTGGTGTGTTGGATATTATGCCCTAGGCCCTTGAGAAAGGCCTATGCGTTATATCATAGCTTAATTGTTATAGAGATAACAAACCCGATTATTATATCTTTTGCATGTTGATTATAATAATCATTGTCCCTATTACTTATGAAGGGCTAGCATGAGTTTAATGGATAATCATATGATGATTATAGCGCATAGGATGCGGATTAAACTTGTGGGTACATGTTGGAGAACAAGTACTGGATAGACCCGTTATGAGATTTATGTCATGGTCAAATGTCATAATTAAATCTCATAATAGTTATATCATTCATCCTTAGACCTGAGATTATCATAATCTTCCACATGATGAACATTATGTTTGACATACTCAAACGCTACCCCTAACCGGGAATTTATAAAGGCTACGATTGGCATAATCGGATTCTTGTAGGGAAGAATGATAAGTCAAGATGGGATTTGTCCCTCTCTCAAGAGAGATATCTGCTTGGCCACTCGATGAGTGAGATTGATAATAGTGTACGGCCGTACCCAAATGAATTGAAGTGTTCAATGTTATTTGCTCATATCAATCTACTCGAGATCGAGAAAGCATTGGACAACATAAGTTGATGTGGACCATGACTTATGTCCAATATGATATCGTGTGACAAAGGGATTGTGATATGTTCTATAAGGTTACTTTGGGCTTTCAAAGTTATACTAATTGGGTAGTCATAATGGCTTGCTAGAGTCCGCTTATGACTTACGGGTTCTGACTCGTTCGGACTCGTTGCCAATTTAGTATAATCCTATTGGGTCACACACAATAGAATGGATTGAATAAGACACAGAAAACGGGAAAAACTGGATCCTGCTGGAAGGATCCGTACGGATGGTTTGGGAGTCACCCAACCAATCCGTACGGATGGTTTGTCCAGACAGAAAACAGTTTGTTCAGATCTCTTGTTTGACAAGGAATTCTGATCCCAAAAGGAATTAGGTTTATACCTTATTATATATATGTGCAGTCGGGTTTGAGAAACCTAATGGTTGATTTTAGAAATCATAACATGTTGTTTGAGAAACAATTATATAGAGGGGATTATTAGTTTTGAGATTTAGAATCATCATAACTCAATAATCAATGAAGCAAAATAATTCTTACGAAGAAATTGTTTCTTCATCAAGCCTTGGGTCTAGCAATCCAGATCAAGAAGGTGTTCTTGATATCCGTTCGACGTGTGGATACCGATAGAGGGTATTTTCTTTAACACCTTAAAGTCCGTGTTCATGGATTCGATCTTTAAGGGTATGTTTCTTTCATCTTGTATTTAATTTAACCAACATGCACGGATCCGGGTTCATGGGTGTTTGATTTTATCTGTTTATTCCGCTGCGCATGATGCATCAAAACCCAACAGTGGTATCAGAGCCCCGTTCGTTGTTGATTATTTTTGTATATCATGTTGAAATTGTTTATTTCGAAGATGAATGCGTGATTTGAGTTTTATATATGAGATATAAAGGTTTATGAGCATGAACATGGGGATTATGTGATTATTATATTGATTTGATCTATATGAATAATTGCATGTTGGGATTACAATAAATAATTGGATTATGTGTATTGATAATTTAGATCTAATTTATATATATAATAAATTGTTTATTCATGATATTGATTAGATCTAATTAAATTCGTAATCTGTAAATTCATGTTTCTGTAATCTGATTATGTACAAACATGATATTGGATTTGGTCGAATTTCTGAAATTCTGAAAAAGCTGGAAATCTGGGATCCTACCAATGGATCCGTACTGATGGTTTGGATGATGCCAAACTGATCCGTACGGTTAGTTTGGAAATTCTCAGATTTGATTTTTTTTCTGGTGTTCAGATTATTTTGTAAATTGTTTACAGAATTCGAATCTGGAAACTGGAAACTGCTTTCAGACGGCTGGTTTTTGAAACCGTGTTTCCTGAAACAGTTTTCAGTCGAAGAATTCAAAAGGAATTGCAGAAATCAGAGTTCTAAAGAGTTTAGAACTGTTGTAATCTGTGAGATTAAGAGACAATGAAAGATCTTGAAACAAGTATCCAATCTAGACAGGAATGTGGATGCCTTTTGGCTTAGTTTCGACCGTATAGAGAAGTTGCTTGGTTTCTTGATCTTAGCACGGAAATGTGGATGCCTTTTGGCTTAGTTTCGGCGTGCTGTTTGTGCTTTCAATTTTAAGATGCTCTGCGGATACAGTTTCAGAATTCTGAATAGTTCAGAGTTTATGTGACGTGTATGAAAGAGCTGTACGGATAAATCTGGATGCTTCCAGAAACATCCGTACGGAGGGTTTGGGCATTACTGATTCTGATCTGTTTCAGACGGCAGGTTTTGGAAACTGTGTTTCCTGAAACAGATTTCAGTTCATAAGTCCAGACAGTTACTGAGATCATAATCTTAAAGGAGTTTAAGGTTAGTGTAATCTCAAAGTTTCAGAATTTATCCATATACAAAGTGCAAATAGTTTGCAGAGAAGGAAACTATATTTGGATTAATTCATTGCATGGACCAATGGAAGGCTTACGCCTTGTTTCTGGGAATGCGAATGAAATATCCAATCTGTAAATTGTTTACAGATAAATTAGATTCCGTCCCCATTATGTTGCTTCATAATTAAATCACAAGATTTTGCTTCTGTTAATTAATTGGATTAGTTAACATTATTATGCAAAGACTATATTATATTATGTTTGACATAATTAAATATATGATGCATATCTCTAAGAAAATAAACCTTCTTAAAACTTAAGTCAAGTGCCAATCCATGATTAAAACACTTGTGAGTACATGGGTAGTTTTATGTGGGTTATGCCCTAGCGTAGGCGCATTAATTCTATTCATCTATGAGCAATATGAGTGAATCAGAGTTTCCTATACGTTTAAAATGGTTTGACTTAATTGGGCTGTCAAAACAGTTTTGGGCCTAAGGCACAGATGAGATTAAAACATGTTTGACATAAGATGTCTAACAATCTCATAAAAGATCTAAGAGTCACATATGATGTGATTGATAAAGAGTTATCTACCTAAATAACCTATTTTGAGCAGTCGTGCCCTAGCCGACTCAAAGTTAGGTGAAATATGGATCTTAGCCCACATAAATTATATTATACAATTGTTGTATTTGAAGGTTTATAATTTAGTGGAAGTATTATGAAATACATTAAATGTCTCTAAATGATAATGGTATGAAATATATGTGTATATTTATTTGCATATTTCGTAGAATGTCTTAAACTATAATCATGTATAATTACTGCGATTGACCCTACTTAAAGAGAATAAGATTAACTTCTTTACCCTAGTCATGAGCTTAAGAATTGTTCTAAAGCAAGAACGGAAGTTATGAACTCTTAATAAATCATATTCCTAAGAAACCTTATGCCTTAAGGGTGGACAAAGACATTGATTAGAAACATGTGGATGATTCTATAGATGTCAACTGTCCTACGACTTGCTATCATATGATCGGAACTTTAGAAGTATCTGAAACATATGAATGCTTATGCGATAAGCAATTATGTAGGAAGTGTTCCTACAAGCAAGAAAGGCAAATAAAGTTTGAGATTGATTAAGAGCCTAACATTCATGTGATGAATGAAAGATATATTAATAAGTTCTTATATTTTGAACATGGAGAGACATATTAATTACCTTAGTTGGCTTGGTTATCAAGTTAGTTTGGAACTAACAAACGGATTTGATATTAATTTATAAGTGACATTTGATGTTTAAAATGTTGTGTCTTAATATCAAATGGAAACCTTCTCAAACTTTAAGGTTAATAAGGACAAGGATTTAATATAAAGGCAAGACAAGAGTTGTCAAGCCTAAAGGAAATATTTATGGCGAAACCTAAAATCCAAATAATGTAATCTCTACCTTGGCAATAGGATTGACCGTTGGAGAAATTACAATTTAAATTAGAAGATCAAAAGAAAGGGTAGTTGGACTACCACTTCAAGTATTTATGTTAAAATTCTACTTGAAAGGGTAAAGATTAACCTATGTGTTGATAATGATGCAATGGTTGCAACATTAATCATAGGAACTTGCGAAGTGTCTTTACCTAGTAGGTTCATATTTGTTTTGAACAAATGTTGTGATGTTCCTACTTTAAGTATAAATATTATTTTGGTTTCTTCATTAGAAGATTATGGATATTTTTTCTTTCGAATAAGAAAGTGTTCCATTAAATAAGATTTGCTTTATTGTATTGCTAATCATATAAATGGGATTTTATATCCTTATCTAGGAAGAACAAAATAATGAGCATAACGTAAATAATGGAAATCTGAATATAAGGATGTAATCGTTACATTCTTAAAAAGCATTAATATCTATATCAAATGATAAGAAACACATATCTAAAATTCCATGGGACGGACATTTAAATTCATATGATTTCGAATCATGTGATAGATGTGAATCTTAGAAATTGATCAAGATATCTTTTACTAATAGTAGTAAGAGGAAGTACTCTTTTGAACTTATACATTTTGATGTATGTAGTTTATTAAAGTAACAATGCTAGAAAGGATTTCAATACCTCATGGCAAAAGTATTGATGTACTCTGATTAGATCAAAGTAATGAATATTTGAGCCTTGGACTCGATGAGAAATCTGCAGAAAGTCTGCAATTTAAGAAAAACTTAATCTGTTAACAGCAGCCGTACGGATGATGTTCCAGAAGTTTATAGATTGTCTTAAAACTGTTGTTTTTTGCCTCATGATAAGTCAAACTGATCTTTAATTATCCTTCTGGATTTAGTGCTAGAAAATAGTTGCGCTTACACTAAATTGAATTTCATCTAAGGTGGTTCGACTGATGCCATATGAGATATGGAATGAAAGAAAACTTGGTTTGTCTTTCATAAAGATTTATGATGTGATGCTTTTGAGAAAAGTGTTGTCTGGGACAAAATCACACCTAAATCTTATAAATGTAATATAATGAGATATCTTAATGATATTAATTTTACACCCTTTAGAGTACAAATCGTTTGTTACTCTAAATAGCACTTTCTAGATAAATCGTTTATCTTTAAAGAACTAGTGGGAGTAAAATGTATCTCGAAGAGTTCGAGACCCAGAAAATGATATGGAACCTAAGATGGAAGTTGAATAAAGTTTCACAAGGAGTTGTGGAAATTCGTTCAAGTATACACAAGAAATTTGCATAACTGATAGGATACTATCTATAACTAGAAATATTGATTTCTCGTAATAGAAAGTAATAGGGAATATATCATTGCGAATGATTGACCTATTACCTATCAAGATGCAAAGTCCGCTCTGGATTTATATCAATGACTTGGAGTCATAAAGTCTAAAAGTGCAATCCATGTATCATAATAAAGTTTCGAACTTGATTGTTCTACCCTAAGGCTTAAAAACCATAGGATAGAAAATGAGTTTTCTTGGAGAAAGCGTACATGGATCGCAAGGTGCATATTGATAAAGCACGACTAATTGAGTAAAGTTAATTCATAATGTTGATTATGATGAAACTTTATCACCCATAGTCATGCTTAATATTATTAGAATTATTATTGTCATGACTTCATATTTTGAATATGTAATATGACAGATGGATGTCAAAACTATATTCCTTAACAGGAACATACATTAGGATGTGTTTGATACAACCTAAAAGTTTTTATGGATCCATAAGATTCTAATAAAATATGCAAGTTGCAGAAATTCATGGGATGGATTGAAGCAAACTACTTGGAGTGAAATTTCATTTTGATGAAGTATTCAAAGAGTTTGAAATTCATCAAGGATGAGACTTGTGATTACAATAAATTTACTGGGAGCGTAATTTTATTCATAGTCTAATATATATATGGTTGATATATAAATCATTTTGAAAGAGTTTCTAAATGAAAGACTTCGATGAAGCCGCCTACATCCTTGGACTGATTTATGGAGATAAATCTAAAAGGTTGATTGGTTAAAGTCAAAGTACTAATATTGACAATATAAGTGAAAGGTTCACTATGCAAGACTCTTGGAGAGGTCACTTGAAAAAGTCTAATGGCATTAATATTTGCAAGATTTAGTCCTACTGGAAGACTGATGAGCAAAGAGTACATGATTAGGATTCCATATGCTTCGGCAATTGGATCTATCATGTAAGCCATGTTAATATACTAAGACCGGATGTCTCATATACTTGGAGTATGATGAGATAATACCAATCGGATCCTAGTGAAAGTCACTAGTTAAGAAACATCCTTAAGTACTTTAGAAGGACTAAAGGATGCATTCTTGATCTTTGATGGAATATAAGAGGATCCTGTAAATAGTTACAAAGATGCATTCTTACAAACCATCAAAGATAAATATTGCAGTATAAATACATATCTAAGTTTAATAATGGTGTTAGAAGAGTTCTAAGTATACCATTACTATTCTACAAAAGGTTGAGTATCTAGTCGCATGGGATGCAACTAGAAAAATGTTAAGATTAAGATTCTAATTAGTAAACTAGAAATCGTTTCTAGTGTCACTAATTTTATGGACCTTCATTGTGCCAATAATTGTTATTGCATAATCTAAGGGGCTAATGTCTTATCTAAACATATACTTGGACGTTTCTATCTTTTTCGAGAAATCGTCAAAGATAGGAGATGCTAAATATGCAAAGTACCATATGATGATAACAAGGATAATCATCTTACATAAGCCTGCTTGCAACTATGATGGAGATCATAACTAGCTCAATGGGTATTGGATACACGTTGATTGGGCCTAGTGCAAGTGGGAGATTGTTGGATATTATGCCCTAGGCCCTTAAGAAAGGCCTATGCGTTATATCATAGCTTAATTGTTATTGAGATAACAAACCCGATTATTATATCTTTTGCATGTTTATTATAATAATCATTATCCCTAGCACTTATGAAGGGCTAGCATGAGTTTAATGGATAATCATATGATGATTATAGCGCATAGGATGCGGATTAAACTTGTGGGTACATGTTGGAGAACAAGTACTGGATAGACCCGTTATGAGATTTATGTCATGGTCAAATGTCATAATTAAATCTCATAATAGTTATATCATTCATCCTTAGACCTGAGATTATCATAGTCTTCCACATGATGAACATTATGTTTGACGTACTCAAACGCTACCCCTAACCGGGAAGTTATAAAGGCTACGATTGGCATAATCGGATTCTTGTAGGGAAGAATGATAAGTCAAGATGGGATTTGTCCCTCTCTCAAGAGAGATATCTGCTTGGCCACTCGATGAGTGAGATTGATAATAGTGTACAGCCGTACCCAAATGAATTGAAGTGTTCAATGTTATTTGCTCATATCAATCTACTCGAGATCGAGAAAGCATTGGACAACATAAGTTGGTGTGGACCATGACTTATGTCCAATATGATATCATGTGACAAAGGGATTATGATATGTTCTATAAGGTTACTTTGGGCTTTCAAAGTTATAGTAATTGGGTAGTCATAATGGTTTGCTAGAGTCCGCTTATGACTTACGGGTTCTGACTCATTCGGACTCGTTGCCAATTTAGTATAATCCTATTGGGTCACACACAATAGAACGGATTGAATAAGGCACAAAAAACGGGAAAAACTGGATCCTGCTGGAAGGATCCGTATGGATGGTTTGGGAGTCACCCAATCAATCCGTACGGATGGTTTGTCCAGACGGAAAACAGTTTGTTCAGATCTCTTGTTTGACATGGCTCGGAATATCCGTGGCTACACCATTGATCTCAGGGATGCGGGAGTGGGTTTCTACAAGTTTCCTACCATGCATTTTTGCCAAGGTGACGGGGTAAGTACTCCTAAGCCATTCCTTTCTTGATTAATGCATTTCTTAAACCTAGGGTTTATGTTTATGCAAATTGGGGCTTTTGGGGTTTTGGTGCAATCTTGAAATTGGCCGTCTTTCATGAAATTGGGATCATAATGGTCGTGGGCATGTGTTTGCTCCCTCGTTCGGGCATGCCTAGCTACGCTTTTGACAATTAAAGTGTGATCCTACACTTTTGTGCATAAAATGCTTGTACCTTAGGTTGGACTAGCCATTTTGACATGTTTATGTGCATGCTAGAGTTGCCTAAGATTATTTGTTACATGTTATGAATGGGACGGACTTGTTTAGGATGGCCTTCTTTTAAATGACTATGCAATTTAAAGAAAGGGGGAAATTTTTCTTTCTTAAAACAGCCCTCAAATGTCTATGCAATTTGAAAGGGGATGGAAAACAATTTTCAAATGAACAACCCTCAAATGTCTATGCAATTTGGAAGGGGACGGAAATAATTTTTCAAAGATAACCCTCAAATGTCTATGAAATTTGAAAGGGGACGAAAAACACACATTTAATGCATGTTCACTTCATTTAACATGTGCATTAGTACTTTGAACTGAGTTATTCATACCTTTGCTGTGTTTACCTGCAGGGCGACGATCCCAAATTTCGAGGATCTCCGGACGTTTGCTGTTCTTTGTGGGAGGCCATGCCCGAGTCCCTTGATGGCGCGCCTGGTCCTAGGCAGTGGGTGGAGCGCACCAGCTTGGTGCCTTTTATCGAGGCCGTGGGCAAGTTGGAAAATACCAACAAAATTATGGTGCTTCTCAATGCCCTTGGTGAGTACTGGTGGGATTCGACCCACACTTTCCACTTGAGTTGGGGGAAGTGACTGTGACTCCTGCTGACTTCTCAACGATCACCGGGCTTTCTTTTAATGGGCATCCAGTTGTATGGAGGGACAGGATCCCGGTTGCAAAGGTCGAAGCGCTTATTGGCTTCGCGGGCCCTACCAAGGGTTTGGCCATTCTAGTACAGAATGTCGAGAGGGCCATTCGGGCCAACTTTTCAGAGTATTGGTCAGGCCGGGTGACTGCCAAGCAGCTGGGGCGTTCTTATGTGTGGCTTCTTCTCAGCAACAGTGTCTTTGCCAATGCCGACACCACATGTATGTTCCCTCTCCTTGGCTCACTAACTACCCCCGAGGCCATCGGAGGCATTGCTTGGGGTAAGGCTGGCCTTGCCGAGCTATACATGGAGCTGGACAAGTATAGTCGGAAGGCGAGTAAGTCTTTAGCCTACTTTTAGTTTGTCCTAGAGGTATCCCTTTTCCTCTTTTATCCCTTTTTGCCTTTGCTTTACTCTTTACATTTGGCATTTTGTTTTCATTCTCGCGTACTAAAGCCTCTTTGTCTTTTCGTTTTAGGCTTGGTACTACGAGGTCTTCGGAAGCTATCCATGGAGGCCATCTCTCGACCCGAGTGTCCAATTTCCGACCATGATTTGTTGGGCCAGGGAGGTCCGAGAGAAGAGGGGGTCCAAGGGACGAGTCGCTGTTCGTTATGACGATGTGAAGGCGGTGTTGAGGGGACCTATACCAGTGGAGTTGAGCCTGTTTCCTTGGTCGAGGTATGAGGGGATAGGTTTTGATCTGAGTGAGGCCCTGCGGGTGACTAGACAGATGAGGCTGCTAGTGGGGTTCTGGGGCGAGGCCTTTTATTTGGGGGACAGGGTCCTATGGCAGCACGGGTTGGAGCTCGTGCAGAGGGCACCCGTGGACCCTCCTGAGACCATGTTCGTGGCTGACCGAGGGCATGACCCCTTTCTCATGGGAGCGAATGCCTCTGGTTTGATTACTGACGAGCAGTATGGTCGGTTTGTGACCATGAGGTTGCGATCGCCACAGGTGGTGGTTTCTGGGGTAGCTCCTCCGGTGTAGATGGACTACTCTTTTATCTTTGCAGACAACAGGGTTCACATGGTGGACTTGTCTGTCGCCAGAGGGGAAGCCCCATTCGAAGAGATTCCAAATGATGCAGTATGCGTTCTTTTCCACTTGCACACACACATTCTAAATTCTTGTTTCTTTCTTTGCTGAGCCGTCTCCTTTCCATTTGCAGATTCCGGGACGAGCATTGTTGCGGCGGCCAACCTTTATGGGGTGGGCCAAGAGGTGGTTCAAGAGGCTTACAGGTCACTTTTCCAAAGGACTCAGGCAGAATATAGCTTCGTGCCAGGCCGGGGCTCGGTGAGCGGCGAAGAGAGGCCTCGTAAAAGGGCCTCAAGCGTAGAGCTACCTCCTTCCTATGTTCGCAGCCAGTCCCTGAGCGATGCTGATTTGAACTCTTTTCGGGACTCCCTTCGAGGAACGAGCATTCATGAGACCGTTCCAGATCCTTTTGCTCATCTAGCCTTGGAGCGCATCGAGCGTCCGCCTATTGGCCGTCCGGGTCCCTCTTCTCAGATTCCGCCCTCTTTCTTCTTCCCTGGCCAATCTTCCTCGGGTGGCAACATGGGCTTAGCGGAGTCTCTGTTTTTCTTTGACCCGAATATGTATCCATCTCGGCCCTTGGGGGTATCTGACTCTCCTCCCGTTGACCCGTACCTAGATTCTGACTAGGATGTATCTGTTTGAGCATTTTTTTATGTTTTGTCCTGTTTTGGAAACAATATGTGTAAAACCTTGTGTTAAATGTCAAAATATGTTCTTTTGCTTGCAAATTCATATAAGTGCATAACTCGGGCCTTACAGGGGCTTTGTGGATGTTTGTGGATTGTCGGGAACTCCCGAAATGTATTTGGACTCGATTATGTACAAATGAGATATGTTTTGACTGGATTTTGAACAAGTGAAAGTGAGTTTCACTTGTGGGCAGTTTGCTGATATGGGCTGCTGATATGAATTTTTACAGGGGACAAACCATCTGTACGGTTGGAGCGGAGGTTTGACTTTTTGACCAAAATTTTGAGGACCTCTGGGGAATTTCCAAAAGCTATAACTTTTATTGGGAGATTATGACTCTGGGCTCTGACCTAACTGGGTTTACCAAAGCATGACTTTTTCGTTAATCTCTCCAACGTGCTCATCGTGACTTGCTAGCCCCGGTTTAACTTTTCGAAAGGGAGGTGCCCCTTGGGTGCCAACTTTCCTTGGGTGTGGACCCTCCTTCGTTGCGAATCTTCCTATCCTCTGTATGGGCTATCTCTTCTGAGTTCCAATCGTACTGGTCTGGTCTCCTTGTGCCCCTCACTTTTCTAGGAGTGGTCTAGTTGACTCAAGACATAAACAGGAGCAAGTTACGCTTGCTCATACAAAGGAAGGACAAACATAGGCACTTGCGGGAGTGAGTCCCTTTTCTGAGGAAGGAAGCCTATGGTAAGAAGTTCAGTGTTTGGCTCTTTCCTAAAACGTGGAAAAGTAGACTTGTCGAGACATTTGAAATTCTCCTTAGTTAACATCATCAAAATGATTGCTTGAATGGACCTGGTTCATTATTGAGTTAGGATTACTGCAAGGAACTAGCCTTAATATGCGTAAATGTCGTGATCAATTAAGATTAGGATTCGATCAATGGCAAGACCGAAAAAGGAGATGTGTTTAGGGGAGCGGCCTTTGATGTGACCGGGCAAAGGGCCATTTGTTTTTTTGGGAAAATCGGTCATTGATGAGACTGGGGAAAGAGACTTGATCATTTTGGAGAGAACCAAGGTTTGATGATTTTGCTTCATGTTGTGACCGGACCCGAAGGTTGCCTACGTTCCCCTCAGTTTGAGGAGCTCAGGTCGCCATAGTTCGGCCTTGTACCGCCTTTTGTGTCATTTTGAAGGATGTTGTTGCCCTTTCGATGTAGATCACTTTGCTCTGTGGTGAACTCCTTTTGAGATGAATGGGCCTCTTTTGAGGTGAGGCCTTTCTCGGTTGTCTCTTGAGATAGATTTCCTTTCCACATTCATTTCCCTTTTTTTTTGTTTTTTTTATGACTGTCTCTCGAGGTGAGTCTCTCTCTCTTTTTTTTTATATTCATTTCCTTTCCTTCTTTCTGCCATTGGGAATCTGGGAAGCACTTTGCTTGGTCACGCACGTGCGATAATGGTTGAATCTTGGTGGTTGAGCAACAACATCCTTTACTTTCACTGTCTTGGGACGCCTTTTGATTTGCATCGAGGATTTTCATGGAAAAGTGTATCGGCTTGTGTATCGGGGAATGTGTATCGGGGAAGGCTTGCCATTAATGGTTTCTTCATGCCAATTGATCACAACATTTATTCATATCAAGATTAATTGTTTGCATTGAGCATTTTTATTCGTGTTGAGTCCATTCGTCCTTAATGAGTCGTTATTGACTAGTCAATTCATCATTTTGGGGACGTAGCAATCATTTGATAATATTAAGTAAAGCAATTCCAAGAATTAATGTAATTTTGCAAATAATGTCTCAAGTCTAGAGAGAATAGAAGGAAAATAATTGTTTCATTGCACGGAGGATTCAAACTTTTTACAGACTCGAATGACTCTATATGGATGGGCTCTAATCACATACCATTTTGATGCCTTTTACACAACCTTGCCTTGTAAGGCTTAGGAAAAGTAAAAACATGTCTATGATGGACTTTTGGGAGACTTTAGAACCTACTTAACTATACCACTCCTAGTTTCTTTTTTTTCCTCTCTTCCTTGCAACCTCAACCTCGGCTTCCTTTCTTTCACTCAGGTTTACACCCACTGATTTCCCTTCTTTGCGATGATGCCTTCATCGATGAGCTCTTGGATTTTGTTTCTTAGGGTTGGGCAGGTTCATGTGGAATGACCCAAGGCTTGGTGATATTTGCAATGTTGTTTCGGATCACAGCGTTGGGAAGGAGGCTCATTCTAAATCACGTTGCGGCTAAGCAACTCGATCTTTCCGATCTCTAGTAATCGATCCAGCATCTGATCTCTAGGCATTGCCAGATCATGGAACCAACGGTAATAGGCTCCTTTTCCTTGGGGAAGCACACCTCCTATGACGGCTGCGGGTTTGACGTGGTACAAGGCGATGGATTGGACTTGCTCGTGGGGCCCTTGCCCGCCTCGGGTTGGACTATCGGAGGTGGCCTTTGGTAGGGATGACGGCCTTTGAGAGGACTTCTTGATTTCCTCAATGGATTTCACAATCTCGTGGAGGCACTCTCGGGCATGCCTCGAGTTATGCCTCTCTATCTCATCGGTTAGCTCCGCTCGGCTGTGCATGAGCTCGTATCGGCGATCACACCTTTCCTCAAGGTCCCTTTTTAACTTCCTGCCACCCTTCTCCCATACCTCTTCAACCCTTTCGTGAAGGATTTCTTTGACCTCCTCTCAAAGCTGTTGGGCCATATTGATTACCTCATTGCGGCTAGCTTCCAATTCCTGAACCCGTTCTCCCATTGTACTAACCATCCTTTCTAGAAGCTTTACCCGTCCTTCCAGTCGGGATTGAGCGTCCAACCTTATATCAGGCTCATCTATGACAGATTTAGCTTCCATTGCTTCCTATCACATAAGGGGTGAGCAAACCATAAGGATACTTTGGCAAGATTCCCGAGAAAACCATGCTTTGAGTAAGAAATGGGCTTTGACACAAGGAGATTTGACTCGGAAGGGAAAACCGATTTGACTTGAAGGGTAAAATTTTGGAGAAAGACCCGAGCCATGCACTTTGGGGAATTCACCCATTTCATTTCTTTTTCGGAGAAAACATTTTTATTGGTTGATCTTTCACATGAACAAACGTTAGAGCACAACTTAAAAACAAGCTTTCATTTATTACTCAAACTTTCTTTAAAACGCATTTTTATCCTTAGATGGTTGGAAAAGATTTCTCTTCTTTTTCGCAACTAATCTAAATCCTGGATCAGTGGAGGCCATCACTACGTCTATGAGCCCCTCGTATTTCACCTGTATTGCACACTCCTAAGGATGGACTGTCTCGGGTGAGGGTCCTATAGGGCACGCAGCTTCCACCGACCGAAAGAACCAAACCTAGGGTTTTCGCAAAGTTCCAATGCATGGGCCATTCTTATCATAATTAAGCCCCAGTTAAGGTTAAGATTGACTTAACGCTCCAACGAAAATTTGGCATGACCTCGTTTAACGAGGGGTCTCGGACCTTAGCCTTAGGCTTAAAGATGATTAGGATGGGTCAAGCATTAGAGCTTAATGACGCGGTGTCAACCTATCCTTAATACATGACTTCGGTTAATTATGGTTGGAATTAACACATAAGTCAAGGACCAGGTCAAAGATGACCTTGGTCACACTTTTCACAAGGAGTCGTGACTCGGGCGTTAACTTGGCCATAATTAGTGTTTGGACACGTATTAGGGACGTGATGATGTGAGCTAGACCAAAAACCAACCAAGGTCACGGTATTTGTGTGTCACGGACATGTGTGGTTGACTCGGCTCGGAACGGGAGGTGGAATGGACCCGTGCGTGTGAGAAGGGGACAAGAGCTCCAATCAAGCTGCATCGTGGCATCCATCCCAGGTTTAAAGGGTTTTTGGAATGTGCACATGGTCAAGTGCGCGTTGTGTGAAGCCTTCTATGTTCCTTTTTGAGTCAAAATAGGCATTTTCAATTTGTTTTAATATCATGAACAATGTATGAACAATATATGAACAAGCATTTGCACAAGTAATCAAGAAAAGATATGAACAAGCAAGAGTCAAAATTTTGTACATAGAAAGGTTGTGCACAACCAAAGGTTTTTGAAACCAAATTTTTTTTGCAAGAAGAACAACATTTGAAGATCATTTGAACAAAAAGATTATGCGCAACAAAGAATTTGAGGAACCAAAACTTTTATGAGAGGGGTAATGCACAATGAGGCTTTGAAAACCCAATTTTATGTCCAAAAGATTTGTGCATTACCAAGCTTTGAAAATCCATTTTTGGCTAAGAAAAAGAAGGCAAGAGTGCACAAGTAGAGGCTGTAAATGGAACCTGGACAAGAAGAAATACAAGGGGACCATCAGAATGCTTCTGCCCTGCACAAAATTGTTAGCTTGAAGCATTCTGTGGGCTCAGCCAAACTAGTCGTACGGCTAGAGCAGTAGCTCCATTAGTTTTGCAAATTTTCAGCTTCTGATCATCAAGCCCCAGTTTATTGCATTTCCAGAACAGTTTCACTCCCAGAAATCAAAACAGAAACATAAAATACACACAAAATAAGCACAAAGTCAACAAACGGGGACGGGAGTTTGACCCATGCAAAAGTGCCCCCAAAGCTTCTAAAAAGAAGTTTGAAAACACTTAATCCCCAGCGGAGTCGCCACTGTAAGATGCCCGTGGGAAAACATAAAAAGTTCCTGGAGAATCAAACACGGAACCTTATCAATGTTTAACGGAGTCGCCACGTTAGTTTAACTTTAAACCCAAACTTAACGAAAAATGGTTAGAGACAAAGGATTCGGAGGTCAGGTTACGCTTTGGGAAGAACTCAACTAGTAGTTCACCCAAAGCGCCTCGGAAGAAACTGAGTCTCCCTAAAGTTTGTTAAAAATTTTGCAAGTGTGTGTGTGTGTGTTTTGAAAGTGGGAGAAACTAACTTTTAACAAAATCGGTTAAATATTTAACAGAAAGGGTTTACTCTGCAAGTAGTTTGACAGAGAGTGGCAAAACCGGAAAAATGCCCCCTTGGACAAACCAGCCGTACGGCTTTATGAGGCTGTCCAAGAGGTTTTGACAGATTCTCAGGAATCAGTCTAGTCTCAGGCAGAAACAGAGGATTCTGCTAAAACTGGGCTGATTTGGATTTGTTCAGCTTATTCATTAGTTACAAAACATGAATTCGATCATCCCTATTCCATTGATCACTAGTTAAACACCAAAAACAAAGATTTTTGGGTGTGATCAAGGCAATCATTGGGGAAATATAGAGAAAGTTGATGAATCATAACTTTTGAGCCAAGATCATCATTTGGATGGTTAAAGATTGGAACTTTAACATCCAAATGAATGATTCATCCAAGGAAAACCTTGGGGAAACAAGAAATCAACCTTTAGATGGATAAAGATTGAATCTTTACCATCAAAAGGGACATTATTATGAGTTGATCAAAACTTTTTATGGTAAAGAGTGAGATTTTACCATCCAAAGTTGCTCAAACTCAAATAAATCAACATAAATGTAAAGACTTGGAGGTAGATTGAATTAATTTAAAGACAATAAAAAGTAAAGACTTGAATGTAAAGTGCATTAATATAAATGACAATAAAATAAAGATACATTAAACATAACAAGCCTTGATCATCATGGTTTGTAACCCACAATCTTACACTAGGCATGAAGGGCACCATTGATCGCTCCAAGGCTTGGTTCCATTTCATAATTGTCGCGCTCCAGACCCGTGGTCCTACTTGGCCCCATGCTCGGGACACGATTGGAAGACGTTATAAAATTCTGATACAAAATTTTTCGAAATATACTTTTAGAAAGTGGAACAAAAACACACTTGAAGTTCAAAGACTTCACTTAACTTGAAACAAACTTTTACAAACACTTTCACAACGAAAGTACTTAGCCCGAAGGCTTACAAACTTTTTAAACAAATGTACATACACCACATTAACCAAAATAGATGTGACCATAAGAAAGTACGGGTACTCTACCCAAAGGGTTTACATTTCCATAATGTAACCTTCACAAGACAAGTCCCATCTCTTACCAATCCAACATCCTCCCGTGCCAAGTGTCCTATCCCCTGGACCCGCCTTTATCTAAAACAGTAAAAAAATAAAGGGTGAGAATAAATCTCAGTAAGCTACTAAAATGCAACTACGTTACATGCTGATATGATAATCATAAAGAAACTATATCAACAGTAATCATATAGCATATAGCATATAACATCAACTCATATATCACATTTATCACATAGCCCACACTCCGGTGGATACCAAGCCAAGGTTTACCCAATAACCATAACCGTTTGAAAATAACATCAGAGAAAACCAACTGAGAAAACCATCTGAGCAGCATAAATAGCTGAAGTCGGGATCCCGAAAAACAAACCATAACCAAGAGAACCAAGTAACTAGAGAGGGAAATATGACACAAAGTCATAACCCAAATACTCACCAAAGGGATCAATTCATCCCATCCAAGGCCAATCTGGACTAGGGAAACAAAGAAGGCACAGTGGACACCTTATAGTGAACTTGGCTTGTGTGCCACTATAATTCTCCCACCGCCTGACTCAGAAGCTCCAATGGAAAGCCTTATAGTGGACTTACCTGTACCACTATAAATCTTCCATTGGCTGACTCACAACAAGACCAGCTGGACTTTTCACAAGAAGCACAGTAATGAATACTTGCTAAACAAAACCCGGGGCATTTAATCCAAGAAGGAAATAAGCCAATTACATCACAAGATGCACACGAAAGATTTCTCATAAAGAGTCCATACTAAGGACATTTATTCACAACCCAATCTTTTTTCATCAACGACATAAAATTCATACACAATCACATTTGGGTCCTAAACAACACCAAGGACTACACAAACAATGGTCCTCTTATACCCCACTTGAACAAACTATCAAACCTGGAAGACAGGGGGGTGCGCATGCCCCACCCGATAGGGTGCGCGCGCTTCCACTCATCAGATCCTCACATTTTTTTTGATCACTTAAGGGTGCGCGCGCCTCACCCAAAAGGGTGCGCACGCTTCCCTTCATCAGACACTTTTGCCTAGATTGGTAACAATGGGTGCGTGCACTTCCTTATATAGGGTGCGCGCGCCCCCTCCTATTTTGGGCCAAATCCCAGATTCTTCCTTAGTTTAATTTTTACTCCTTCCGTCCCACAAGTATAACACATATAAACATAACTTTAGCAACTTTCATTAGCAACTTTCATTAGATTTCAACATGGTTTCTAAACCATTCCCCTACTCAGCAAAACCCAATTCTATATACTCCCTTTGTCCCAAAATTACAAGTATAGCAAATATTACCCAAATCACAAAATTAACAAGTAGAAGTATCAAATATAGCATAGATGACTATTTTAACATTTAAAGGGGAATTAGTAACTTACCTAGTTCCGAAAAAAGTACCGCTGAAATAAGTTTTGTTCGGCTAGAAATGACCTACTCAACGCCCT
Organism: Campanula takesimana; assembly: GCA_026119855.1. Taxonomy (NCBI): domain Eukaryota; kingdom Viridiplantae; phylum Streptophyta; class Magnoliopsida; order Asterales; family Campanulaceae; genus Campanula; species Campanula takesimana. The sequence continues at coordinate 1,474,303 of JAOWBW010000069.1, forward strand.
GATCATTTTTATATAATTAGTTTTTAAAACGGGTAAGTAAATAAAAAGAATTAAATCGAAATGGGTTGAACTTACCTTTTTCTCTTTAACCCTAACTGATACGAGGAGGAAAGTTGTAGAATAAGAAGCACACAGAGAAAGGAAGAGAAAGAAAATTGCTTTATAAAGGGTTTTACCCATTTTACAAATTGATCACCCAAGGTTTGTTTTTAACACTTTAGCCCCTAAACTTATATTTTCAACAAGGACCCTAAAGTTTTAACTTAATCATTTAACTCCTTTAACCACTATTATTACTAACTATGTAAATAACACAAATGATCAAATAAGATGTGCAAATCATAAAATATGATGCAACACATAAAATGAACATATAAGTCAAATAAAAATCCCCAAAATTATAAAATAAATAGGGACGGGTTTTGGGGTCGCTACAATCACTCCCCCTTAAAGAAAATTCGTCCCGAATTTTAGGGTTACTTACCAAGGCCCTCAAACAACCAAGGGTACTTCCTCTCGATCTCTTCCCGAAGCTCCCAAGTCGATTCCTCCACATTGTGATTCATCCACACAACTCGAACAAGAGGAATACTTTTGTTTCTCAATTCTTGCACCTTCGAATCAATGACTTGGACCGGATGTTCCTCATAAGTCATACTCGGCTCAATATCCTCGGGTACCTCAGATAGAACATGAGAAGAATCATACACGTACTTCCGAAGCATAGAAATATGAAACACATTATGGATCTTATCAAGAGAAGGAGGTAATGCAAGACGATACGCCCGATCCCCCACTTTTCCAAGAATCTCAAATGGACCAATATACCTCGGAGCAAGCTTGTCTTTCTTTCCATATCTTCGAATACCAACCTTAGGGGAAACCTTCAAAAACACAAAGTCACCTTTTTCGAACTCAAGGTCTCGCCTCCGATGATCAGCGTAGCTTTTCTGTCTACTTTGGGCCGTACTCAAACGATCTCGAATAAGTTTAACCTTCTCAACTGAATCATTAACCATCTGAACACCCCAAATCTTGGCTTCTCCCACTTCATCCCAACAGATAGGAGATCGACATTTCCTCCCATACAAGGCTTCATATGGAGCCATCCCAATACTGGACTGAAAACTGTTATTATAAGCAAACTCTACGAGAGGGAAATGAATATCCCACGAATCTGAAAAATCAACTGAGCAAGCCCTCAACACATCCTCAAGAATCTGGATAGTTCTTTCGGACTGACCATCTGTTTGAGGATGAAAAGCTGTACTAAATCTCAACTCTGAACCCAAAGCCTTCTGAAATGCTTGCCAAAATCGAGATGTGAATCTAGGGTCACGATCAGATACAATGCTCACTGGAACTCCATGTAACCTCACGATCTCATTAACATACAAGGTTACAAGCTTTTCCATAGAATAACCAATCTCAATAGGTAGAAAATGAGAAGACTTTGTCAATCTATCCACAATCACCCAAATTGCATCAAACCTTCTTCGAGTACGAGGTAACCCTGTCACAAAATCCATGGTAACATGTTCCCACTTCCATTCTGGAATCTCTAACGGTTGAAGCAATCCTGCGAGCCTTTGATGTTCAGCTTTAACTTGTTGACATGTTAAACACTTGGATACATAATCCGCTATTTCCCTCTTCATATTATTCCACCAAAAGTGTTGCTTCAAATTCTGATACATTTTAGTACTCCCGGGATGAATAGTATACTTTGATTTATGGCCTTCATCAAGAACTTGGTGTTTAATCCCATCAACATTAGGCACACACAACCGACCTCTGAAAGTTAATACCCCTTCAGAACTGAGAGAGAAATCCTCAAAATTACCTTCTTTGATTTTATCCAATATCTTTACCAACTCCGGGTCATCCTTCTGAGCTTCCTTTATTTGTTGAACTAAAGTTGGAAATACTCGAATGTTCGCAAAAATAGCTCCATGCTTTGATTCATAAGGACTCCAATCTCGAGCATCCTCCAACATCTTCCATTCTCGCACCATCAATGAAGCTACATAAGACTTCCGGCTAATAGCATCAGCTACCACATTTGCCTTACCCGGATGATAAGAAATGGTGCAATCATAATCCTTCAACAGTTCCATCTATCTTCGTTGTCTATTATTCAATTCTTTCTGGGAGAAAAGATACTTCAAACTCTGATGATCTGTGAAAATCTCAAACTTTGCTCCATAAAGATAATGTTTCCATTTGTGCAATGCAAAGACAATAGCTGCAAGCTCCATATCATGTGTAGGATAATTCTGCTCACTCGGAGTCAACTTCCTCGAAGCATATGCAATCACCCTGCCATTTTGCATTAATACACACCCGAGGCCTTCTTTAGAAGCATCACTATATATTACCAAATCATCATTACCATTAGGTAGGGCGAGAATAGGAGCTGTAGTCAATCTCTTCTTCAACTCTTCAAAGCTAGCTTGACATTTTTCATCCCACACATAAGGAACATTCTTTCGAGTCAAGGGAGTTACAATCTTAGAAAACCCCTCAATGAACCTTCTGTAGTACCCGGCTAACCCCAAGAAGCTTCGAATTTCTGTAACTGATTCTGGCCTCCTCCAATTCACAATAGCCTCAACTTTGGATGGATCAACTGATATACCTTTATTAGAAATTACGTGCCCAAGAAAAGATACTTCATTGAGCCAAAAAGCACACTTGCTGGATTTAGCAAACAACTGCTTCTCACGAAGAATAGATAAAACCATTCGTAAATCTTGTTCATGCTCCTCCCGGGACTTGGAATAAACAAGAATATGATCAATAAATACAACCACGAAGGTATCAAGATAAGGTTTAAAGACCCTATTCATCATATCCATAAAAACAGCCAGAGCATTAGTTAACCCGAAAGGCATAACCAGAAATTCATAATGACCATATCTACTACGAAAAGCAGTTTTAGAAATGTCTTCAGAACGGATTTTCAACTGATGGTACCCACTCCTCAAGTCAAGTTTTGAAAAGACAACCGACCCTTGAAGTTGATCAAATAAATCATCAATATGAGGAAGCGGATATTTATTCTTTATAGTTACCTGATTCAGCTTTCTGTAGTCAATACACAGTCTCAAGGACCCATCTTTCTTTTTAAGAAATAATATTGGAGCTCCCCACGGGGATACACTAGGACGAATGAATCCTCGATCAAGTAACTCTTGCAACTGAACCTTCAACTCCTTCAATTCAGCTGGGGCCATTCTGTAAGGTGCCTCAGATATAGGAGCCGTACCTGGAAGTAAGTCAATACAGAACTCTATTTCCCAGTCAGAAGGCATAGCATACTCAGAAGAAAATATATCTGAAAATTCTTTAACAATAGGGACATCCTCAATATCAGGAACCCTTTTTGTAGTATCCAAAACACTAGCCAAATACCCCGCACAACCACAGTTCAACAACTTTCTAGCCTTCATATAAGAAATAATTCGAATCTCTCTACCCCAGGGAACAGTTTCAAAAGAAAACTTAGGAACATTAGGGATAGAAAATGTGACCACCTTTTTAGCACAATCAACAAACGCATGATATTTACCCAACCAATCCATACCTAAGATAACATCAAAATCTTGTAATGGTAAGATAACTAAATCAGCAGGTAAAACATGCTCACGTATATGCACATCACAAGAATGCAACACCTCATTGGTCACCAAACACTCCCCTATAGGAGTTGACACCTCTAACACATAAGGCAGAGATTCAGAAGACATATGCAATCTAGAAGCAAAATGCACAGACACATAAGAATGCAATGAGCCAGGGTCTATAAGTGTACGTGCCCTTAAACTAGACACATAAATAATACCTCCTATCATATTAGAGGACTCTGAAGCCTGTTGCTGAGAAATGGCAAAGACACGACCCTGAACCTTAGGCTTGCCTGAGGAATCCCTCTTCTGGCCCTGAGAGGACCCAACCACACTTCCCGATGCTTGCATCTTATACTTAGGGCAATCCCTCTGAAAATGTCCTAACTGACCACAGTTCAAACACTTGCCCTGCTTCTTCCAACATCTCTCTTCTGAGTTCCCTTCTTTCTGACAATAATTGTGAAGATCCACCTTGATTTCCTCTATTATCACCCCGTTGTTGTTGTTGCCTAACTTGCTTCCCAGCGCCTAACAACTCCATTTTCTTCTTATGTTCCTCAATGTCATGCTCCACCTGGTAGGCTCGATCAACTGCATCGTGAAAATCTTGCAACTTATGGGATACTAGCTGAGTTCTAATCACAGTTTTCAAACCTTTCACAAACCTCGTAGCCTTCCTCTCCTCAGTTGCCACTAGGTGAGTACAATACCTGGACAACTCTGAAAATTTAGCTAAATACTGAGCAATTGACATAGAACCTTGCTCCAAGCTAAGAAATTCCATCTCCTTCCTGTCTTGATCTACTCGAGGAATGAAGTGTTCTTTAAACTTTCCCAGAAAATTCTCCCAAGTATAAGGTACATGAGTTTCATCCCATTTAGTTTTCAAAGCTTTCCACCAATGCTCAGCCACTCCATTCAACTTATAAGTAGGAAACCTGACTTGATCTTCCTCAGAACATATCAAAGCATCAAAGATCTTTTCCATCGATTCAATCCACCTTTCAGTTTTAGATACATCAGGCTCCCCATCATAATCCATAGGCTTCATTTTTAGAAACTGTTCTAAGCCATATCTTGGTGGTACCTGTTCCCTTTCTTGCCTCTGATCATTTAAGGTTTTCATTGCTGCTTCGAACATTCCTTGAAACATAATTCGAGCCTCTTCTCTTGCATCCCCTTGCCCCGAAGAACCAGCCTGATCTCCGTCAGTTTCACCCATTTTTAATGAATACCTGCATCAAACACTCAACGTTACTCATTCTATACTCTACTACCCTCCTAGGTCATTTAGTCATTCTAGACCATCTACAACCTAGCTCTGATACCAACTATCGCGCCCTAGACCCGTGGTCCTACTTGGCCCCACGCTCGGGACACGATTGGAACACGTTATAAAATTCTGATACAAAATTTTTCGAAATATACTTTTAGAAAGTGGAACAAAAACACACTTGAAGTTCAAAGACTTCACTTAACTTGAAACAAACTTTTACAAACACTTTCACAACGAAAGTACTTAGCCCGAAGGCTTACAAACTTTTTAAACAAATGTACATACACCAGATTAACCAAAATAGATGTGACCATAAGAAAGTACGGGTACTCTACCCAAAGGTTTACATTTACATAATGTAACCTTCACAAGACAAGTCCCATCTCTTACCAATCCAAAGTCCTCCCGTGCCAAGTGTCCTATCCCCTGGACCCGCCTTTATCTAAAACAGTAAACATATAAAGGGTGAGAATAAATCTCAGTAAGCTACTAAAATGCAACTACGTTACATGCTGATATGATAATCATAAAGAAACTATATCAACCGTAATCATATAGCATATAGCATATAACATCAACTCATATATCACATTTATCACATAGCCCACACTCCGGTGGATACCAAGCCAAGGTTTACCCAATAACCATAACCGTATGAAAATACCATCAGAGAAAACCAACTGAGAAAACCATCTAAGCAGCATAAATAGCTGAAGTCGGGATCCCGAAAACCAAACCATAACCAAGAGAACCAAGTAACCAGAAAGGGAAATATGACACAAAGTTATAACCCAAATACTCACCAAAGAGAGCAATTCATCCCATCCAAGGCCAATCTGGACTGGGGAAACAAAGAAGGCACAGTGGACACCTTATAATGAACTTGGCTTGTGTGCCACTATAATTCTCCCACCGCCTGACTCAGAAGCTCCAATGGAAAGCCTTATAGTGGACTTACCTGTACCACTTGTTAGTACCCGACCTGAAAATGAGTTTATTAGGACTTTCCCAAAAATACAAGGACTTTATAGGAATTACAAACCTTGCAAAGACTTGTCCCGGATTCCCAAAATATCTCATTTATGACAAAATCTATCAAATTAGGTAGTAAATGGTTTCCTTAAAACCATACAGAAACCCTAGCTTAAGAATCAAGTCAGCCGGCAACCTTGGCCACGCGGCCAACCTTGCTCCGCGTTGATATTGGCCACGCGGCCACTATTGTCACCGGCTTCAACCATGGCCAGGCGGCCAACCTTGCTCCAGATGATCTGGACCATCAGATCTTCCCCTCAGTTTACTATATAAACCAATCCCAGGCTATTGGTTTAGGGATCCGATTTTGAGAGCTCTAAGTCCGAGTTTTGGAGTTCTTAAACACTATTTTGCTCTCTAATTAGCATTCAAACACTCAAGAAGATCCAAGGTTTATTTCTTGCCAACATAGGTAAGTTTTCTAACTTTTTCTTCGTATTCTTGCATTATTTTTAATGTAGATCTTTTATATTCATGTTCGTACATGTTTATTCATAGTTTCTTCAAATTCTTTGCATGCTCATTCATATGTTCATAATATGTTCTTCGCATGTTCATCGTGTTCATAGATTAAAACCTTATTTATGCTATATTTAGGGTTGCGATATTCATAATTACATGTTATTTCATAGCCGATGATGATCGAGGGTTCATCAACCCGAGGATGATCTAGGAACTACTTCTAAACCCTAAACTTTAGGTAATTCCCCCTCATTATGCATGATCCCGATTCTTCTGCCTATTCTAATTCTCTGCGAACTACGCTGACCTGAGCTTCTCACATTGAGAAGAACGTAGGCAATCTTCGGATCCGGTCTAAATCACTGACACACTACTAACACATTCATCATGATAGAAAGACCGATCAATTCGGGCAATAGGAGTGATAACGTCCAATATTCTTCTCTTGTTGTAATTTGACCCCCGAACCCATTAAACATGCTTTTTCTCAATGTTTTGGCTTTAATTAAAACGGCGTGGCGACACTCATAATTTTAATGTTGCTATCAATATTCCAAATTTCAAACACACGTATTCACAGTGGCGACTCTGCTGGGGACTGCTTTGAAACTTTTTCAAACTTAGTGGGTCTAACTTTCGTTTACATCATGATGCTTGCCATGTTTACACATGCACACACTTGCCATGTTTACACATGCACACACTTACCATGTTTACACATGCACACTCTTGCCATGTTTACACGTGCACCTCACACACACTTGCCATGTTTACACCTCACACACACTTGCCATGTTTACGCATGCACACACCTGCCATGTTTACGCATGCACACACCTGCCATGTTTACGCATGCACACACATGCCATGTTTACACATGCACACACATGCCATGTTTACACATGCACACACCTGCCATGTTTACACATGCACACACCTGCCATGTTTACACATGCACACACATGCCATGTTTACACATGCACACACCTGCCATGTTTACACATGCACACACCTGCCATGTTTACACATGCACACACATGCCATGTTTACACATGCACACACCTGCCATGTTTACACATGCACACACCCGCCATGTTTACACATGCACACACCCGCCATGTTTACACATGCACACTTGCCATGTTTTCACGTGCCCCCTACAGTTAAGCCATGTTTACACATGCACCCGCGCACTCCGCCATGTTAATACTCGTACCTTGTACCTTGTACCATGTACCTTTGTTATCCTCGCCTTAGTATTAGGGTCAAACAAAACTCTGCTATGCTCCCTTGTACATTATTTTCCTTCTCATGCATTGCATTGGCATCATCCTAACATTAAAAACTTCTCTCTTTTCTCCCTAAAAAAAGAATTAGTTTTTACCACACACTACCACTAGTCCGTGTCAGCACTGCACAGGTCCCCATTACCCGGAGTATTCGATGTGCAGGAATTTGTGCGCTACTGCCGCCCTCTCTTCGAGTCACTCGTCTACTCCACTCACCGTGTACGTTTCGCGAGCGGTGGGAACCTTTTACCTAACCCGTGTCAACCCACACATAGAGATTAGGACACTCCTCGGACCACCCATTTAGGATGTAAAAAAATGCAAAAACTTTTCGCAAAATAAAATGTGCATTGCATCTAGGCGACCTCTAAGGTCCATCGCTCATCCGTTAGGCCATCATTGCGATCCATTTGGGTCCACCCTTCACCTTCGACCGCCTAGGTCAACCTTCTCAACCTTTGACCGCCTAAGTCAACCTTCTCAACCTTTGACCGCCTAGGTCAACCTTCTCAACCTTTGACCGCCTAGGTCAACCTTATCAACCTTTGACCGCCTAGGTCAACCTTAGGTCAACCTTTGACCTCCTAGGTCAACCTTTGACCGCCTAGGTCAACCTTCTCAACCCTTGACCCCATAGGTCATTCTCATCCGCCTTTGACCCTTAGGTCAACCTCATCCACCTTTGACCTCTTAGGTCAACCCTTGACTGCCTAGGTCAACCTCATCCGCTTTTGACCTTTTAGGTTAACCCTTGACCGCCTAGGTCAACCTCATCCACCTTTGACCTCTTAGGTCTACCCTTGACCGCCTAGGTCAACCTCATCCGCCTTTGACCTCTTAGGTCATCCCTCAACCTCGTAGGTCAACCCTTGACCACCTAGGTCAACTTTATCCGCCTCCGACCTCTTAGGTCAACCCTTGACCTCCTAGGTCAACCTTACCTACCTTTGACCTCCTAGGTCAACCTTTGACCACCTAGGTCAACCATCCCAACCTTTGACCTCCAAGGTCAACCTTATCTACCTTTGACCTCTTAAGCCAACCTTTGACCCCCTAGGTCGACCTTTGACCTCCTAGGTCAACCTTACCGCCCTTTGACCTCTTAGGCCAAACCTTTGACCCCCTAGGTCAATCTTATCCGTTTAAGTCAACCTTTAACCCCCTAGGTCAACCTTACCCACCTTTGACCTCTTAGGTCACCCCTCGACCTCTTAGGTCAACCTTTGACCCCTTAGGTCAACCTCATCCGCCTTTGACCTCGTAGGTCAACCTTTGACCCCATAGGTCATTCTCATATGCCTTTGACCCCATAGGTCAAACCTTAGACCCCTTAGGTCAACTTTATCACCCCTCGATCTCTTAGGTCAACCTTTGACCACTTAGGTCAACCTTATCCACCTTTGACCTTTGAGGTCAATCTTTGACTCCCTAAGTCAACCCAATCACCTTTTGACTTCTTAAGTCAACCTGTGACCCCTAGGTCAACCTTATCCGCTTTTGACCTCTTAGGTCAATCTTTGATTCCATAGATGAACCCAATTACCTTTGACCTCCCGCTTAGGTCAAACCGTCATCTTGACCCACCGTCGTCCAGACCAACCTAGGTCAACCCGTTTAGGTACACACACCATCCTTGACCCATTTAGGTCAACCTGCCCGTCTTAGGTTAAAACTACCCCTTCACCTTTGACCCGCCAAGGTCACCCCGTGACCCGCTTAGATCGACTTACCTATCTTGGATCCATCTAGGTCAATCTCCAACCTTCCTTAATCCACCAACCCGAATAGGTCAACCTTAGACCCGCCTAGGTCAAACCATGTCCATCCCGCTTAGATCATCCCATAGGCAAACCGCTACAACCCGCTATCTTGATTCATTCACCATATAGGTCAATCCAACCCTTCTCATTTAGGTCGACCTATCCTTTACCCATCTAGGTCAACCCACCATTATCGCCGCATCCTAGCTTGAACCACTTCTTGTCTCAAACCTTAGGTCAAACCTTAGGTCAAATTTAGGTCAAACCATACCCTACTCAATCAAAACCAACTCCTATAGGTCTTCCTCACCCATGCTTGACCAAGGACCGAGTCATCTCCCTCTTTTTGACCCCTATGGTCATCTCTCACCTCTTTTTAAAAGTCTAACTTGACTCGAACTACGGCGACCTGAGCCTCTTATTGTGTGGGACCACTCTCTCATGGTAAGGGGAACGTAGGAAACTTCGGCCCGGTCAAACTTTCAATTTTTACCAAAATGCATTTCAAAAATGTGGAGACCGACTCTTTTCCAAAAAATGATTCTTATAACGATGCCTTATCATTAAATACGAATCTAATTTTTTCATGACATAGAGTTCTGCATCATGTCGGCTGCAAGGAACATCGAAGTTGCAACTGAAGCTGCTACCCAAGATCCCGAGACAATCCTCTACACCGGTACTGCTCTCAGTAAGCAAGCATCCCACTTCGAAGCCATCCTCGATGAACAAGCAATCCACTTTAAGGCCATTCTCAACGAGCAAGCAACACACTTTCAGAAGGAGATGCATAAGACCCTAAGAGATATCGAGAGGCGCCATTTGTCTGACATTCGTGGCGTTTATGATTATCTCAGTCGAGTTCTCCCTCTTACTCAATGTCAACACCCGTACGCTCCTCAAATATACGGGCCGCCACAGACTGTCCCCGTCGGGATGCCTCCTATGACTACTCATCAACAAGGGGTGCCGGTACCTAAATCACCCTCAAAGACAGTTCGTGAAAGGAAGGACGAGCGCGAATTCGACGACTTAGGTATGCCGTTAGCCAAACTCTTCAAAAGTCTAGTTCAAGCCGGCAAGTTGTCTCCTTTGATCAACTATGAACCACGTAGGGTGAAGCAATGCTTGGATCCCTCCAAACACTGCCAATACCACCAATACATTGGGCATGACACCGAAGATTGCGTCCAATTGAGGAGAAAGATTCAAAGCCTCATTGACAGCGGAGCCATCACCCGCCAACGGAATACATGGGCATGGACAAAAGAGGAAATTGGGGCTGCCTCCTTTAAATAAAAGAAAATAAAAGGGTCATTCAGTCTTCATAGGTTCTAGAGTGTCCTTAGTCAAAAGTCCACCTTGGACAATTTTTGTTTCTTTAAGTAAAAGTCCACCCCGGACTAGTCAGTTTAAATCTTTTAGTTCTAATAAAAAGGTCTTTATTTCTTTTCTTTTCTCTCTAGACTTGAGACATAAGCTTGCATATATCAATTTCATGAAAATTGTCTTATTCACCATTTTCGCTTGATTGCTATATCTTTATATGATGAATTAATCTTAATCTTACTCATTAATGACGACTCATTAAAAGGTAAATGGACCCACTAACCATTCACATAACTAAGTAAACGATTAATCTCAAAATAACAAATGCTTCGATCAATTGGGATGAACGAATCACTTTCCCTTCTCTCTACATTCTACCCCCATACACTCTCTCTATACACTCACCCCTTGTATACACTTCATGTACACTCTCTATATACACCTTCTCCCATACACTATCCTCATACGCCTCTCATCCCACCATTAGACCCCTTTTTATAAGGTCGTGACAAAGAAATGGATTGCGGTTGCTCATCGTCAAATAGACATCCATGCTGCCACAATTTAAAGGGTTGGTTTGTTCCCTTCATGAGTACTACATGCCGTTACACTGGGGCTGTCCGTATTCCATCGCAAATGTAAGACAAGTGCACGAAGTCATTCATGCCATTAATTGGTGCACGTGATAATCCAATGGAGCTCTACCGGTGAAAATCAAGGGACTAGGATGCCCGCCGCCAGCAAAAGGCCACTTAAACTATAAGGAAGCTACCTCGCAATCGAGAGAGGCGAAAGCAAACTAGGGGCTTGTCTTGCCCAATGTTTCATGTACAAATATATTAAAAAAAAAAAAAAAAAAAAAAAAATGGCTCGCTTGGTTGAAACCCAAAAGGGCGACCTAGGCAAAAGTTAGAGCATTGCACAAAAAGAAGCCCGCTAGGTTGAAAACCCGAAAGGGCGGCCTAGGCAAAAAAGGGTGTGCACAAAGAGATAAAATAAAAAAAATAAAGAAAAATAGAAGGGGCTATCACCATAGAAAAGTAAAAGTCTCATTTTATTTTCACTTCAAATGTTCTATTTTTCTTTCTTTCCCTACAAAGAAGATTAACGCGGTAGCAGCAGCCATGACAACTACAATGGAGCAATCAACCGCAATGAGCTGCAATGAAGCAATCCAAAGCAACAAGCTACAACGGAGTAACCTATCGCGACAAATTAACCTCATACTCAAACCCCAACTTCATCATCATCCGGGCCCCCCCCCCGAACTATGCGGACCTGAGCTTCTCACATTGAGGAGAACGTAGGCAACCTTAGGGTCCGGTCCAAAATATACACAACCCACCTCGTAGCCAATTTTCCTTCTCTTCTCTCTTCCCCCATATTTCTACTCCTGACTTCTTCACTCACAATTGATCAAAACATTTATTAATTTGAGGCTACTTGTTTACCAATTAACCATAACTCATTAACTAATCAACGAGGTCCATTCTCGAGCAATCAAATGAGAATCTTGAATAAAACAATTTTCAAATGTCTCGACAAGTCTTCCGTTCTACAATCTAGGAAAGAGCTAAACACTTACTTTCTGTCAAAGCTGGGGGGCTTCCTCCCTTTTGTACATATATACCCTCAGTTGCTCAAAGAATCAAAATGTGAGTACTATCTCTCTCTCTCTCTCTTACTCTCCCCAAAATGCCCCCGCATGTTTTCAAACAATTCTTTTTTCCTTTTTTGAGTCGACTGAATGATTTCAAAAAAAAAAATAAAAAAAAAAAAATAAAAAAAAAAAAATAATTGACGCAAAAGAGATGCCCGCTAGATTGAAAACCCGCAATGGCGGTCTAGGCAGAAAAAGGGTGCGTCTTAAAAGAGGTAGGATACCCCGTTCTACGCAACTGGGGCTTCCCTAACAATAAAGGACCGACCATAAGGTTTCTCAAAGAATGCCGGGGCTTCATCAAGCACATACTTAGAAGAAGAGGACTCCTCATCATCAAGCTCGACGTAGGATTTCTCAAAGGAGGGAGGATACCCCGCTCTACGCAACTGAGGCTTCCCTAACAATAAAGGACCGACCATAAGGTTTCTCAAAGAATGCTGGGGCTTCATCAAGCACATACTTAGAAGAAGGGCATCCCTCATCATCAAGCTTGACATAGAGTTTCTCAAAGGAGGGAGGGTACCCACTCACCAAATTAGATAATCCCCAACGGAATGGGTCGACTATGTGGTTTCCCAGAGAATACCGAGGCGTCAACAAGGATACACTTAGAAGAAGGGCACCCCTCATCGTCAAACTCGGCACGCGACGACCTATTTGGATCGATTAGAATCATAATTAATTATAAGGCATCTGTATAAGATCATAACACTTTCATAAAGTTTTTCTCCTCCCCGACACTTTGTTTATAAACCCGCACGCTCGGTCTCCACAAAATTGTAAAAACATCCTCGATCCATCTGAGACCCATCTTCGTGATTCTTGAGTTGACTCGGTCCTTCACCCTATTTCCTACACAATAGGATACCCTTAGGTCCCAAACTACCTGGTTCAAAACCTTAGGTCCCAAGCCTACCCGGTCAGTCTTGCCTAAGTTACACCATAAACTCTCTAGGTCCCGAGCCTACCCGATCAGTCTTACCTAGGTCCCAAACCTACCCGGTGAATCTTACCTACGTTACATCATAACCTCTTAGCTCGACCTTCCGCAAGTTCGTAGCATGACCCCTCCGGCCTCAAACCGGTTCTACCCAAAAATTCAGACCTTAAACCAGTTAACCAAAGCCAAATCCTTAGGGTGACCCATAGGTCCCGAACCTACCGGTCCCGAGCCTACCCGATCTCCTAGATCTCAAACCTACCAACACATACTCATCCTTACCTTGTCTAAGCAATAGCTCTCTTATCCTCCTCGTTCCAACCTTTTAGGTCTACTCAGTCTAACCTGTTGAGCGATCCCTTAGATCCCAAGACCATTCGAGTCTACCAAACTTATCCTTGAAGTCCATAATATGTCTGGTCCATACCTTAGGCCTCAACCCCTAAACCTTTAGGTCACAAGACTTTCTACCCTCTAGGTCTCTCACCTTACATCTCCACCCTTGGAACTCTTTAATTCCCAAGCCTACTTGGTCCAATTAAAAGCGACGCATCTACGTCTCCCGACTCCCGTCATATCCAAGCCATGGCCCTACCACTCTTAAACCTACCAAGTACCAACCTAGTGTCATTCCCTAGCTTCAAAAGACTTCCTAGTCTGACCTTCAACCCCTTAGGTCTCTAACCTACTTAATCCGAGCCGAGTCCAAACCTCGCCACCTACGAGGTCCACCCTTGAACTCCATGGATCTCAAACCTTTCTTCCCCACGAGTCCAAACCTCAAACATGCTCGAACGCATAGGATCTTCCGCATACCGCGACATGCCATAAAGATATCAAAACCCGTCCGGTCAAACCTCGTGCGCTTAACACCTTTGGGTCCCATCCCTAGCCTACCTTCATAATCGCCGAACGAGTTTGGTCACGCGCAATGACCTATAAGACAAACTTCGGTCCTAAGCATACCCAATCCAACTTAGGCACCTATTGTACTCGAGCAAAGTCTTGGACACTCAATCCCTTTACCTAAAGCGCCAACGTGGTCACATATCCAGACCATCTCCTGCACATGGTTCGCACCTAGGACACCTTTGGACCCAAACCCGCCATGTCCGCCTTACACCCTTAACTGGTCCCAATCCGTTGCTCCTTGGCCGACTTCAAGCCTGCTTGATCCTAACCCATAACGCGGTTTCTCTTGGACAAAGGACTTACCCGCTTGAAAGCCTTATGTCCCAACGCTACCCTGCCTAGCCTTCGATCTCCTAGATCTCACGCCTACCATTCCATTAGGCCCCGGTCTCTTAAACACATGTCTGAGTCTTACCCTAGCTAAACCCTAGCACTCTAGCCTAGGTCTAATCTATCGAGCCTATCCAGCCACGAGGTATCAAGCTCATTTGCCCAAACCGCAACACTCTTAGACCTCAAACTTGCTCGGTCTAAACCAAGACAAACCTTCAAATGCTTCCGGTCTCCAAACCCTAGCCTTAAACCTAGGTAAACACATTCTCTAAACCCTAGCCTCGAGCCTAGGTAGTCATATCATTCTCTCTGAACCCTAGCCTCAAGCCTAGGTAATTACATCCTTTCAAACCCTAGCCTAAAGCCTAGGAAGTTACATCCTTCTTAAACCCTAGCCTTGATCCTAGGTAGCTACACCCTTCCTAAACCCTAGCCTTGATCCTAGGTAGTCACATATCCTCTCTAAACCCTAGCCTTAAGCCTAGGAAACCACAACATCCCCTTTAACCCTAGCCCAAATTCTAGGGAATTTCCAAAGCCCCGTATGCAACATCATTTCCAAATTCCCGAAACCCTAGTCTCGAAACCTAGGAAATTTACAATCTCAATTCTCCGTTTTATTGAACCCTAGTCCAAAACCTAGGATATAATGCCCTGTCCAAAACTCAATCAACCCTAGCTTCAAGCCTAGGAAGCCGCATTCGCTCTAAACCCTAGCCTCGAGCCTAGGTAGTCGCATTCGCTCTAAACCCTAGCCTCAAGCCTAGGAAGCCGCATTCGCTCTAAACCCTAGCCTCGAGCCTAGGTAGTCGCATCCGCTCTAAACCCTAGCCGCAGGGCCTAAGTACTCGCATTCGTTCTAAACCCTAGCCTCGAGCCTAGGTAGTCGCATCCGCTTTAAACCCTAGCCGCAGGGTCTAGGTACTCGCATTCGCTCCAAACCATAGCCTCAAGCCTAGGTAGTCGTACTCTTTCTAAACCCTAGCCGCAGGGCCTAGGAGACTATATCCTCACTAAACTCTATCATCGAGCCTAGGATTCAACATTCCCTTCAAACCCTAGTCCTAGACCTAGGAAATTCCTTCACCTTAGTCTCAAAATATAGGAAATTTACAATCTTAATCCCCCGTTTTATTGAACCCTAACCCAAAACCTAGGATACAATGCCCTGTTCAAAACTTAATCAACCCTAGCCTCAGGCCTAGGTACTCGCATTCGCTCCAAACCATAGCCTTAAGCCTAGGTAGTCGCATTCTTTCTAAAACCCTAGCCTCAAGCCTAGGTAGAAATTATCCTCTTTAAACTCTATCATCAAGCCTAGGATTCAACATTCCCTTCAAACCCCAGTCCTAGACCTAGGAAACTCCTTCACCTTAGTCTCAAAATATAGGAAGTTTACAGTCCTTAGCCTTATAATCTAGCCTAAAGCCTAGGTTACCACGAACATTTCCAAGCCATAGTCACCAATCCCAGAAAATGGTGAACCCTAACATCAAGCTTAGTGGACCTTCCACAAAAGCAACCCCTCTTCCCAATGGTCCATGGTCTCAAGCCTAGGAAGTCACAACCTTTCCAACTCCCAGCCTTATGTCTAAAAGCCAATGCCTTTGCAACCTCTGAGCCTACCACAACTCCAAGCCCTAGCCTCCTAGACCTAGGAAATTTCTAAACCCTAGTCCCAAACCTAGGAGAGTCATGGTCCTTAAACACCAGTTTCCAAACCCTTGTCCGAAACCCTAACATCTAGGAAGTTCCCAAACCTCAACCTTTCCAAGCCCTAGCACTAAGCCTAGGATAGAATACTCTCCTCATGCTTAAATAAACTCCTATCCCTAGCCCGTAAGCCTAGGAAACCCACATTATCTCCAAGACATAATCTAAAGCCCAAGAAGCAGTGACATCTTTGGCATCCCTATCTCAAGATTAGGAGATCGCCATCTTCCTTATTCCCTTTCCTTAAAAAAGCCTTAGGTCCTACCTCTAGGCAACCAAGAAAAATGTCCCTTACCTAACACCTTGGTCTCAATGGCTCGTAGCCTCATCCCCTCCTAAATTAGGATAAGCAGAACCCAGATCATTTTTCCCATATTAGCAACTCCCTGAGAGTCCATCTCCTTCGCGTCTCCCTAAAGGTCATTTGCCCTTGTGACTCCCCAAAGAGTCCCTTGTGACTCCCCGAGAGTCTATCACCTTTGTGACTCCCCGAGAGTCCGTTACCCTTGTGACTCCCCGAGAGTCTATTACCTTTGTGACTCCCTGAGAGTTCATCCCATTTGCGACTTCATAACAATCCATCATCTTTGCCTCCACATGCAAAATTTCAGTTTTACCCCTAGTACATTCCCCTTTGATTCTAGTACATTCCCCTTTGATTCATTTTAGGTGCCCTTAGCGCTATTTTGACTGATATTCGATACCTTTGGGAACGGAAAGCCCCTTAAAATTTCCATTCTTCACCAAATATTTGCTTAGGATTCGTATGGTTGTAGAGACTTCGGCGCCTCTATGACATATGCATCCTAGATCGATCGCGATTGGCAGAAGCCTCGGCGTTTCTGTTTGCGAGAGATCCAGCATCTATTATTTTAGCATTTCCTAATATTTGCTTAGGATTCGTATGGTTGTAGAGACTTCGGCGCCTCTATGACATACGCATCCTAGATCGATCGCGATTGGCAGAAGCCTCGGCGTTTCTATTTGTGAGAGATCCAGCATCTATTATTTTAGCACTTCCTAATATTTGCTTAGGATTCGAATAGTTGTAGAGACTTTGGCGCCTCTATGACATACGCATCCTAGATCGATCGTGATTGGCAGAAGCCTCAGCATTTCTGTTTGCAAGAGATCCAGCATCTATTATTTTAGCATTTCCTAATATTTGCTTAGGATTCGTATGGTTGTAGAGACTTTGGCGCCTCTATGACATACGCATCCTATATCGATCGCGATTGGCAGAAGCCTCGGCGTTTCTGTTTGCGAGAGATCCAGCATCTATTATTTTAGCATTTCCTAATATTTGCTTAGGATTCGTATGGTTGTAGAGACTTTGGCGCCTCTATGACATACGCATCCTAGATCAATCGCGATTGGCAGAAGCCTCGGCGTTTCTGTTTGCGAGAGATCCAGCATCTATTATTTTAGCATTTCCTAATATTTGCTTAGGATTCGTATGGTTGTAGAGACTTTGGCGCCTCTATGACATACGCATCCTAGATCGATCGTGATTGGCAGAAGCCTCGGCGTTTCTGTTCGCGAGAGATCCAGCATCTATTATTTTAGCATTTCCTAATATTTGCTTAGGATTCGTATGGTTGTAGAGACTTTGGCGCCTCTATGACATACGCATCCTAGATCGATCGTGATTGGCAGAAGCCTCGGCGTTTCTGTTTGCGAGAGATCCAGCATCTATTATTTTAGCATTTCCTAATATTTGCTTAGGATTCGTATGGTTGTAGAGACTTTGGCGCCTCTATGACATACGCATCCTAGATCGATCGTGATTGGCAGAAGCCTCGGCGTTTCTGTTCGCGAGAGATCCAGCATCTATTATTTTAGCATTTCCTAATATTTGCTTAGGATTCGAATAGTTGTAGAGACTTTGGCGCCTCTATGACATACGCATCCTAGATCGATCGTGATTGGCAGAAGCCTCGGCGTTTCTGTTTGCGAGAGATCCAGCATCTATTATTTTAGCATTTCCTAATATTTGCTTAGGATTCGTATGGTTGTAGAGACTTTGGCGCCTCTATGACATACGCATCCTAGATCGATCGTGATTGGCAGAAGCCTCGGCGTTTCTGTTCGCGAGAGATCCAGCATCTATTATTTTAGCATTTCCTAATATTTGCTTAGGATTCGAATAGTTGTAGTGACTTTGGCGCCTCTATGACATACGCATCCTAGATCGATCGTGATTGGCAGAAGTCTCGGCGTTTCTGTTTGCGAGAGATCCAGCATCTATTATTTTAGCACTTCCTAATATTTGCTTTGGATTCGAATAGTTGTAGAGACTTTGGCGCCTCTATGACATACGCATCCTAGATCGATCGTGATTGGCAGAAGCCTCGGCGTTTCTGTTTGCGAGAGATCCAGCATCTATTATTTTAGCATTTCCTAATATTTGCTTAGGATTCGTATGGTTGTAGAGACTTTGGCGCCTCTATGACATACGCATCCTAGATCGATCGCGATTGGCAGAAGCCTCGGCGTTTCTGTTTGCGAGAAATCCAACATCTATTATTTTAGCATTTCCTAATATTTGCTTAGGATTCGTATGGTTGTAGAGACTTTGGCGCCTCTCTAACATACGCATCCTAGATCGATCGTGATTGGCAGAAGCATCGGCGTTTCTGTTCGCGAGAGATCCAGCATCTATTATTTTAGCATTTCCTAATATTTGCTTAGGATTCGTATGGTTGTAGAGACTTTGGCGCCTCTATGACATACTCATCCTAGATCGATCGCGATTGGCAGAAGCATCGGCGTTTCTGTTCGCGAGAGATCCAGCATCTATTATTTTAGCATTTCCTAATATTTGCTTAGGATTCGAATAGTTGTAGAGACTTTGGCGCCTCTATGACATACGTATCCTAGATCGATCGTGATTGGCAGAAGCCTCGGCGTTTCTGTTTGCGAGAGATCCAGCATCTATTATTTTAGCATTTCCTAATATTTGCTTAGGATTCGTATGGTTGTAGAGACTTCGGCGCCTCTATGACATACGCATCCTAGATCGATCGCGATTGGCAGAAGCCTCGCCGTTTCTGTTTGCGAGAGGTCCAGCATCTATTATTAAGGTTCGTATGATTGTAGAGACTTCGGCGCCTCTATGACATACGTATCCTTGATCAATCGTGATTGGCAGAAGCCTCGGCGTTTCTGTTTGCGAGAGGTCCAGCATCTATTATTAGGGTTCGTATGATTTTAGAGACTTCGGCGCCTCTATGACATACGTATCCTTGATCAATCGTGATTGGCAGAAGCCTCGGCGTTTCTGTTTGCGAGAGATCCAGTACCTATTATTAGGGTTCGTATGATTGTAGAGACTTCGGCGCCTCTATGACATACGTATCCTTGATCAATCGTGATTGGCAGAAGCCTCGGCGTTTCTATTTGCGAGAGATCCAGTACCTATTATTAAGATTCGTATTATTGTAGAGACAACGGCGCCTCTATGACATACGTATCCTTGATCGCTCGTGATTGGCAGGAGCCTCGGCGTTTCTGTTTGCGAGAGATCCAGCACCTATTATTAGGATTCGTATGATTGTAGAGACTTTGGCGCCTCTATGACATACGTATCCTTGATCGATCGTGGTTGGCAGAAGCCTCGGCGTTTCGTTAGCGCATTCGGCAGGAACCCTGGCGATCCTGATTGCGTTTACCATTCCATCTTGGGATTATTTAGACAACGTAGTCTTTATTTTTCCCAAATGGCTTCATTTCCTAACAAATGTTCGTTCTTCATACAGGATAGTGCCCGTAGGTTTATTATCCGCAGTAGAAGTCCGATGTCTCGTCTTTCCCAATAACTCTGAACTACGACCGGCTTGATTCCTCGGAGGATACGTAGGAAACCTGAAAAGGTCCAGCCACCCGACCGACGCGGTCATCTCTCATCCCCAGCAGGTGCATTTTCCCCAGCAGAAGACGTTGCTCCCCATCAGAGGACAATCAGTCCCAATTTCCCCATTAGATTTGAACTACGTTTGGCTTGATTCCCCCGCGGATACGTAGGTCGCCTGCCAAGGTTCAGCCGTTCCCTTACCTTTCATCTGTTTTGAAACTCATGTTTCGGACGGATCCTTCTTTTATCGTCGACCCTCCATTGCCCTGCAAGAAGCATCGCCGAGGGGCTACTGTTAGTACCCGACCTGAAAATGAGTTTATTAGGACTTTCCTAAAAATACAAGGACTTTATAGGAATTAGAAACCTTGCAAAGACTTGTCCCGGATTCCCAAAATATCTCATTTATGACAAAATCTATCAAATTAGGTAGTAAATGGTTTCCTTAAAACCATACAGAAACCCTAGCTTAAGAATCAAGTCAGCCGGCAACCTTGGCCACGCGGCCAACCTTGCTCCGCGTTGATCTTGGCCACGCGGCCACTATTGTCACCGGCTTCAACCATGGCCAGGCGGCCAACCTTGCTCCGGATGATCTGGACCATCAGATCTTCCCCTCAGTTTACTATATAAACCAATCCCAGGCTATTGGTTTAGGGATCCGATTTTGAGAGCTCTAAGTCCGAGTTTTGGAGTTCTTAAACACTATTTTGCTCTCTAATTAGCATTCAAACACTCAAGAAGATCCAATGTTTATTTCTTGCCAACATAGGTAAGTTTTCTAACTTTTTCTTTGTATTCTTGCATTATTTTTAATGTAGATCTTTTATATTCATGTTCGTACATGTTTATTCATAGTTTCTTCATATTCTTTGCATGCTCATTCATATGTTCATAATATGTTCTTCGCATGTTCATCGTGTTCATAGATTAAAACCTTATTTATGCTATATTTAGGGTTGCGATCTTCATAATTACATGTTATTTCATAGCCTATGATGATCGAGGGTTCATCAACCCGAGGATGATCTAGGAACTACTTCTAAACCCTAAACTTTAGGTAATTCCCCCTCATTATGCATGATCCCGATTCTTCTGCCTATTCTAATTCTCTGCGAACTACGCTGACCTGAGCTTCTCACATTGAGAAGAACGTAGGCAATCTTCGGATCCGGTCTAAATCACTAACACACTACTAACACATTCATCATGATAGAAAGACCGATCAATTCGGGCAATAGGAGTGATAACGTCCAATATTCTTCTCTTGTTGTAATTTGACCCCCGAACCCATTAAACATGCTTTTTCTCAATGTTTTGGCTTTAATTAAAATGGCGTGGCGACTCTCATAATTTTAATGTTGCTATGAATATTCCAAATTTCAAACACACGTATTCACACCACTATAATTCTTCCATTGGCTGACTCACAACAAGACCAGCTGGACTTTTCACAAGTAGCACAGTAATGAATACTTGCTAAACAAAACCCGGGGCATTTAATCCAAGAAGGAACTAAGCCAATTACATCACAAGATGCACACGAAAGATTTCTCATAAAGAGTCCATAATAAGGACATTTATTCACAACCCAATCTTTTTTCATCAACGACATAAAAGTCATACACAATCACATTTGGGTCCTAAACAACACCAAGGACTACACAAACAATGGTCCTCTTATACCCCACTTGAACAAACTATCAAACCTGGAAGACAGGGGGGGTGCGCACGCCTCACCCGATAGGGTGCGCGCGCTTCCACTCATCAGATCCTCACATTTTTTTGGTCACTTAAGGGTGCATGCGCCTCACCCAAAAGGGTGCGCACGCTTCCCTTCATCAGACACTTTTGCCTAGATTGGTAACAATGGGTGCGTGCACTTCCTTATATAGGGTACGCGCGCCCCCTCTTATTTTGGGCCAAATCCCAGATTCTTCCTTTGTTCAATTTTTACTCCTTCTGTCCCACAAGTATAACACATATAAACATAACTTTAGCAACTTTTATTAGATTTCAACATGGTTTCTAAACCATTCCCCTACTCAGCAAAACCCAATTCTATATACTCCCTTTGTCCCAAAATTACAAGTATAGCAAATATTACCCAAATCACAAAATTAACAAGTAGAAGTATCAAATATAGCATAGATGACTATTTTAACATTTAAAGGGGAATTAGTAACTTACCTAGTTCCGGAAAAAGTACCGCTGAAATAAGTTTTGTTCGGCTAGAAATGACCTACTCAACGCCCTGATCATTTTTATATAATTAGTTTTTAAAACAGGTAAGTAAATAAAAAGAATTAAATCGAAATGGGTTGAACTTACCTTTTTCTCTTTAACCCTAACTGATACGAGGAGGAAAGTTGTAGAACAAGAAGCACACAGAGAAAGGAAGAGAAAGAAAATTGCTTTATAAAGGGTTTTACCCATTTTACAAATTGATCACCCAAGGTTTGTTTTTAACACTTTAGCCCCTAAACTTATATTTTCAACAAGGACCCTAAAGTTTTAACTTAATCATTTAACTCTTTTAACCACTATTATTACTAACTAAGTAAGTAACACAAATAATCAGATAAGATTTGCAAATCATAAAATATGATGCAACACATAAAATGCACATATAAGTCAAATAAAAATCCCCAAAATTATAAAATAAATAGGGACGGGTTTTGGGGTCGCTACAATAATAGTTACAAGAAATACTAAAGACATAACATAACATAAATTAAACAAAAGAAAATAGAATGTGAGATGAAGAGAAGATGGGGAGAAGGAGGCCTCACCAGTTTTGGTTCTAAGTCTATCTTCTTTCTCTCTTTTTCACTCAAGAATATGTTTATGTGTTTAACCTGCCCTCAATCCGACAGAGTTTACACTCTCAAAATGATTTCCCCCCCCTAAAATTATCAGCCAGGGGTCCAATTTATAGGGACTGAGGGTGCCCAAATCATCCATACGGATTGGCTCCTCCCACGTCCATACCATCCGTACGGCTCAGCCTGGCGAGCTTCTGGATTTTTCCAATTTTAATTTCAGAGTAGTCCTAGAATTTTAGGTTTATCTTAGTGAGGTCCCAGCCTATCAGTTTTATCCCTGAATGGTGCTAAGAGTTCCTCTAGATTGGTTAATTTCAGATTGGGGTACTTATAGTAACTAACAATCAAATCCATCATCTGAGATAATATCCATCATCTGAGATAATATTAATTCAATTAAACCCCAAACTTCTGGTAATTACAACAAAACCCCTACAGTTAATAAATTAACACATCCAAACCCCAAACCTTGGGTAAAATACAAATAAATCCCTCACATTCAACGTCAATCCATTTAAAACCCCAAACTTTGGGTAATTTACAATCAATATCCTTACATTTAACAATAATCTATTTAACCCCATACTTTGGGTAACTTACAATCAAACCCCTATACTTAGCATACAATCAAGTCCCTATATTAAAATAACTTACAATCAAGTCCCTCATTTGAAATAATTTTCAATCCAAGCCCCTACGCTTAAAATCAATCTTTTTAAACCCCAAATTATGGGTACTTCACAACTAGATCTCTACATTCAATACTAATTCGCTCAAAACCCCAAACTTTGGGTAATTTACAATCAAATCAACAATAATTTATCAAACCCCATACATTGGGAAATTCACTTCCAAAACCACTTTAATAACTTACAATCAATGCTCAAACCCTAGACTATAGGTAATTTACACTCAAACTTCTCCAATAACATTTCGCAATGCTTAAAACCTAAACGATAGGTATTTTACATCTACAAATCTCCAAATCTCCACACTTTACAGACTCTTTACTTTGATCCCTCAAGCTGGAGATCCCTGTGAGAGCCCGCGCTCGAAGCTCGCAGGTCGTTCGCGTAAGAGCGACGAGTTTACCTCGTACGAATGCGGTTTGAATCCGCTCGGTTTCTCAAAATGGTTACCCTACTTTGGTTTTGAAAAAGAAGAGTCTCCACCTCATTTTATTTTAGGAAAATAGAGATAAAACCTTTTGTTTGAATTTGAAGTGGGTTCGGGGGCTAAGTTACGAGAGGAGAAGGTGATTAGCAGCACTCCACTCGCTCTTACGGTCTCTAGCATGCTTCCGCCTACGCTTGATTTTAGTGCCTTCTTTGAAATTCCTTATATGCCCTAACTTTGAGAAAAATGTGTGTTTATGTACAAGGTGTCTCCTAATCTAGGTAATGTTCGTTTTGATCACAACCGGGAAACGGTTTGGGTGTATTCCCGATTGGTTTTGAAAATGTTTTGAACACATTGAGAAGGGGAAAACATGTAAGGGGGAGAGGGAGTTATGTACAAATTATACAAATATACACAAAAATGGGAGACAAATCCCATGAATAAATGAATGTCCAAAGCAAAGTTGATGCTGAAGTTCAGAACCACTGTCCGTTCTTATGCCAATGTACCTGTTCAAAACTAATCCAAATCCAGAAAAAAAACTTGGTCTTTATTCCCAACATGTTAGAGAACACACATGAATTTTTATGGGATTTATGGATTATTTTCTCATGCTCAAATCATGCAAAGAACACAGAGATAAAATCAGCCCAGAATTGAAAAAACATGGCATGTCAGACTTTCATGGCAAATTTACTCTATCATAGCTTACGAATCTGGAAAAACACAAAACATGAAAGTTGAAGATCACATATCAAATATGAAATTTGCCATGTTTCAAGTCCAGGAAACATGTTTAAAGGATTGAAAAGACCTCTGATATTTAGATATTAAAATCTGGAAATTGCTAATCTGGGAGTAAGCACTTGTTTCAAAAATTGGAAAAAGACCTTTTCTTAGGTCAAAAAATTATTCTAAAAATACCATAATTTTCCTTATCTTTTTGAGAACAAATATTATGTTTTTACCTCAGCTCTAAAATCAAGTTTTGATAGATTTTCAGGCATGAAAACAGAGAGTGGGCAGAAGTGCAGCAAACAGGACAGCATGTCTGGGCTACGAAGATCTTTACCAAAACATGAATTAAACTTTGAATATGACCACGAAACATGGCATGCATCATCTTAAATATGTAACAAACAACTTTAATATTTTTAGCTAAGTCCAGAAACGAAGTTATGATGGAGTAAAAAGGACATGCAAAGCATGATTTAAACAGAGTATGCTGGACTGGTTACATGCATCACCAAAATGGGCATGAAAACATGATCTAAGCTTGGAATGGGCTCATGAAACTTGGGGAATTTATTCATAAACATGTTATTAACATTTTCAAGTATCTATTGGACAACAAATATGAACAAAAACGTGGATAAACATGAAGAAGCAAAAAGTGGACAGATTGTGCACATGTTGGACAAATGAACCATATCATGCTTAGATTTGACATTCAAGCTTTGAGATTAACACAAAATTAACATTAAACACATATATACATGATGGAGATGAATTTTGGGCATTTACAACATATTTACATGAAGATTACAAGCTTTACATATAGACTACATCAAGAGAAAATGAGGATCTAGCCATCTAATGGCTAGATCCCAAACTAAACCATGTAAAGGCTTACATTTCTTACCACTTACATAGAAGATTCTTACCTATTTTAGGTTGGTGAGGGAGTGCTTCCTTGTCTACCCAAGGGAAGACTTCTTTTTTGTTTGATTTGAGTTGTTTGAAAGGTTGGATTGAAGAGTGTTGTTTGCTTGAGCTTGTTGTTGTGTAGAGTTGGTTTGGGGTGGTGTTTAGGGATTGTTTTGTGGTGGTGAAGTGGTGGTATAGTGGTGGTTGAGTGGTGGTATAGTGGTGGGAGGATGAATTTAGAAAGAACTAGAGAGAGAGAGGTGAGGATGGGAATTTTTGGTCTAGTGAATGAATGTGGATGTTGTACCCTTTCTTGATCAAGATGGGGGGGGGTATATGGAGGAGGGAGGTAGGATTTTAAGAAAAAATGCCCTTAGGAGGAGGTAGTGGAGGGTGACATGTGGTGTATGAGTTGTATGAAGAAGCCACATATAAGGTCATGTAGTACTTTTTCCGGCTCCGTCTTTTCGCTCCGCAACTGCCCCGTTGTGCGCGCTCCGGTGTTCCGCGAGTCCAACATGAAAGTTGCTCGGAATATTTTTCTGGTCAAGACGGTATATCTAAAATATTTTAATAAGCAAGGAATTACATAAATATAATTTTAAATGCACAAAATGGTCGGTAAAAGGCTTTTTAGGGGCGCGGAACCCGTTCCAGGGTCCGCACGCGCGATTTATTTAGAATTTGCCCTTTTACTCGGTTTTGAGCCCTGATTATGAATCCGGACTCGGTTTATCCATCCGATTCACCGATAAGGCGTACGGTAGTCCCAAACCGTCAAATCTGAGGGGTGCGAGATCGGGGTGTCTACAATCCCTCACAGATGCTTTCCTTCGGGTTACAACAAATAATCTTATCACACTAAAAACTATAAAGTGTTACATTCACACACTTATACTAAAACATATTGCAAAACACCGCGATCTCTAGGACTTATCCCTAGTCCGTTCCTTCGGCCCGGAAGGCCACTATAAACTCCAAATTTAACGAATTCCAGTCCGGAAGACCGCTATAAATTACCAAATCAATTTATTCCTCAGAAATAAATCATACTAAAATGCAGGTTAAGAAACCGCTATAAATCCTAAATCAAATCCTAAATGCAGGTTAAAGAACCGCTATAAATCCTAACTTATACTAAAATGTAGGTTAAGGAACCGCTATAAATCCTAAATCAAATCCTAAATGCAGGTTAAGGAACCGCTATAAATCCTAATGCAGGCTAAGGAGCCGCTATATGTCCTAAATTAAGTTAATCTGCCATATTAAATTAATTTACAGGTTAAGGAAACCGTTACACATCCTTTATTAATAACCAAAATCGATCCCGAGATACGTCCATCCCGATATAATCGAAAGAGTTATTATTTGGCGTAACCTGTATGATCCCGAGACACTTGAGTCCCGATATACCGTCTACATTATCATTTGACTGAATCATGCGACCCAAAGGTTTTAGCATCTCTATATACCGTAGGTTTACGAGAAATTTCTTGACTCACGCGCCCCGTAAGATTTCTTCTACATATACCGTGTGTCTCATGTTTTCGGCATAGGTTGCTGGTGTCTCTGGACATGATCTCAGTAATTGTTGCCAGTGTCCTCAGACACATTTGATACTCTTTTGATGCACACGTCCCGTAAGATTTCTTCTTCATATACCGTGTGTCTTATGTTTTCGGCATAGGTTGCTGGAGTCTATGGACATGATCTCAGTAATTGTTGCCAGTGTCCTTGGACACGTTTGATGCACTTTTGATACCCGCGTGTTAGTAACCGATCTAAAGATTTAGGACTTCCTAGACCTTTAGATATCTCACAGGGACCTCCCAGGAATTTACAGGATGCGCAGGACTTATCCAGGATTTCTCAAAAAGCCCAGATAAGAAGATATTGACGACCTGATCGGATGAGCTGCAAAGATAGACGTTATCTAGGTTTTCTCCAGAGTCCAGATTGATCAGAGCCTTGGGAATCGAGCTAATCCCCTGGTTTGGCCGGGCGGCCACTTGGTCCGGCCGGGCGGCCAGTCCTGCCTGGTGACCTCAGCTCCTAATTAAAGACAACAACTCTCTCCCCGAGTTCTACAACAAATACTAACGGCAGAACTCTCTCTCCAAGCCTTTCTAGCAATCTCGAAGATCCGACGAATCCAAGCGAGAGACTCGACTTCGTTCTTGTCAAGATTGGTAAGGATTTTTTATGTGTTCTTAGTTTAGATCTGATTTATGCTAGTTTCATGATGTTTATACACCTATATTCATATGATTCATAACGTGTTCTTCATGTTGTTACTAGAATTCATATTTTGCTTCATGACTAGGGTAGCTATCTTCATATTTATGTGTTATCTCATACATGTTCATGATGTTCTTATTATTATGCTAGATTCGCGGCTTACCACGCGTAACATGTTAAATCTAATGTTTTAATACCTATTCATATGCATAGCCGATGATGATCCACGCGATCTAGGAACTACTTTCTAAACCCTTAACTTTAGGTAATTATTACCATGATCAATAACCCTCCTATGATTAAGGTGATGACTACACATTGATCCGATCAATGGTATAATCATTATTCTAGGATGTGATCATCTTGTATGATTCTTTCTCCTCCCCCTTCATTATGCATGATCCCTCTTCTTCTTTGTATTCCGATTATGTGCGAACTACGTCGACCTGAGCTTCTCATCATGAGAGGAACATAGGAAATCTTCAGATCCGGTCTCAATCACTAACAAACTACTAACACATTTATCATGATAGAAAGTCCGATTCATCGGGCGATAGGAGTGATAACTTGATATTCTTCTCTTGTCGTAACTTGACCCCCGAACCCTCTCTGTTAAGCTTTTCTCAATGTTTTAGCTCGATAAAAACAACGTGGCGACTCTTAATAAGTTAAATGCCAATTTTAATATCCTAATCCCATAGAAAAGATAAAATAAGATAAATAATAAAAAAAGACTTCCCGTGCGTCGCCCGCATTCGGAAAGGGGTATTCACAGTGATGACTCTACTGGGGACTAGCTTTGAACATCTTCAAACATTAGAGGGTCAAACTTTCGTCAATATCATGATTGTACTTACTTGTTCTTTCCCCCTTGTACTTTATCTCTTATGCATATCTGCTGCCCTTGTAACTGTAGAACGTTAACATCTTAACTGTTCTCCCTTGTACTATTCTTACTGTTTTGCATTGCATACATGTAAATACAAAAAAAAAAAAAAAACTCTCTGTTTTGTCCCTAAAAATAACTAGTTGTTGTACGCATACTACCACTAGGTCCGTGTCACACTGCACACCCTACTGGATACTCCGCTGAGTGCACAGATTTTGGTGATCCTGTCGCCTCTATCTTCGTGGCACCCAGGCTATCTAACTCACCGTATTTACTTGTGGAGCGGTTGAGGTTAACCCCTTATTCGTTTCTAAAACCGTGCACTCACAGAGTCTAGGACACTCCAAAGTTGACCGGTTGGTTTGACTATCTTTTCTTTATAGACAATTAACGTGTTGTTCATGCCGTCACCCGTTAAGTCTTTAATGAGTCAAGATCCTTCGAGAGAAAAAGCACAAAAAATGAAATTCCCTACGAGGATGTGCATATGGTAAGCCGAGTGATACTTTGTACAAGGATCTCAACTCGTTAAAAACTTAACGGAAGTAACATAAACGTTACGTTAAATGCCTTTAAACAAGCGTTAGTCGCTAGGATCCGTTAGGTCGGTGGAAGTCGCTTGCCCTATAGGACCCTCACCCAAATTGTCCGTTTGGGGTGTGCAATATAGGTGAAAAACGAGAGGTCTATAGACGTAGTGATGACCTCAACTGATCCATTGTAGATAGTAACCCAAAAAGGGGTACTTCCAACCATTAGGACTAATAATACATTGTTTTGTAAATAAGAAAATACATTGCATGAGCCTTGTCCCGTCCTAAACCTCGTATCCACTACCTCTACAGAGAAGCAAGTTTGGGTCCGTTCCGGTGGTCGTCTTCAACGGTCAAGCCTCCCGCAAGCTCAGTCTTCAGTCTCTGCATCAACAATGTCTCCGTCATCATCAGAGCCTACTACTCCTAATGTCTCCACTCCGCAAGTCTCCGCTGCCTCTGCCGATCCCGAGATCTCCGCCAGCTTCAAGCCATCGGATATTCCGCCACCTCTCCATGCTTTCTTCACTAACCTCATGCTACAGATCTCCAAGCTTGAGGATCGAAGCAAATCGCTAGAAAGAGTCAACCAAGAGCTCAAAGATCATCTTCACACTGAGATGAAAAAGAAGGGAGTGGAAACTAGCTTCCACAATGAATAAGTGATCTTTGTCCAAGATGAAGAAGTGCCTGTCACTTACCCCGCCAATGATGATGCTATCCCTCTCAAGGTGTCCAACTACCAAAGGGTCCCTCCTCCTTATTTCGGTACTAAAGCAACCTCCAGCAAGGGTCCATATGAGCCGTCTCCAGAAGTGATGGGTAGCTACTTGTCCTCTACCAAGTTTGTACCTCCTTCACTACCACTGAGCATCGGTGCCGCCATACCTGCAATCTCCACTGCTCCTCCCGCTACTCAAGCCTATGGTAGCTCTGATTTCTCTAACCACCCTCTAGTGGTTGCAATGCAAGAATAGATTCACAAGCTCTCCGATACGGTCAGCAAGCAAGCTGCTCCGATTGTCAATACCATCAACCCAAGTAATGTGGGTGCTCTGCCTAGAGACTTCAAGATGCCAAAGGTCTCTACATTCCATGTTATTACATGTCCCAAGACTTATCTCGACAGTTACGTGCTATCAATGAGAGCCCGATACTGCACCAACGAACAAATGGCCCGAGTCTTCCACACCACCTTGGACGGAATTACTCTTCGTTGGTTCTTGAGTTTGGATCCCTCCGAACCAGAGACGTGGGATCAAATCACCACAACTTTCTGTGAGAAGTACCAGTCAAACCTCGATTGGCATGTCAACCTCACTGATCTAGAGAACACCATGCAAAGGCCCGGTGAGCCATGACTTCTACAAAAGATGGAATCACAAGCTAGCAGAGGTGCAATACCCTCCCAAGGCAAAGTAACAAAAGCAAATCTTCTTCAAGTGCTTGTACCTGAGCTTAGGGTTGCGATTGTCAATGGTTACTTTCCCGACCTGCGGGAAATGGTCGATGCTTGGGTTAGACACGAAGCCGGCATTACTGGTGTTATTAAAGAAGCTGCCAAAATAGGAAACACCTCTTTCCACTACAAAGCTCCGACAAGTACCACTCCTAAAGCAAAAGAATTGGCCGGTCACGTGAGCATGGTCCAAGACAACCTCGCCTTCGATGTCCAAGCAGTTACTAGCAACTTTCCCCGAAAAGGAGGATTCTTGATGACTTCGGCATGCCTATTAGCCGAGTGTTCGAGGTTTTGATGAATAAGGGCTTGATCAATCCACTCGAGAACTTTAAACCGTTGAACAAAAGGGATAATATTGATGCAACCAAGTTCTGCAAGTATCACAAGTACATTGGCCATACTACCGACGACTGTATGCAACTCAAACGTATCATCCAAAAGCTCATAGCCGATGGAAAGATCGAGAAGCCTAAAGGTCCGAACACCGTAGCAAACCCGCTCCCAAACAATGGTGGCATAAACATGGTCGAGCTCATCGGAGGTGACATCGGTATTCTTGAGATGGTAGATGCGTTCACCGAACTGGGGCTAGACATGAATGCTCTATTCGGGGGCCTAGTCAAGATTGGGGTAATAACTCCCTTGGAACGTGGTTTCCAATGGCCCAAGCATGGGTGTGACATGTCCAAGTTCTGTAGTTACCATAGAGTGTCCGGACACACCAACAACGAATGCTTCACCATCAAGCAGATCGTACATAAGCTTATCAAGGACAGTGTCATTGCTGACCTAAGAAAGATCATTTCCATGGATGTCAACATGGTGGAGATAGCCAGAGACGTTACCAGTATCTTAGAAATGGTCGAAGCCTTCAAGCAACTACAGTTAGATATGAACTCCTTGTTCCGCGGTTTATCAAGAATGGGGCTACTTAAACCCTTAAAAGGCTACGAATCTCATCCCAACAGTGATCCGACGAGGTTTTGCAACTTCCATAATATCACCGGGCATACTAACAATGAATGCTCACAATTAAAGCGTGCGATACAAAGGTTGATTATTGACCAAGTGATAACCGATCCAAGGCAAATTGTGGCTCAGAAGTTTGAGGAGAGTCTGGCTGATGTCTCGGAGATGACCAACGCCTTCAGAAAGCTAGGGATCACTATGACCAACATGATCGAGTTACTAATATCAAAGGACCTACTCAAGAGGCCTGAGGCCTACTGCATACCATTCTCAAACAACCCCGAAAGGTACTTCGACTATCATTAGATCACCGGCCATACCACCGAAGAATGCAATGCTTTGAAGAAGTCGATTCAGAGGTTGATCCATAATGGCTCCATCGAGAACCCCGTTGATACTTTAGTCAATCTAGAAATAGAGAAAATCTTGGTGATCTGGCCGTACCTATTGTGGCAGACTCTGAGTTTTGTAGCGATGATGAGATAGGTTGTACTTCAAAGTTTATTAATGATAGTCATTCTTCTTATTATATGCTGTCATTAGATGAACTATCTTTAGAAGCCTCTCTTTTAGGAGACTGCGACCCCGGTCCACTTAAATCTCCACCATTGTCTATCGCCGAAATCTTCATAGAATCCGTAAAAATACTGCAGTCTCCATATGACACACGGGCAGAAATCAACCTACTTACAAGGCCCGGACAGATCTATCAGTGGTGTTCAACAAAGAGTCAGAGCAAACAGACCTTGAGAAAGAGGATCCCATCCTTACAAAGCTCAAACAGACACAAGCTCACATCTCCTTATGGTCTCTACTTACTTCATATCTAGCCCATCGCCAAATGCTTGAGAAGAACTTGGCCGCCACCTCCCATCAGACACCACTCCCGAGAATGTCACACAAATGATCGGCAACATTCACTTCGGGAATATCATCACCTTCTCAGAGCTCGATGAACCTCCATTTGGCATTGATCATAATGAACCTCTGCACATCACAATCGAAATCAGCGGGAAGAAAATCCCTCGAGCCTTTGTAGACAACGGATCCGCCATCAACGTACTTCCGTCACGGATGATGGACGTATTGGGTGTAGATGCAAACTACTCTAAGGCCCTCCAAGCAGACGATCAAAGCATATGACTCTACATGCAGATCAGTGTTGGGAACTGTTACTCTGCCCATCTCCATGGGAACTCAAACTCTGTCTACGGATTTCTAAGTGATCGACATACCATCCTCCTTCACCATCTTGCTAGGATGCCCCTGGATCCATAAGTCCAATGCCGTCCCGTCCTCCATGCATCAGTGTGTTAAGTTCCAGTCAGGGAATGAAGTGATAGTTATCTACAAAGACCTAGTAACAGCACAAGGCACCGACACGAAAGGAGTACCTGTGTTATAAATTCAGCATGAGGAAGACCGCAGACTCTTCAGTGGGTTCAAAATAGTGGCACAAGCTCAGATATGTGATGACGATCTCACCAGAACTTCTGATAAAGTACTACCCATCTAGAAGATACTTCGAAACATGGGATTCATACCGGGACTGCGGCTAGGTAAGCATTTACAAGGGCCTACAGAGCTAACAGAGGAGGTAGACCACAGAGGCATGTTCGGGCTAGGGTACGTACTTACTCCCATTGATAAAGCAGAGTAGAAGCAGATAGAGGTACTCAAGAAGAAGCATCTCCCTTACAAGAAGTCAGACATGAAACCCTACCACCTTTCCCTCAACAGTTACTACGTCAAAGAAGGCGAAGAGCATTCAAACTTTGAGTTCGCTGAGCCATGGTTCGACCACAACGGAAAACTACAAAAGGGCTTTGAAATCTTCAAAGATGTCGAGTTTGATCGGGCTAATCTAGAGCTAAGGTACATGGAACCTCGAAAGACTAATAGCAGAGTTACTACCATCCAGAACGAGTATTGCATCAAGGTGAACAAAGACCGGACTTATGATATAGAATTCGTGTCTCTCAATGAACCTTTAGTTAGTGAAGCCAAGGAAGCAGAGCCATGGGACGTCCAAGATTTGTTCCAGCACCTGAGCCTCGAAGATGATATTGTGGCTGTTATTGAATGCGGACCTGTGACTACTCCTATCGAGAATCTGGGGCTGGTCAACTCGTCCCTTAGAGAGTCAATTCCCCCTAGGTCAGTTAGGTCTCCCTTTCTCACTTATGAGTTCATGTCTCCGTCTAAGTCTAATGACCTCAAGTCAAAAGACTACAATGTAATCGCAAACACTGTCTTTCCTCGTGCATTAATTGAAAATCTCGATCTTTTCGAGTATCCCGCTGTAGCCACTCTTATAAATGATAAATTGACTAATCAACCTAATGATATACAAATAGTTAATAACGATTCATTGAAAGAGGAAGACACAAACGAAATATATGACAAATATATCTGAGAAATCACAGAGCAGGTTATCAATCAAAGGGAAAATCGAGACCAAGCTGCCGATGAGGTGTTAACATGTGTGAATCTGGGAAGACAAGACAAGCCAAAGTAGACTCAGATTGGGAGTTTCTTTCAAGGTAAAGAGCGAGAAGCATTGATCAAGCTACTCAAAGAATATGAAGACATCTTTGCACGATTTTGTGACGACGCGCCAGACAAATATTGGGAATGAATAGTAATGCCAGACATTGGGTCAGTTAGACAGAGGCTACAACCATTCAAGTCAAAATGGTCACCACGCATGGCGACAGAAATAGAGAAACTGCTGTAGAGAGACTTCATCAAGTTCGTATTTTGGCCAAAGTGGTTGCTCAACATTATCGCCGCAAAGAAGTACAAAAGAAAGATGACAGCTCACATAGATGTCACGAGTCTCGACGAGATGAGCCCTAGGCATATGTTCCCTCCGTTCGATATAGACGCATTGCTAGAAACTACCAAAGACAGAGAAGTCCGATCATTCCCCGAAGGCTTCCCCAATAATAATTGGATACCCGCCGCAGTACAGACAGATGAGAAGTTACTATTTCACACTCCATGGGGTACTTATTGTCACGCCAATAGATTCCTAGAATGGAAAGGCATTGGTATCTCTTACCACATGCCGACAAGATCACCAACAGATACAGACGTCTACATAGATGATTTAGTAATACACTCCAAGAGACCCTACGGTCGACACATCAAAGATCTACGAAAAGTCTTCAATGTTCTGAGAAGTCAGAAAACCCTCATTGATCCGTCAAAATGCAGATTTGGTACTATTCAGACAAAAGCTCTAGGCTACAGATTGGGATAGAAGTTCGAAGCTGACCCCGACAAGATCAGACAGCTGATAACAATGTCACCACCTCGCGAAAAGTACAAAAGATTCAAACTCATAGGTCTACTGCACTACATCAGTTGCCTCACGATGGCAGGAAACCCGGCCCTTGAAAAAATTACAGAATTGCTCCGAAGAGGTGTGGAATCAGGAATGCGAATTGGCTCTAACTCAACTAAAGAGCCACATAGTAAATACCCCATCCTTACGATCGATGCACGGGAGGTTTGAGTCATAGAATAGAACCCCCATCCTTTTCCAACATTGCACAAGTTCGGACCTACCCCTGGGCCTCATGTTCAAAGCACTGAAGAAAATTGGTAAACTACAACCGATACAAGAATTTGGTCCTACTCCGACACTACAGATTTCTGAGCCAACCAGAAGATGTTCCTATCACCAGAATGAAGGGCATAGTACTGTCATGAATTAAAAGAAGAGATCCGACTACTCATCGAGACGGGTCTCTTAACCAAGCAGAATGAAGATTGAGTATACATGGATGACAACGGCCTCCTCCCAGTCAAGGTTTACAAGCTCCGTCGCTACTACAACTAACCACCATGATCCTCTCCCACAAGCGATACTCTCCATTAGCGGAACTCTCCTTCAAACGGTCTTCTACAACGGCCGCCCCCTTTGTAAAAAAATAAAATAAAAAATTATTAGTATTATCATTACTTCCCCTCTTCTATCTTCCCTTTCTACAATTAGAAATGAACTACGATGACCTGAGCCCCTTAGCCCTACTTGTAAAAGGGGAACATAGGCAACCTTCAAAGGTGCGGTCTCAAAAATAAATAAAAATCCAAATCCGGTTTGAGCAAGATTCAATAAAGCAAACAATCTGTTTATAACTAAAGAAAAATCTCTATTTCCACAAGTCACTACACGTTAACATTTATTTGATGAGCCTAAGCTTGAAAGAACCTGGGAATAAATAACCTGCTGTGAAATTTAAATAAACTAAAACAAACTAAAATCTAAAATATGTGTCTGCAATGGCTGTGGTTGGATATTCGGAGTCACTCCTCCTCCTCTTCCTCTTCCCTCTTCGGTTTCTTATCCCTTCGTCCACGTCTAGCCTGTCTAGTAGGGTCATCAAATAAAGCCTTCCTAAGCTGAGTCACCCCCGTTGGGCCTTCCTTCTTTCTCTTCCTCTCAAGAGGTGCTAGCTGAGTCAACTCGATCGCCACCTCACGTTGTAGAGTCTCTTCTCTCCTCAAGTGTCTGCTCGAGACATAAGGGACTACCACCCTACGTCTCAGTTGTCTCAGAGTCTGTCCCATATTCCCCAGAGTTGTCTAGTACCAGTCCAAGTATTCTCGAGACAGAAGTGTGTTATAAGGTCGCTGTATACAGAGAGTGCTGGGCATGAGAGCATAAGACCAACACCGCTCCAAGAGCACTGCAACCCCAGCATTCATAGTGAGTACCCTGGCATTAACTCGGCTGCAAGTCTCATCCAATGAAGAAGGTATAATCTGAGGCATCCCGTACTGACGGTACACCCGCACTGCATAGTAATAAGTGGTCTCATAAAAGGCCCGGATCATGCAGAGATTATTCTGAGCCCACCGTGCTCTAATAACCCCCCCCCCCAATGAGGTCCATCCACTGAGCCGTACCCATCTGCGCCATAAATGTCACCCATGCAGGCCGAGTTATCCCCATAAATGGTTGTCTCACTCGCCTACTCTGGAAAACCCAAGGTGATACTGGCCCAACAGGATCCGCCAAAACTCGTAATCTCTCCTGCAACCACAAGGTTAGTAGTCGGGTGCTCCTTCTGGTCATCTTATGAGCTCACGAGGCCAACTCTCCGATACCATGCAAAGTCTCCCCAAGCAAATAAGGGATAATACTCTGATTGTCCTGAGCCTGGTTCACCATGTCAAGACAACCCATTGTAGCCACTCCTACATAAGGTGGAAATAGTACCGAGGCAAACAGACAAAGTGCTAGACAGTCCAAAGCAGTGTCAGACTCCACCGTACTATTAATGAACCTGATTAGAAGCCCACAAAGATCGACGTCACCATCCAACAGCAAACCTCTAGCTTCTTCGATGGAAATCCTCAACAGTTGGGAAACCCGAATTTCTGAAGGCACTTGGTACTGCGGCATGGCTACCCTATCCATTACTCTCGCACCACAAAGAGCCACAAAGTCTTCATATGTTGGGGTGATTTCATTATAAGAGAAGTTGAAGACATGATTCTCGTTATCCCAGAACTTGGCAGTAGCGCGAATCAAGTTCTCATCAGACTTAACCCTGAATAGGGACCAAAGACACTTGATCCCGAATCTCCTGTCAAAGGTTGCACGAGTTGTCTTCGAAAATCTCTGGAACCATATCTTCAAACTCTTGATGAAGTAGTGTTGTCTCTCCTCAGAAATCCTGGGGTGTCTATCCATCAGAAGAACACGGGAAAATTGAAATCTAGAGCAAATGAAAGAAAAACTGATGTCTGCCTCGTCTCTCTGCGAGACTGCTGATTAAATAGGGTAGGGAGTTCAAGTCCTGATCGTACAAGGAAAAATCTGACGAAAATTGTGTCAGACCAGGGAATAGCCGTGCGGCCAGTCTTTCCCCATAGTTGGCTACGCGGCCCCATAAGCCAGTCCATACAGATCTGTAAGTCCGTCCCCGTTAAACGCCGGAGTGGACCCATCTCAGACATTTTGAAGGTCCCGAGTCACAAAAGAGGTCCGATAAAGGGGTGGAGCCACCCAACAATGTGTATAATCCCCGTTTTACCCCTAAGGCTCATGCATTATACTAAATATGTAAATAAAATACTAATTAATTACATATAAAAACAAATAAAAATAATGTACATAATTGTATTTGTTTGTTTCCCTCTCTCTCTCTCCCGCTAACAAATGCAGGAATAGAGACTACATCTAATCCGAGTCTGAATCCTCAATATCAACCTCCTCCTCATCATCATCATCACTATCATCATCATTACCATGGCCCCGCTGCTGCACATAATTGGATCCACTGGCTCCCGAGCCACTACCTCTGACAGACCTCCTGCGGGCACGGGACGAGGAAGCAGCCTCCGTAGGTGTTCTCTCTCTGCGCGGCGGAACCACCACATCCTCCTGATGGTAAGTACAAGCAGCGGCCAAGCTCCTGAACAAGTGCTCAAATATATTTCCCCGGTGGACAGAGCGGATATAGGCCTCCCGAGTCACCTGGGACAGATAAGCGCAGTTCAGATACAAATCTAAAGTGTGTATGTGTAAGACAGGGAAAAGCAATGGGTATCATACCGTAGCTCCGAACGGAAGAAGCTGGGCCCTAGTAACCTCGTCAGCCTCAGTGGGAGTCATATCGAAATCCACCTCAATACCGCCCCGCTGCATCCAAATACTGTCAGGGAACCGCTGCATATCCATACCATATATAGCCCCTCTACTCGAGCTAGCCGGAAAGGCACCAGCCTGCCTCCTTGCTAATACATGTGGGCTCACCAGCACATGCTCCACGAACCACTCATAGTCAGTCCCACTCTAGTATAAATGGGCCGGAGTCCTCACCCGGTAGTCACCACTCGCCCTCAGCCTAGCCGGATACAACATGTTCCTCGGCGGCTCAATCAGGGCCCACACCACAGGATGTCTGCTATGTTGCCTGCAGACTCTCTCTCCAAGGTACATGGCATCCCCAGTCAACCCCACCAAGAAACAGCGGGAAGCAGTAAAATCCTGGGCCTGACCGACCCCTGCCAACACCAGATCAGACCAAGGGAAGAACTGGAAGTCCTCATGCAGCGGACCACTCAACCTCGAAATAAAAATCCCAAGATCCGGAGTCTTCCTGGCCTTACCGCGGCCCTCCAATCGGTTCCTTTAAGCATTTAAAATTTATGAAACCCAAAGCCCATAGATCCATTCATATGATTAAGTCAAATACAACATAATGAATACTAGAATACTAACCCTTGATGCCTTTGATTTTGCAACCTTGAATTCGATGGAGGCTTGAAATCTTGATCACGAACAAAGCAAGAATCACGAACTATGAAGATGATAAGTTTCACCCTCTAGCGGTATCCACACCACGAACGAATATTAAGAACACTTGATCTTGGTTGCTAGACCAAATTATGAAACACGCTTTCACAATTGTAAGAACTATATGGAATTATGAATATTCTTGTTCTTCACTTTTTGGGATCTTAGAACAAGAAAATAACCTCCCAAAACCCTTTGGAGGCACTCATAATCATGTGCTTAATGACTGCTGAAAGGATCCTTAAATAGGTCCTAATCCTTAACCCTTAAGGACTTAGGAAACCTAAATCCCGTCACAAAATTAAGCTGCAGAGTTTCTGGCCCGACTGTACTGGCACGGTCGTGCCAATAGGTGCGCATGTTGCCACCAGCCGTCCAATATTGGCACGGTCGTGCTTTAAACTAGGCACGGTCGTGCCAGTCACCCCGCAAGACTTTGCCTTTGTTCGATTTATGGCACGGTCGTGCCTTTTAAGGCGCACGGCCGTGCCAGTTCAACTTTTAGGCATTTTTCCATAATTCCAATTCAGTCCTTCATGATTCGTTCTATTCGTGTGTGACCCTCTAGGATTACACAAAGTTGGCAATGAGCCCAAACATGAACCCATAAGATATAATTAGGTTCTAGCAAACCGTCATACCTACCCAAATAGTGTAACTAGATACAAGTTCGCATTCCTTTTAGAGCATGTCATAATCCCTTTGTCCACGATGTCTTTGAACACAAGTCATGGTCAACAAGTCAACTTGTTTTGTTCAATACTTTTCTCGATCCCGAATATGTTGATAATCCAAATGACATTGATCCAATCAATCCATTTGAGTTTGGCCAAACATTTCACCAACATCATTCCTTCGAGGGGCACAAGCTTGACATCTCTGCGAAGAGGGACAAATCCATTTAGCTTATTATTCTTCCCTACGTGAATCCAATCATGCCAATCATACACTTTATAACTACCGTGTTAAGGCAGCGTTTGAATGTGTCAAACATAATCTTCATCAAGTGGAAGACTATAATAACTTCATGTCTAAGGATTCAAATGACATAACTAATATGAGATTTATATATGACATTGACCATGACATAAATCTCATACCGCGGGTCATGTCCAGTACCTTGTTCCAAACAAGTACCCATAAATCTACCATGATCATCCCATGATCATTTAGCCTTTATACTAGTGCTTAACAAGCTCTACGGACGGAGATTATTATAAGCAAACACGAGCCATAATAATAATCTTATTATCTCTTTATTATTATGAATAAAATGATAACTTACACAACGTTTAACAAACGTGCCTAGGGCACCAACACCAACATGTGGAACGGCTCGTAGACCCACACCTGTGGCAAGAGACAGTATATCAGTCTAAACAGTTCTAAACAAAAGACAAATATGGAATAAGGAAGCAAGTCAGAAACATACCTCAAAAGCAAACTGGAAACAATCAAAAGACGAGGTACTAGACCTCGAATAGACATCTAGGGCCCGGTACATCTCCGCCACCCCAGCTCCACCCAAGAGACCTGACTCGCCCACTCCAGATCAGCTAGAGCACCCAACAGAGAAAACTGACAAAAGGTCCCCGCACTCAGGAACAGGTTCTGTGATAAGCTATACCATAAAATGGCCCACACCAGACAATCTGTGTCGCTGATGCCCTCCACAAAATCTCGGATAGCCTCATTCAACAAGGTCCTCAGGCGACCTGCCTTAAAACCATTCCCCTTTACACCTTTTCCCAACGGCATCCCAATCAACTCAGCCTGACGGTGTGGTTCCACAGACAGAGACTCATGAAAAGGAAGCTCCACATCCGTGAACATAAGCCCGGTGATGGCAGCAAAGTCAGTAGGAGTGATGGTCACCTCTCCCCAGCTGAAATGGAATGTATGGGTAGTGTCCCACCAGTACTCCCTCATCACCTCAACTAAACCCATCACCTTATGGGTTCCCTCCACGGCATGCACCGCGTCAAAAAATGGACCAAAACCAAGGGCCCTAATCCTCTCTTTCACCGCACCAGCCGACGGCAACCTCTGCCATATCTCTGCCACCGCTTTTGTGGACCCATGAGATTTCATTCTCTGCAGGTAAACACAGCAAAGGTATGTTACCGACTAGCAATTAAATACCAATTCTATGCTAAGTGTTATGTTTAAAGTATTCATACATGCTTTATTTATTTAATTTGCGCATATATTTGCCGTCCCCAAAATAATCAACAATCTCAGAAATTAAATAATCTACAGCGGTTAATTAATTTAAAGCAGTCTTAAATGCGACAAGTATAAATAAAAGACCCAAAAGCGATAAAAAGCGGGATCGTTACCTCCTTCGTCTCCACCAGCCTCCCTCCAGACCAATGTCTGTCAGGGCCGACGTACAAATCAAAATGTTGTCCCATCGTGAAATGCCATTCATCAAGACAGAAATTCCTAGAAGCCATCCTCGCCCGTTGTTGATGTTTCTCCTCTTGAGGTTGCCCCGCACCTCAACCTTGTTCAAATTGTGGTCCCGCACCTTCGCCTTGTTCATAAGGTTGCTCCGCACCGAAAAGATATTGAAAATCCATCGCAAACAATAGCAAAATAGCTCAAAAATATCTATTTTTTCTCTCTCAAAACTCGACAAAGAAGAAAAAGAAGTGGCAGGAAGAAAGCAACAGCCAGCGGCTGTTTGTAGGGTCTGTCCAACGAAGGGACTAGCCGCGCGGCCAGTGTGTCTGGTCGACGTGGCGCAAATCTCAGCCCTCCATCTCGCGCGATCCTCGTCAACAATGTCCAGCCAATCAGAAAGACTGGCCAGGCGGCCAGTTATTCCTCCAGAAAAAAATTTAATTACATTTTTAGCCCCTCATCTTATTTTTAATCCAAAAATTGGCGCCCTTAGCCAAAATTAATCAAATTTGGTCCTGAAGACCGCAATAAAATTCCAAAAATTAAAAGTTGGTCCAGAAGACCGCAATAAATTTCCAAAAATTAAAAGTTGGTCCGGAAGACCGCAATAATCTCCTTTAATAACCAAATCAATTTATAATTAAAGGATGGGAACGTCCTTAAACCCTTCCTATTTGATAAAGTTATTTGGCGTAACCCGTGCGAGCTCTAGACAATCGGCGTTACCGGTTACCGGATTCTGCGATATTGAGGACTATACCTCTCTAAGTACCGTAGTTTACCGAGAAATTTTGCGATTATGTGCGCTCTATAGAAAGTTAGAATCCATTCCTAATTCTGTTCTCGATTCTTAAAACTTTTTGTCGAACCGTGCGTATGACCTCTCTTCCTTTCCCCAATAAGGTCCACGTGACTTTATTTCTTTACGAATGTTTGTCTATCCCACGCAGAGAACAATATCTCGTTTCTTTTTTCCTTTCCGCAATAAGGTCCACGCGACTCTATTTCTTTACGAATGTTTGTCTATCCCACACAGAGGACAATATCTCATTTCTTTTTTCCTCTTTCCCCAGTAGGGTCCACGCGACTTTATTGCTTTATGAATGTTTGTCTATCCTCTGTGAAAGATGATGTCTCGTTTCATTCTTCCCTAAATTCTCGAACTACGACCGGCTTGATTCCATTTGGATACGTAGGTAGCCTGACGAAGGTTCAGCCGCCTAACCAACCTGGTCACTTTTGTCTCACTCCTCCCTCAATTTGGAATTCATGTTTCAGATCGGTTCCTTTCTTAATCGATGACCCTCCTTGCCTTGCAAGAAGCGTCGCCGAGGGGCTACTGTTAGTACCCGATCTGAATATTTAGGACTTCCTAGACCTTTAGATATCTCACATGGACCTCCCAGGCATTTACAGGATGCGCAGGACTTATCCAGGATTTCCCGAAAAGCTCAGGTAAGAAGATATTGACGACCTGATCGGATGAGCTGCAAAGATAGACGTTATCTAGGTTTTCTCCAGAGTCCAGATTGATCAGAGCCTTGGGAATCGAGCCAATCCCCTGGTTTGGCTGGGCGGCCACTTGGTTTGGCCAGGCGGCCACTCCTTCCTGGTTATTTTTCTCTATAAATAGTTGACCTCAGTTCATAATTAAAGACAATAACTCTCTCCCCGAGTTCTACAGCCAATACTAACGGCAGAACTCTCTCTCCAAGCATTTCTAGCGATCTCGAAGATCTGACGAATCCACGTGAGAGACTCGACTTTGTTCTTGTCAAGATTGGAAAGGATTCTTTATGTGTTCTTAGTTTAGATATGATTTATGCTAGTTTCATGATGTTTATACACTTATATTCATATGATTCATAACGTGTTCTTCATGTTCTTACTAGAATTCATATTTTGCTCCATGACTAGGGTAGTGATCTTCATGTTTATATGTTATCTCATACATGTTCATGATGTTCTTATTATTATGCTAGATTTGCGGCTTACCACGCGTAACATGTTAAATCTAATGTTTTAATACCTATTCATATGCATAGCCGATGATGATCCACGCGATCTAGGAACTACTTTCTAAACACTTAACTTTAGGTAATTATTCCCATGATAAATAACCCTCCTATGATGAAGGTGATGACTGCACATTGATCCGATCAATGGTATAATCATTATTCTAGGATGTGATCATCTTGCATGATTCTTTCTCCTCCCCCTTCATTATACATGATCCATCTTCTTCTCTCTATTCCGATTATGTGCGAACTACGTCG
Source organism: Campanula takesimana (assembly GCA_026119855.1). NCBI lineage: Eukaryota > Viridiplantae > Streptophyta > Magnoliopsida > Asterales > Campanulaceae > Campanula > Campanula takesimana. The sequence continues at coordinate 1,518,176 of JAOWBW010000069.1, forward strand.
ACCTGAACTTCTCATCACGAGAGGAACGTAGGCAATCTTTGGATCCAGTCTCAATCACAAACACACTACTAACACATTCATCATGATAGAAAGTCTGATTCATCGGGCGACAGGAGTGATAACTTGATATTCTTCTCTTGTCGTAACTTGACCTCCGAACCCTCTCTGTTAAGCTTTTCTTAATGTTTTGGCTCGATAAAAACAATGTGGCGACTCTTAATAAGTGAAATGCCAATTTGAATATCCTAATCCCATAGAAAAGATAAAATAAGATTAATAATAAAAATAGACTTCACGTGCGTCGCCCGCATTCGGAAAGGGGTATTCACACCGCGCTGCACAAGAAGTTCAAATCCATCCCTAATTTTGTTCTCGATTCTTGAATCTTCTTCTCACGCTGTGCATATGGCCTTGTCTCTTTCCTCAGTAGAGTCTGAACAACGATTCTATGGTCCCTTACAAATGTTCAGATTCTTACAAGATAGTGTCCCCAGTAGGAGCTGATGTCTCATTTTCTTACGAATGTTCAGCTTCATACAGGAGAGTGTCCCTAGCAGGAGCTGATGTCTCGTTTTCTTACGAATGTTTAGCTTTATACAGGATAGTGTCCCCAACAGGAGCTGATGTCACATTTCTTTCTCTCTCTCCCCCTACGAATGTTCATCTTCATACAGGATCCTATCCCCAGCAGAAGATGATGTCTCGTTTCTCCCGACAAAGCACGAACTACGACTGGCTTGATTCCCCTTAGGATACGTAGGTAGCCTGACAAAGGTTCAGACACTCAAACAATCTGGTCACCTTCTTACCTCTCTCCCCCGATTTGGAACTCATTTTTCAGATCGTTTACTTTCTTAATTGACGACCCTCTATACCTTGCAAGAAGTGTCGCCGAGGGGCTACTGTTAGTACCCGATCTGAAGAATAAGGACTGACCACGCGGCCAGTCTTTCCATCTCTAGGAAAACTATATATACGGGTCCTCCCTTCCCCCAATTGATCACACAATTCATTCTGCGAGTTTTAGAGTCAAAACTGACGAGAAAACTCCAAGTTTAAGCCTTTCTGGCACCCTCGAAGCCTCTTTGAATCTTCAAGAAGTTTCAATCATAGTTATTGCCGATCAAGGTAAGTCTCCTAACCCTTTTACTTACGTTCTTATTATGTTCTTAGGCTCGATCTATATTATGCATGTTTTCATTATGTTTATGCATTCATATTCATATGTTCTTCATGCGTTCTTCATGCGTTCTTCATGTTCTTAGTCTAAACTCATAATATATGCCTTGTTTAGGGTAGCGATCTTCAAGTTTCATATGTTCATGCATATTTATTCATGATGTTCTTATTATTATACTAGATCTAAGACTTATTCTACATAACATACTAGATCTAGGGTTTTAATCCCTAATTATATGCATATACCATGGCCAATGATTATCCTAGGGTTTCATCAAACCCTAATATGATCTAGGAACTACTTATAACCCTAATCTTCCGCCCCCTCTTTATGCATGATCCCGCTTCATCTCTCTATTCTTAATTATCAATGAACTACGCTGACTTGAGCTTCTCACATCGAGAAGAACATAGGCAATCCTCGGATCCGGTCTCAAACACTAACACACACACACATTGATCATGATAGAAAGACCGATTTGTTGGGAAATAGAAGTTATCACTATAATATTCTTCTCTTATTGTAATTATACCCCCGAACCCAATTATTCTCATAAATGGTTTTCTTAATGTTTTAACTACAAATAAAATAATGTGGCGACTCTCAATTTCAATCACGCGTATTAAAACGAGGATATGTAGGAAGCCTGAGAAGGTTCAACCACCCGACCGACTTGGTCATTTCTTATCCCCAGCAGACGACCCCTTATAACTTAAGGTTATCCCCAGCGGAAGGTGTTGTTCGTAACTCCCCATCAGTGGACAATCATTCACGATTTCCACAGTAGATCCGAACTACGTTTGGCTTAATTCCTCCGAGGATACGTAGGTCGCCTGCAAAGGTTCAGCCATCCCATTATCTTTCCTTGTTTTGAAACTCATGTTTCAGAGTGGATCCTCTTTTTTATCGTCGACCCTCTATTGCCTTGCAAGAAGCATCACCGAGGGGCTACTGTTAGTACCCGGTCTGAAAATGAGTTTATTAGGGTTTCCCAAATTATACTAGGACTTTATAGGAATTAGAAACCTTGCAAAGACTTGTCCTAGATTCCCAAAATATAGCTCAATATTCTAGAATATCCCCAAAATAACCAAAATAGGGTTTCCATAAATCAAATCAAACCCTATCTTGAAAATCACGTCAGCCAGAAAGGATGGCCATGCGACACTTTCGCCTCTGGCCACGCGGCCACTTTCGACCTTGGCCAGGTGGCCACTTCCGCCTTAGATGATCTCAGCCGTCAGATCTCTCCGCCAGTTTCCTATATAAAGGCCCTTTAGCCTCATAATTCATGGACAATAGATAATCAATATCAGATCCCGATTCCATAATTCCAAGCAACATTTCTTAGAGCTCCTAAGACTCCAAAGTGACGAATTTCCCTCCCAAATCAAGCCTTTCAAGGATCCAAGAACATCCTCAAAGTTCCTAAGAAGATCTAAGATTAATTCTTGCCAACATAGATAAGTTTTCTAACCTTTTTAATCATGTTCTTGCCATGTTCTTAATTTAGATCTATTATATTCATGTTCTTTACATGTTTATTCTTATGTTCTTCATAATATTCATATGTTCATAATATGTTCTTCACATGTTCTTCATGTTCTTAGACTAAAACCTTATTTATCCTAGATTTAGAGTTTCGATCTTCATGATTAATATGTTATTTCATAGCCGATGATGATCTAGAGTTCATCAACCCGAACATGATCTAGGAACTATTTCTAAACCCTAATCATTAGGTAAATACTCCCCATCATTATGCATGATCCAGTCTCAAAACACCGCACACAACTTACACCCCATCATGATAGAAAGACCGATCATTCGGGCGATAGAAGTGATAACGCTTAATATTCTTGTAACGACCCCAAAACCCGTCCCTATTTATTTTATATTTTTGGGGATTTTAATTTGAACTTATGTGTGCATTTTATGTGTTGCATCATATTTTATGATTTGCATGCATTTTATAAATATATTTTGATGTGCTTACATTTAAATATGCTTAAATGTGTAACTTTAGTCCTACTTGCTTGTTCATGTCATATTATATATATATTGACATTTTAATATTTAAATAGAAAACGCTACTGTAGACACCCCGCCTTGGACCTCTCACCCCGATTGCATACATAGTATTTTTATTTAACTTGTTTTTGTTAATTTCTGTTACTTCTGTTAAGTTCCTAACTGATTCCGTTAGTTTTGGACTGAACTGCATAACAGAATTAACTTTCTAGTCCATTCTGTCAAAATTGCCTTTTCAAAGCCGCGCGCCTCCGCCTTTTGAGATCAGAAGCGCGCGCCTTCCGATGGTACATCCGGAAGCGCGCGCCTCTGGGGCGTCAGTTACAGATTTTCTCCCAAGAATCCCTCTCTTGCTTATTTTGCATGGATTTCACCCGGGAAATATTTCTTTGTGACCGCGAATTGGCACAAAAAACATCCCCTTTCAACTATAAAAACCCCTCCAATCCATCATCGGAGGGGATCTCTTCTCTACTTCTTTTTCGGATCTCTTCTCTACTTCTTTTTGGACCCAATTTTTTTTAGATTTGGAACTTTCTCTCTACACAAATTCTATATCATTTTTCCTACACAAATTCTCCCAACAAGAGTGTTACGTAACGAAACTCTACACAAATCATCTCAACAATCCTTCTCTAAAAAACACTACACAAAGTGTTTGCACAAGATTTTCTCTACAACAACACCATTTTCAAGTCCAAGTTTGAAGTCCTCTTTTCTAAGGTACAACATCTCTTTTCTTCTCTTATTTTATTTGTCTAGTCTTACTAGTATGCAATCTCCATAAAAAGGGATACAACCAAAAGGCCACTTCACTATTGAAGTTTGGCCAAGGTTACATCCCAACATTCCAAACTTCATTTAATTTATATTTCCTTTCTTAATGTAATCATTTAGCACTAGTCCAACATGTAACTATTTAGCATTAAATTAATAAAATCATTCTTTTCCCCTTTTTCTTTACATTATAATTGTTAGCATTGTTAATAAATTGAAGGACATTTAGTATTAGAACACCAATAGTAGCAAGACCCGCGTAAGCGGGGCGGAGTGGGTGTTTAAGTACTTCCCACTCCGTCACCTAACCCCCGAACCCTTCTCTCCCGAATCTCTGGTTTTGTATATAAATTAGGCTATTTTTAGGTTTTTCTTATGTTCCTTTAAAAACATAGGTGGCGACTCTAAACAAATCTAAAACAAGTTAGACATCCTAGGATAATTCACCGCTCTAGCCAAGCCGTGGTTCCCCGGGGTATCTACAGTGGCGACTCCGCTGGGGACGATTTAGAGGGTTAATTCATTTTATCTACAGTGCACAGAAACAAATCTAAAACAAGAGAATTTGTGTAGATACCCCGGGGAACCACGGCTTGGCTAGAGCGGTGAATTATCCTAGGATGTCTAACTTGTTTTAGATTGTTTAGAGTCGCCACCTATGTTTTTAAAGGAACATAAGAAAAACCTAGAAATAGCCTAATTTATGTACAAAACCAGAGATTCGGGAGAGAAGGGTTCGGGGGTTAGGTGACGGAGTGGGAAGTACTTAAACACCCACTCCGCCCCGCTTACGCGGGTCTTGCTATTATTGGTGTTCTAATATTTACATGTCCTTCAATTAATTAAATAGAAATGTGCTAACAATTGTGATGAGAAGAAAAGAGGAAATAAAGGGGAAATAAAATAGAATTTTTTTATTTATTTAATGATAAAGATTACATGTAACAAGTAATGTTAAAGAATTACATTAAGAGATGAAGAGAAATTAACATGGTGAATTAAAGTTAAGATTAAAATGTAGGGAGATAACCTTAACTAACTTCAATATGTGAAGTTGTCATGTTGGTCATGTCCCATTAATGGGGATTGCATACATAGTATTTTTATTTAACTTGTTTTTGTTAATTTCTGTTACTTCTGTTAAGTTCCTAACTGATTCCGTTAGTTTTGGACTGAACTGCATAACAGAATTAACTTTCTAGTCCATTCTGTCAAAATTGCCTTTTCAAAGTCGCGCGCCTCCGACAGGAGGATCCAGGCGCGCGCGCCTCCCTCCCCCAAAGCAGGAAGCGCGCGCCTCTGGGCGTCAGTTACAGATTTCTGGCCAGGATTCCCTCCCTTGCTCAATTTACAGGATTTTGCCCGGGAAGGATTTCTTGGTGACTGAGTTTTGGCACCAAAAACATCCCCTTTCAACTATAAAAACCCCTCCAATCCATCATTGGAGGGGATCTCTTCACTACTTCTTTTTGGGATCTCTTCTCTACTTCTTTTTTGGACTCCAACCTTGATTCACCAACTACATTATACACAAATTCTCCCAAACAAGAGTTCTTAGTAACAAGACTCTACACAAATTGTTCTACAACAATTTCATGACAACAACAACACTTTCAAGCCAAAGTTCCAAGTCCTCTTTCTCAAGGTACAACTCCATTTTCTTCCTTTGTTTTCTTCTTCTTGATGTATGCAATCCCCATTAATGGGACATGACCAACATGACTACTTCACATATTGAAGTTAGTTAAGGTTATCTCCCTACATTTTAATCTTAACTTTAATTCACCATGTTAATTTCTCTTCATCTCTTAATGTAATTCTTTAACATTACTTGTTACATATAATCTTTATCATTAAATAAATAAAACAATTCTATTTTATTTCCCCTTTATTTCCTCTTTTCTTCTCATCACAATTGTTAGCACATTTTTATTTAATTAATTGAAGGACATGTAAATATTAGAACACCAATAGTAGCAAGACCCGCGTAAGCGGGGCGGAGTGGGTGTTTAAGTACTTCCCACTCCGTCACCTAACCCCCGAACCCTTCTCTCCCGAATCTCTGGTTTTGTACATAAATTAGGCTATTTCTAGGTTTTTCTTATGTTACTTTAAAAACATAGGTGGCGACTCTAAACAATCTAAAACAAGTTAGACATCCTAGGATAATTCACCGCTCTAGCCAAGACGTGGTTCCCCGGGGTATCTACAGTGGCGACTCTGCTGGGGACGATTTAGAGGGTTAAACTTGCGTTTTTCATTTTTGGTGTTCTTTTATTTTATTTTCTGGGCATTCTGGTAAAAAGGGTAGGAAGCGCGCGCCTCCGGCCTTCTTGTCCTAAAGCGCGCGCGTCCGACCCTTATTACCAGAATCGCCCACCTTCCATCTTGTCCTTCAATTCTATGTTTCTGTGCTAACAAATTCTGCAGGGGAAAGTTTTCTTAATTAAGGGTCAAGGCAATCCCTTGAACCCACTGATTTGCAGGTTCTCACCCAGAAGCGGGCGCCTCTGCCCTGCTTCCTCTCCATAGGTGTTTGTGGGGCCATCCTAAGATCAACCGTGTTCTCTCCATAGGTCCAATGGCTTCAAATGGCAACGACAACGGCATTCCCGTGTCCAACGAAGGGTTACTCAACGTAATGAAATCAATGGGGGAACAAATGGATAGGATTGTCGAGGATGCCCGCCGTAAAGACAATTTGTGGCAAGCCCGTTTCGATATCGACAAGAGGATTCACAAAGAAGAGGTTTCCGAACTCAAGGCCCGTCTTGATTATGAAAGAAGAATTCACGAGGAAGAGGTTTCCGAACTCAAAGCCCGTTTGCAAGAGCTCACCGACGGCAAAGCAAAGTTCAATGGTAAAGCATGCTCAAGTGGCCCGTCCCTCAAAAGCTACAAAGGTACCGCCAACAACCGAGTTTTCACTCCTCTCCTAGGAGTAACCCAAGCCAAAGCGTTTGAAACTTTGGTGGCAAGTGGAAAGGTCAAGCCTTTAGAGGGGTACAAGCCGAAGACGATACCGAAGAATCATGCACATGGTGAATGGTGCGGCTACCACAAGCATAGTGGCCATACTACCGAAGGGTGCTTCCTTCTCCGAAACATCATCCAGGATTTGTTCGACCAACGGCGAATTTACTGTGGGTGAAGAGCAACCTTTAGAGACTGCCAACATACAAGAACTACGGTGACCTGAGCCTCTACACTGGAGGAACGTAGGCAACCTTCGGGTCCGGTCTCATGCAAGAAAGAAGATATGTTTAGCCCTAGCGCGTTATGGTGATCGGCCTTCATCTCGAACTTGTCAAGACATCTTTGTACGATTCATTTGCCAATGAATTAATCACCAAAAAGATTGAACAACTTTCTTAGATTTGGAATCATTTCGCGCTCCTTGTCGAGTCTAGGGACTTCTATTCTTTCTGCATACTCCCAATTTCTTGCAATCAAATTAGGGCTTTCCTTCTCTTCTATCTTAATGACTTACTTGCCTTCGCGAGTCATTCAATTCAATAAAAAATACATGTCAATACTAGGGACACTTCCCTAGTCAAGTCAATGTCACTCATCATTAGTGACAAAAGGTCTCCACCGCAAAATCACATGTCTTATCTCCTCAGCTAGAGTCAATGCACACTTCCTCATCAATTGAGTCAAAAAAAAATAAAAAATGATGAAGACGCAAAAGAGATGCCCGCTAGATTGAAAACCCAAAAGGGCGGTCTAGGCAAAAAAACAGGGTGCGTCATAAAAAAAAATGAGAGAGTGAGAGAGAGAAGGGAAAGAGAAATGGAGATCCCCGGCCTCTAAAGAAGACAAGTTCTAAATTGAATCTCCTCAGCAAGTCAATTCCCCACCGAGTCAACTTTGGGATTGCAAAAAGCTCGACAAGATATGGCACCATCAGAGGTTGTTTTGGGTTATCGGCATCATTCTCCAGCAGTGTGCATTTTTGGGTTCATGAAAAGAAGGCCCGTGGTAACCAAGATCCATACGAGAACAAGCCCATCATAAAAGGGCACGAGGTTGCACAAATAATCCCTAGCTAGTCAATTGGCTTGGGCAGCAAATAGCAACAACATGTGTCTCAGTTTTCAAGGCTTCTTCAAGTATGTGCTTCTAAAGTACGCCGAAAGGCTCCCGAGAAATGGAGTAGCTCTTGCCATATCCTCTCATGTTTATTCCCTCACACGAGGATGAGTCACTCTTGCTTTGCTTAACAAATGGTGACGCCCTAGGGGCTACGTGACTCAAGGACAAGGACTTCTTTTGCTTCACTTGACAATCAATATACCCTAGAGGCTATGTTCGAGAAAGATGTGTGAGACTATCCTCATAGTCTCCCAAAAGGGATGTCAAAAAGCCCTCTTGTCGCGTGTGCCCATGCTCGTTCCCCCAATCAAGGATGGACCTTTCTCGCAATCAATGATGGCACTATAGGGGCTACGGTCAAGTCTTAAAGTCTCCCTCGGCAAAGAGCAATTAACTCCCCAGCAGTATCCCCAGCCAAGTCATGTGCAACATTGGAAGCTTCCTCAATTCGGCACCGAAGGTCTCAACGGGCTTCGCAATCTACAATCTTTTGGGCTACGGCATTACATTAATTCAAGCAAAGGGCAGTATTAGGGCTTCACGACCGACAGTCTTTTGGGCAACAATACTCGAGCAAATGCAATGTGGAGTAGTCTTATGGCTCCATGAAAGAGATCAAGCTTCAAAGGTCTCTCAACACTTCAAGTCAAAGGCCTCTTGGTTTTAAATGAAGACTCCGATGTTATGAATGAAGTTGATGATTTTTGTTAGAACTCACAGCGAGATTTTGAAGTAAGTCTTAGGGAAAAGGAAAAAGATTCAATATGCTAAACTCTAATCAAAACAGGGTTATAGCGGGAAATGCCACGGCCAATCCCAATGTTTCTGCAATTCAGCACCCCCTTCTCCAAGATCAAAAGCACAAGGTGCAGCTCAGATAAAGTTGGGCCACAGCACTAGTTGCATCCGAAGATCCGTCATTAGTTCAACTCAAGAAGAGTCAAGCAAGCATACTCATTTGAGACTTTATCACGCCAAGACCTTATCCTCCGCGACCTCGACGGCACCGCAAGATATTACTGCATCCTTTGACATAAGCACTCAACCATTTGGGTATCGACCACAATGAGGCCATTCATCTCCCCATTAAGAGAAAGAAGGAGATCTCTATCAAGATTCTACCAAACGGTACATCCGCTCTCAATGCCGAGCCAATCACGAGATAGTTTGGGGCTTTACAATGAACGGTCTTCATATCCCGCCATCTACAAGCCCACGACACTTGGGGCTTTGCAATCTCTCGAAGCTTGGCATCAACGATATCCTCTTGGGGCTTGCTCACTATAACAACAAAGGGCGATTTACTCGAATGGGCCAAGAGCTGATTTATCTTGGAGCTATGCAAGTCCCTCAAAATTTGGCATCAAAGGCATTCTAGGGGCTTTACAATCAGCAACCCCTCATCTCCGCATCAAAAGCCTTTTGAAACCCCATAATCGACAAATCTCTTGGGGCTAGACATCAATCTTCGTTGGGCACGACGACGACAACGACAGAATTCAAGCGAGGCAATCCGGACTTCGACTGAACATTACTTGATCTTGGGTTGGCTTCACAAGCACACAATGGTTCAAAATGGTTCACCCACAAGCTAAAAAAAAAAAAAAAAAAAAAAAAAAAAAAAAAAATTTCCTTTTTCTTTTTCTCCTTCTATGTGCAAAATTATGTGCTTTACTTTGCTTTGCTCCTAGCTTCTCCTCCAGCGTTCTCCATCATCCTTGAACTACGCTGGTCTGATTCTCTTAAAGGGATACGTAGGCAGCCTTTGGCACGACCAACCCATCATCCAGAGTACCATCTCGCCAACCCATCATCAAGAGCGTTCTCTCATCAACATCCAAAGAATGGACATTCTCCATCAAAGCATCCTCCGCGGACATCAGAAATCCATCTCCACTTAAGCGGCAATGGTAAGTGAAGGTATGAACATCATTCATTAATACTTTCTTCAAATCACACCGCACACAAAAGCAATTTCTCCATTCTTGCAAAATCTCTCTCAAGCAATCTCTGCTTTTCAAATCACAACGCACCCCGAGCACAATTTCTCTCTTCATGCATCTTCTTGCACAAGCACATATATCTGCAAAAGCATACACATAACAGGTGCCGCACAGAGCACCAGGTACCGCACAGAGTACCAGAATCAACAGGTGCCGCACAGAGCACCAGGTACCGCACAGAGTACCAGATTCAACAAGCCGCACAGCGCATCAGAATATGCCGCACAGCGCATCAGATTCAACAAGCCGCACAGCGCATCAGAATATGCCGCACCGCGCACCAGATTCAACAAGCCACACAGCGCATCAGAATATACCGCACCGCGCACCAGATTCAACAAGCCGCACAGCGCATCAGAATATGCCGCACCGCGCACCAGAATCAACAATCCGCACAGCGCATCAGAATATGCCGCACCGCGCACCAGAATCAACAAGCCGCACAGCGCATCAGAATATGCCGCACCGCGCACCAGATTCAACAAGCCGCACAGCGCATCAGAATATGCCGCACCGCGCACCAGAATCAACAAGCCGCACATCGCATTAGAATATGCCGCACCGCGCACCAATTTTGGTCCATGGTGAACCACTAAAATCACCATACCTCTTCCATCAGCAAAAGTCGCTCACAGAGGGAGAGCATTTCTATCCTTTGTAATTTCAAATTCCTGCTTTATCGAGTCTTTGTTTTCTCTTGTCGATGTCCTCGGCGGTTGTCTTTCTTTCGTCGACACGTTGTGCCCCGCAATCCACGTCGCCGAGGGGCTCTGTAGACACCCCGCCTTGGACCTCTCACCCCGATTGCATACATAGTATTTTTATTTAACTTGTTTTTGTTAATTTCTGTTACTTCTGTTAAGTTCCTAACTGATTCCGTTAGTTTTGGACTGAACTGCATAACAGAATTAACTTTCTAGTCCATTCTGTCAAAATTGCCTTTTCAAAGTCGCGCGCCTCCGACAGGAGGATCCAGGCGCGCGCGCCTCCCGCCCCCAAAGCAGGAAGCGCGCGCCTCTAGGCGTCAGTTACAGATTTTGAGGTCAGAAGCGCGCGCCTTCCATTGGTACATCCGGAAGCGCGCGCCTCTGGGGCGTTAGTTACAGATTTTCTCCCAAGAATCCCTCTCTTGCTTATTTTGCATGGATTTCACCCGGGAAATATTTCCTTGTGACCGCGAATTGGCACCAAAAACATCCCCTTTCAACTATAAAAAACCCTCCAATCCATCATTGGAGGGGATCTCTTCTCTACTTCTTTTTCGGAGCTCTTCTCTACTTCTTTTTGGACCCAATTTTTGAGACTTGAACAAAAACTCTACACAAATCATCTCAACAATCCTTCTCTATAAAACACTACACAAAGTGTTTGCACAAGATTTTCTCTACAACAACACCATTTTCAAGTCCAAGTTTGAAGTCCTCTTTTCTAAGGTACAACATCTCTTTTCTTCTCTTATTTTATTTGTCTAGTCTTACTAGTATGCAATCTCCATAAAAAGGGATACAACCAAAAGGCCACTTCACTATTGAAGTTTGGCCAAGGTTACATCCCAATATTCCAAACTTCATTTAATTTATATTTCCTTTCTTAATGTAATCATTTAGCACTAGTCCAACATGTAACTATTTAGCATTAAATTAATAAAATCATTCTTTTCCCCTTTTTCTTTACATTATAATTGTTAGCATTGTTAATAAATTGAAGGACATTTAGTATTAGAACACCAATAGTAGCAAGACCCGCGTAAGCGGGGCGGAGTGGGTGTTTAAGTACTTCCCACTCCGTCACCTAACCCCCGAACCCTTCTCACCCGAATCTCTGGTTTTGTATATAAATTAGGCTATTTCTAGGTTTTTCTTATGTTCCTTTAAAAACATAGGTGGCGACTCTAAACAATCTAAAACAAGTTAGCATCCTAGGATAATTCACCGCTCTAGCCAAGCCGTGGTTCCCCGGGGTATCTACAGTGGCGACTCCGCTGGGGATGATTTAGAGGGTTAAACTTGCGTTCTTAACTTTTGGTGTTCTTATTACTGTTTTCTGGGCATTCTGGTAAAAAGGGTAGGAAGCGCGCGCCTCCGGCCTTCTTGGCCTAAAGCGCGCGCGTCCGACCCTTATTACCAGAATCGCCCGCCTCCTTTCTTGTCCTTCAATTCCATGTTTCTGTGCTAACAAATTCTGCAGGGGAAAGTTTTCTTAATTAATGGTCAAGGCAATCCCTTGAACCCACTGATTTGCAGGTTCTCACCTAGAAGCGGGCGCCTCTGCCCTGCTTCCTCTCACGCGCGCGCCTTCCGCATAGGCAACCCAATGCGCGCGCTTCTGGGCGCATTCCCGGAACAGAACAGTGCACAGAAACAGAACAGAATGACAGTGTGTGGGCACCGGGCCTGCATACAATTTCTTTTACTTTCTGTTTATTTTTATCGGTCACACGGGTGATTCGAAAGTTGTAATTATGTGCTTATTTGTTTTTTTATTTATTTCTTTTGAAAAAAAAAAAAAAAAAAACGTTTTGTCACATGTTAGACCTCACACTACATGCACATATTCTTATCAATTGCTCACTATCGAGTTGCACAATGTTCAACCCCAAACCCGTCGAGGCCCGTCCTAGAAAGTTTCAAGCTCCACCCGACCTTGGCTCTTTCGAAGCGGTAAACCTCAGCCCGTGGCGTAGTTCATGACTACATGCCGGGGGTGACCTTTGAGCCTCATATTCAAGCCGAGCACAAGCCACACAATTCTAGTCTAGGGTCTAACACTCCGTGACTCAAGTCGGTTTCCATGTGCCGAGATTTCCCTAAACTAATGTCTTCAAATCATACATGCCAACTTGTTGCAATGGACGAAATAAAACTCCGTCCCCAAAAGTGGTTATTTTGGACAAAAATAAAAATCCGTCCCCGCATGTATGATTTACTACATTAATTTATTTTAATCCCGACACATGTAGGTCTCACAAGCGTGGTGGAATCCGATGAGTATATGGGACCGCGAGAAGGTCTATATACTAGTGTGACGATTCCACTATTTTTCTAGAAACCCCAAAAAGGACCACGTCCTTCCGACTTTTGTAAATAAAAAAAAAAACAAAAAAGAGTCATTTTCTTTATATGGTTGAGTCTTTTTTGTGTTTGTGGGTTAAATTTATTTTACTCAAAAGGTGTTTGTGGGGCCAACCTAAGATCAACCGTGTTCTTCCAATAGGTCCAATGGCTTCCAACGGAAACAACAACAACGATGGAAATGATTTCGTGTCCAACGAAGGGTTACTCAACATAATGAAATCAGTGGGGGAACAAATGGATAGGATTGTCGAGGATGCCCGCCGTAAAGACAATTTGTGGCAAGCCCGTTTCGATATCGACAAGAGGATTCACAAAGAAGAGGTTTCCGAACTCAAGGCCCGTCTTGATTATGAAAGAAGAATTCACAAGGAAGAGGTTTCCGAACTCAAAGCCCGTTTGCAAGAGCTCACCGACGGCAAAGCAAAGTTCAATGGTAAAGCATGCTCAAGTGGTCCGACCCTCAAAAGCTACAAAGGTACCACCAACAACCGAGTTTTCACTCCTCTCCAAGGAGTAACCCAAGCCGAAGCATTTGAAAATTTGGTGGCAAGTGGAAAGGTCAAGCCTTTGGAGGGGTACAAGCCAAAGACGATACCGAAGAATCATGCACATGGTGAATGGTGCGGCTACCACAAGCATAGTGGCCATACTACCGAAGGGTGCTTCCTTCTCCGAAACATCATCCAAGATTTGTTCGACAACGGCGAATTTACTGTGGGTGAAGAGCAACCTTTAAAGAGTGCCAACATGCAAGAACTCATCAAAGAAGAATGATTTGGTTTCGAAATGGGGCTTCAACAAAGAGGACGACGACAACAATCTCCGTTTCTCTTTCTCTACCTAGAAATAGGATAAAAAAAAAAAAAAAGAGTCAAAAGTCCTCTAATGTGTGCATTAATGTTTTCTCTCGTCCTATGTTCGAGTCCATTGAGTTATCAACTAAAAGTCGTTCTTGTCCTTATACACTCTTCCAAGTTGTTTAATCTAATTCTTGGCAAAATGATGAAAAGATGTCTAAACGAGTTTTGGAATGAAGGCCATCACTTGAACGCCTAGGGGCTAAACATTATGACGAAGGCAACAACATCAACGACGAAGCCAAGACAAACAAGGTGGAGCAACAATCATGAAGAAGTCAAGCAAAGTTTTCAAAGGGAGATTAAAAAAAAAAAAAAAAAAAAAAAAAAAAGAAAAAGCTCGCTAGGTTGAAACCATCAAATCAACCTAGGCAAAAGTTAGAGCACAAAAAAAATAAAATAAATAATAATAATAAAAAAAAATAAAAAAATCCCCCTCAATCAAAGAAGTTCACATCAAGATCATCATCATCATCCACCAACGAAGGACGAAGCAACAATTCATCACGAATAATGGAGAATCCACAAGAACTACGGTGACCTGAGCCTCTACACTAGAGGAACGTAGGCAACCTGCGGGTCCGGTCTCATGCAAGAAAGAAGATATGTTTATCCCTAGCGCGTTATGGTGATCGGCCTTCAACTCGAACTTGTCAAGACATCTTTGTACGATTCATTTGCCAATGAATTAATCACCAAAAAGATTGAACAACTTTCTTAGATTTGGAATCGTTTCGCGCTCCTTGTCGAGTCTAGGGACTTCTATTCTTTCTGCATACTCCCAATTTCTTGCAATCAAATTGGGGCTTTCCTTCTCTTCTCTCTTAATGACTCACTTGCCTTCGCGAGTCATTCAATTCAATAAAAAATACATGCCAATACTAGGGACACTTCCCTAGTCAAGTCAATGTCACTCATCATTAGTGACAAAAGGTCTCCACCGCAAAATCACATGTCTTATCTCCTCAGCTAGAGTCAATGCACACTTCCTCATCAATTGAGTAAAAAAAAATAAAAAATGATGAAGACGCAAAAGAGATGCCCGCTAGATTGAAAACCCGAAAGGGCGGTCTAGGCAAAAAAACAGGGTGCGTCATAAAAAAAAAAGAGAGAGTGAGAGAGAGAAGGGAAAGAGAAATGGAGATCCCCGGCCTCTAAAGAAGACAAGTTCTACATTGAATCTCCTCAGCAAGTCAATTCCCCACCGAGTCAACTTTGGGATTGCAAAAGGCTCGACAAGATATAGCACCATCAAAGGTTGTCTTGGGTTATGGGCATCATTCTCCAGCAGTGTGCATTTTTGGGTTCATGAAAAGAAGGCACGTGGTAGCCAAGACCCATCCGAGAACGAGCCCATCATAAAAGGGCACGAGGTTGCACAAATAATCCCTAGCTAATCAATTGTCTTGGGAAACAAATAGCAACAACATGTGTCTCAGTTTTCAAAGCTTCTTCAAGTATGTGCTTCTAAAGTACGCCGAAAGGCTCCCGAGAAATGGAGTAGCTCTTGCCATGTCTTCTCATGTTTATTCCCTCACACGAGGATGAGTCACTTTTGATTTTCTCAACAAATGGTGACGCCCTAGGGGCTATATGACCCGAGGACAAGGGCTTCTTTTGACAATCAACAAGCCCTAGGGGCTATTCTCGAAAAAGATGTGTGAGACTATCCTCAAAGTCTCTCAAAAGGGATGTCAAAAAGCCCTCTTGTCACGTATGCCCGTGCTCGTTCCCCCAATCAAGGATGGACCTTTCTCACAATCAATGATGGCACTCTAGGGGCTACGGTCAAGTCTTAAAGGCTCCCTCGGCAAAGAACAATTAACTCCCCAGTAGTATCCCCAGCCAAGTCATGTGCAACATTGGAAGCTTCCTCAGTTCGGCACCGAAGGTCTCAACGGGCTTCGCAATCTACAATCTTTTGGGCTACGGCATTACAGTAATTCAAGCAAAGGGCAGTATTAGGGCTTCGCGACCGACAGTCTTTTGGGCAACAATACTCGAGCAACGCAATTTGGGAGTAGTCTCCATGAAAGGGATCAAGCTTCAAAGGGTCTCCCAACACTTCAAGTCAAAGGCCACTTGGTTTTAAATGAAGACTCCGATGTTATGAATGAAGTTGATGATTTTTGTTAGAACTTTCAAGCGAGATTTTGAAGGAAGTCTTAGAGAAAAGGAAAAAGATTCAATATGCTAAACTCTAATCAAAACAGGGTTATAGCGGGAAATGCCACGGCCAATCCCAATGTTTCTGCAATTCAGCACCCCCTTCTCCAAGATCAAAAGCACAAGGTGCAGCTCAGATAAAGTTGGGCCACAGCACTAGTTGCATTCGAAGATCCGTCATTAGTTCAACTCAAGAAGAGTCAAGCAAGCATACTTATTTGAGACTTTATCACGCCAAGACCTTATCCTCCGCGACCTCGACGACACCGCAAGACATTACTACACCCTTTGACATAAGCCCTCAGCCATTTGGGTATCGACCACAATGAGGCCATTCATCTCCCCAGTAAGAGCAAGAAGGAGATCTCTATCAAGAATTCTACCAAACGGTACATCCGCTCTCAATGCCGAGCCAATCACGAGATAATTTGGGGCTTTTCAATGAAAGGTCTTCACATCCCGCCATCTACAAGCCCACGACACTTGGGGCTTTGCAACCTCTCAAAGCTTGGCATCAACGATCTCCTCTTGGGGTTTGCTCACTACAACAACAAAGGGCGATTTACTCGAATGGGCCAAGAGCTGATTTATCTTGGAGCTATGCAAGTCCCTCAAAATTTGGCATCAAAGGCATTCTAGGGGCTTTACAATCAGCAACCCCTCATCTCGGCATCAAAAGCATTTTGAAGCCCCATAATCGACAAATCTCTTAGGGCTAGACATCAATCTTCGTTGGGCACACCAGCGACAACAGAATTCAAGCGAGGCAATCCGGACTTCGACTGAACATGACTTGATCTTGGGTTGGCTTCACAAGCACACAATGGTTAAAATGGTTCACCCACGAACTTAAAAAAAAAAAAAAAAAAAAATCTTTTCCTCACATGTGTGCATATTCTTTCCTTGCTAATCTTAAAAAAAAAAAAAAAAAAAAAAAAAAAAGATTTTTCTTTCTTTTTCTCCTTCTATGTGCAAAATTATGTGCTTTACTTTGCTTTGCTCCTAGCCTCTCCTCCAGCGTTCTCCATCATCCTTGAACTACGCTGGTCTGATTCTCTTAAAGAGATACGTAGGCAGCCTTTTGGCACGACCGACCCATCATCCAGAGTACCATCTCGCAAACCCAACATCAATGGACATTCTCCATCAAAGCATCCTCCGCGGACATCAGGAATCCATCTCCACTCAAGCGGCAATGGTAAGTGAAGGTATGAATACATCCAATGCTTTCCTCAAAATCACACCGCACACAAGATCACTCTTTACATTCTTACTTCTCTCTCATTGCAAGGGTGTTCCAAAATCTCATCACACCACAAGCACAATTTCTCTCTTCATGCATCTTCTTGCACAAGCACATATATCTGCAAAGCATACACATAACAGGTGCCGCACAGAGCACAAGGTGCCGCACAGAGCACCAGAATCAGCAGGTGCCGCACAGAGTACCAGAATCAACAAGTGCCGCACAGCGCATCAGAATATGCCGCACCGCGCACCAATTTTGGTCCATGGTGGACCGCTCAAATCACCATACCGCCGCACCGCGCTCCAATTCTGGTCTATGGTGGACCGCTCAAATCACCATACCGCCGCACAGCGCATCAGAATATGCCGCACCGCGCACCAATT
Organism: Campanula takesimana; assembly: GCA_026119855.1. Classification (NCBI taxonomy): domain Eukaryota; kingdom Viridiplantae; phylum Streptophyta; class Magnoliopsida; order Asterales; family Campanulaceae; genus Campanula; species Campanula takesimana. Next base: position 1,535,991 of record JAOWBW010000069.1, read on the forward strand.
CTGGTCTATGGTGGACCGCTCAAATCACCATACCACCGCACAGCGCATCAGAATATGCCGCACCGCGCACCAATTTTGGTCTATGGTGGACCGCTCAAATAACCATACCGCCGCACAGCGCGTCAGAATATGCCGCACCGCGCACCAATTCTGGTCTATGGTGGACCGCTCAAATCACCATACCGCCGCACAGTGCATCAGAATATGCCGCACCGTGCACCATTTTTGGTCCATGGTGGACCGCTCAAATCACCATACCTCTTCCATCAGCAAAAGTCGCTCACACAGGGAGCGCATTTCTATCCTTTGTAATTTCAAATTCCTGCTTTATCGAGTCTTTGTTTTCTCTTGTCGATGTCCTCGGCGGTTGTCTTTCTTTCGTCGACGCGTTTTGCCTCGCAATCCACGTCGCCGAGGGGCTCTGTAGACACCCAGCCTTGGACCTCTCACCCCGATTGCATACATAGTATTTTTATTTAACTTGTTTTTGTTAATTTCTGTTACTTCTGTTAAGTTCCTAACTGATTCCGTTAGTTTTGGACTGAACTGCATAACAGAATTAACTTTCTAGTCCATTCTGTCAAAATTGCCTTTTCAAAGCCGCGCGCCTCCGCCTTTTGAGATCAGAAGCGCGCGCCTTCCGATGGTACATCCGGAAGCGCGCGCCTCTGGGGCGTCAGTTACAGATTTTCTCCCAAGAATCCCTCTCTTGCTTATTTTGCATGGATTTCACCCGGGAAATATTTCTTTGTGACCGAGAATTGGCACCAAAAACATCCCCTTTCAACTATAAAAACCCCTCCAATCCATCATTGGAGGGGATCTCTTCTCTACTTCTTTTTCGGATCTCTTCTCTACTTCTTTTTGGATCCAATTTTTTTTAGACTTGGAACTTTCTCTCTACACAAATTCTATATCATTTTTCCTACACAAATTCTCCCAACAAGAGTTTTACGCAACGAAACTCTACACAAATCATCTCAACAATCCTTCTCTATAAAACACTACACAAAGTGTTTGCACAAGATATTCTCTACAACAACACCATTTTCAAGTCCAAGTTTGAAGTACTCTTTTCTAAGGTACAACATCTCTTTTCTTCTCTTATTTTATTTGTCTAGTCTTACTAGTATGCAATCTCCATAAAAAAAACCAAAAGGCCACTTCACTATTGAAGTTTGGCCAAGGTTACATCCCAACATTCCAAACTTCATTTAATTTATATTTCCTTTCTTAATGTAATCATTTAGCACTAGTCCAACATGTAACTATTTAGCATTAAATTAATAAAATCATTCTTTTCCCCTTTTTCTTTACATTATAATTGTTAGCATTGTTAATAAATTGAAGGACATTTAGTATTAGAACACCAATAGTAGCAAGACCCGCGTAAGCGGGGCGGAGTGGGTGTTTAAGTACTTCCCACTCCGTCACATAACCCCCGAACCCTTCTCTCCCGAATCTCTGGTTTTGTATATAAATTAGGCTATTTTTAGGTTTTTCTTATGTTCCTTTAAAAACATAGGTGGCGACTCTAAACAAATCTAAAACAAGTTAGACATCCTAGGATAATTCACCGCTCTAGCCAAGCCGTGGTTCCCCGGGGTATCTACAGCTACACACAAAAATATCAAGATGAGTTAAATCTATAATTCCCGTCCAACTTTAACACCTTGTAGTAAAATGGTCATAACTATTTGTAGAAATATTAAAATCCAAATCCGAAAAATGCTAATTAAACTAGACATCTTAAGCTTTAAAAATAATATATTATTTGATAAATTTGAGTAATTAAAACGTTTCAAAAAAATATATGTCAAAGTGATTGATTTTCAGCCAAATATATTAATAAAATGGTTTGACTTTCTTTTGACCATTCAATAAAAATGACCCAGATTTCTTAATGAGATTTGGAATTTGACCAAGTTGTTTTATTTTATTGGCCAATTTACTTTCACTTGGATTGTGCTTGTTTGCTTTGTCCAACTATAAAGAGAAGGATTAGTCACTTTCATTTCCATGGTGTATCAATGAAGGAGGTAATATGTAAACATCAATTTTGTGGGTTTAATTGTAATAGCTAAATTCTTGGAGGGGCTTCATGAAAATAATTACATGATAAGCCTTGAAATACTTCACAATTAAGTCTTCTGCGTATTATTAAACTCAGAATAAAATTTCCCCTCTCTCTTCTGTTCGGTCGACTTCAGAATTTCTCCGGAGGTTTCGTTCAAATTCCCAGTTGTTATCCCTCCGTTCTAAAATCCGACTTCACCAAAATGATCAGGGCGTTGAGTAGGTCATTTCTACCCGAACAAAACATATTTCTGCGATACTTTTTCCGGAAATAGGTAAGTTACTTATTCCCCTTAAATAGTAAAATGGTCATATATTTGCTATATGTGTGATATGTGGTGAAATTATTGTGAAAAGAATTTATTTGTGATACTTGTTTATTTGGGACAAAGGGATTATAATTATACTGGGTAAGTGACTTGGTTTGTATGTAAAGATGTATATGGAGTATGTTTATATAATTGAAAATGTTAGTATAGGTGTTTGAAAGTATACTCATACTTGTGGGACGGTAAAATATTAACTTGAGTTAAATGATAAATAAGTATATTATAAAAATTATACTATTATTCTTGGGACGGGGAAATGAATGAAAGTATCCCTAAATGAGTATATTAGTATATTAGAAAAAATTATACTTATACTTGTGAGACGGTGAAACGAAGGGAGTATAATTTATTCAAGTTTTGGCCTGTCGAGGGGTGTGGGCGGCCGCCCAAATAGGGTGTGCGGCCGCACAAGTTATCTGAAAAGTTTTGTCTTGGAACAGGGTGTGTTGGGCGGCCCGCACATCCTAGTGTGGGCGACCGTCCAGGCTACTGAAAAATTTGAGTTGTTTCAATCCAAGGGATTTAGAGGTCAATCTTGGTCTAGGTTTTAGGCAATGTCCTAGAGTACCTAGATGGTTGTTTTGGAACACCAAAGTGGTAGAGTTGGTTCCTTTGTGAATATATGTGTTGTGGAATTTAACTAAGTATTAAATGGGTATTATGGAACATCCATTTGATGTGTTTTGGATTAATTGTGAATGGGTGCAAGCTAGTGAGGTGACTTAATGTCATTAATAAAGGATTGTGTTGTGACCTAATGTCAATGTTGTGAACTCTTTTATGAGTAACGTGTTTGCATCTTTTGAAGTATTTGGCTTGGTTCCTTATTTTAGAATCATTGCCCTAGTTGTTGTTGTTTAGCAAGTATTTAATATTGTGCTTTCGTGTAAAGTCCAGCTGGTCTTGTGTTGTTGAGTCGGGCAGTGTGAAAATTATAGGGGTACAAGTTAAGTTCCCTATAAGGTTTTGCATTGGTACCTTGAGTCGGGCAGTGGGAGAATTATAGTGGCACACAAGCCAAGTTCACTATAAGGTTGTCCACTGGTACCTTTATCCTCAGTCCAGATTGGCCTTGGATGGGATGAACTTGCTCCCTTGCGTGAGCATTTAGGGGTATGACTTTGTGTCATTTTCTCCCGCTATTGTTGTTGTTGTGTTATATGGTTCCGGAACCTGCTTCAGCTATTGATGCTGCCCCGTTGTTACTTTGGTTCTATTGGTTATGGTTTGGTTTTCAGGATCCCGGCTTCAGCTATTTATGCTGCTCAGATGGTTTTCTTAACTGGTTTTCTCAGATGGTATTCTAAGATGGTTATGTTACTTTGGTAAACCTTGGCTTGGTATTCTCGTATGAGTGTTTACTCCTACACTATGTGTTGTATGATGAGTTGGTCGTTATTTCCAACCGGTATGGGACGGTTGGCAATAGGGAGCCTCGCATGTTATGTGCTATAAGCTATATGTTTATGTGTTGATATTGTTTCTTTATGATTATCATATCAGCATGTAACGTAGTTGCATTTTAGTAACTTACTGGGATTCATTCTCACCCCTTATTTGTTTACTGTTTTAGATAAAAGCGAATCCAGGGGATAGGACACTTTGGCACGGGAGGACATTGAAGTGGTAAGAGTTGGGTTTTGCTTTGTCAAGGTTACATTACAAAGATGTATAACCTTTTGGGTAGAGTTTCCTTGACTTCATCATCTTGTAACACCTATATTTTGGATAATGTTGGTGTGAGTACATTTGTATAAAAGTTTGTAAGCCTTCGGGCTAAGTACTTTTGTTTGTGGAAGTTGTTTGAAAAGTTGGTTTGAAAGTCAGTGGAAGTCTTTGAACTTCAAGTGTGGATTTTGTTCAACTTTATGAAAGTATATTTCGAATATTTTTTTCTAAAAATGTTTTATAACGTCTTCCAATCGTGTCCCGAGCGTGGGGCCAAGTAGGACCACGGGTCTGGGGCGCGACAATTTTTCCCTTATCGTAATTTGACCCCCGAACCCATTTACATGAAATAATAGTTTTTTCTCAATGTTTTGGATAATTAAAACGGCATGGCGACTCCCAATTTTAATCTCACGTATTCACATATTTGAATGATGATGAGATGAATATGTGATTAGGGTTTATGAGGATGAATATGGGGATTATGTGATTATTATATTGATGTAATCTATATGAATAATTGCATTTTAGGGTTATCAATAAATAATTGGATTATGTGTATTGAAAATTTAGATCTAATTTTAATGTAATAAATTGTTTATTCATGATATTGATTAGATTTATTTAAATTCGTAATCTGAAAATCCGTGTTGGTTTAATATGATTAATGCATGAACACGATAATTAAATCAATCGAATATAAAAATTATGAAAATCTGGAAATCTGGGACGGAGCACCATACGGCACCCTAGGAGGCATACGCTTCCTAGACAGCTGTACGACTGGCTAGGGTTTCCTGGGTAGATTTGTTTTGTTTTCTGATTATTCTGTAAATCGTTTACAAAATTCGAATAAGGAATTGAATCTTGTTTTAGATGGCAGGTTTTCGAAATTGTGTTTCCTGAAATATGATTTAATCCAGAAAATCGCAGAAAGCAGAATTCTAAAGAGTTCAGGATTGCTGTAGTCTATGAAATTGATGAGACAATAAAGGATCTTGAAATAAAGTATCGTTCCATACGAAATTGTGGTTGCCTCATAGGCTTAGTTTCGGCTGTAGGGAAGATTCTCTTGGTTTCTTGATTTTAGTACAGAATTGTGGTTGCCTTATGGCTTTGTTCGGCCGCACATTTTGTGCTCTCAATTTATAGATGTTTCTGCGGATTCAAAAGTTTCAGAATTTATCCCTATAAGTAAGTGCAAATTGTTTGTAGAGAAGGAAACTAAATTTGGATTGATTCATCGTATTGCCCAATGGCATGCTTATGCCTTGTTTCTAGACATACGGATGAAGGATCCAAATTGTAAATTGTTTATAGAGAATTTAGATTCCGTCCCTATTATTTTGCTACATAATTAAATCACAAGATTTTGCTTCTGTTTATTAATTCGATTAGTTAACAACCATTATGCCTGATTATATTAAATTATGTGTTACATAAATAAATATATAATGCATGTCTCTATATAAATAACCTTCTTAAATTTTAAGTTCAATGTGCCATCCACGATTAAAACACTTGTAAGTGCACGGGTAGTTTTGTACGGGCTACCAAAGCTAGGCGCATTAATTCTATATTTCCATAAGCAAGATGAGTGAATCAGAGTTTCCTATACGTTTAAAGTGGTTTAACTTAATTAGGCTATCATAACAGTTATGGGCCTAAGGCACAAGATGTGATTAAAACATATTGTGACATATGATGTCCAAATCTCATAAAGGATCTAAAAGTCACATATGATATGATTGATAAGGAGTTATCTACCTAATTAATTTAGTTTTAAGAAATCGCGCCAAAGCTGACTTGAAATTAAATTAAAGTTGGATCTTAGCCCACTTAAATTATATTATAAAATTATTGTATATGATGGTGTATAATTTAGTGGGAGTATTTATGAAATACATTAAAAATCTCTAAACGATAATTGGTATGAAATATTGTAGACACCCCATTTTGAACGTTTATTCATAATCACACTACTTCTGTGTCTCGCCTTTGATTTGGGTCGAACCTCGTTAACTTGGACATGTTTCGTTAAGTTTTTAACTGACTCCGTTAGTCAGGGACCAAAGCGAACATCAAAACTACTGCAGAAGGGTATAAAAGTGATTCCAGCACAAAGATGTCTCGTACGAGACAATGATGTCTCGTACGAGACATCCCCCTTTGACAGTCGAGTTTCAGTAGTTTCCTTGTTGATCTCAACCTCGTTTCTTGGCAAAGAATCCTTAATTCGGGAAATTTGGAAAGGATGATCAGAGAGTCCAAATAAACCTCCTTGGAAATCAAGTCATTGATTCCCATCAAAATTAAACCCTTTGTCTTAACCCTAAAGTCATAAACCCCTATAAATATGGTTGGTCTTGCCTAGAATGACTAATGGTCAACTCGTGAAGGTCTCCTAAAACCCTACACACTTGAAATCTCTCAAGAAGGCTCTCATAATCAGCCTCCTCCTCCTACCCACGAAATTTAGAAGATCATAACTCAAGTCAAGACAAGTTCTTTGGATCATTAAGGCCTTTAGTCAAGGCCATCCATAGTATCCTCGAAGAATGCTTAGGTAATCTCTTTGTTTTCTTCTCTTCTCATCTCCTTCTTTGCTTTGAAGTAGTGTGATTTCATTAAAGGATCGGCCTAGAGCCTCTCCAATTCATGGAGATGGTCTCGAAGCATATGATCCAATATCCCAAATAAATAAGAGATTATTTATTTGGTTTCTTTTGTGCATATTTTGCATGATTTTGAGGCAATGATGATGATTTCTTAGCAACACCAATCCTAGATTTGGTTAATTGGGTGCTCCTTGACCTTCCCAATTCATAACTTAACCCCCGAATCTAGATTTCACGGTCCGTGTTCCGTCAAACATGGTGGCGACTCACAACAAACGAGCAATAACCTAACCCTTACAAACCGAACCAGATAGCGTAGGCACCAGGGGAGGGGCGCGCGGTCATAGTGCGACTCTGCTGGGGACTGATCACGGTAAGTGGGTTAGACTTGCGTCGAAAGAAATCATCATTGCCTTTCAAAATTTTGCAGTTTCTGCGCTGTTGTGAATACGCGAGTTTGAAATCGGGAGTCACCACGTTGTTTTATTTGTTGTTAAAACATTGAGAAAACCACTTATGAAAATAATAGGGTTCGGGGGTCAAATTACAATAAGAGAAGAATATTAACGTCATCACTCCTATTGCCCGACGAATCGGTCTTTCTATCATGATCAATGTGTGTGTGTGTGTGTGTGTTAGTGTTTGAGACCGGATCCGAAGATTGCCTACATTCTTCTCATCATGAGAAGCTCAGGTCGGTGTAGTTCATTGGTGAATTAGAATGGGAAGAGATGAAGCGGGATCATGCATATAGAAGGGGAAGATTAGGGTTAGAAGTAGTTCCTAGATCGTATTAGGGTTTGATGAAACCCTAGGATCATCATAGGCTATGACATATGCACATAAATAGGGATTATAATCCTAGATCTAGCATGTTATGAATGTATAAGCAGTAAATCTAGCATTATAATAAGAACATCATGAATACATATGAAGGAACACATAAACATGAAGATCGCTACCCTAGTTATAGCATATATTATGAGTTCTAGACTAAGATTATGAAGAACGCGTGAAGAACATATGAATATAGATGCATAAACATAATGAAAACATGCATAATGTAAGTAATATGTGACCTAGATCTAATGCGGGTTTCGTGGAAACCCTAGATCATCATCGGTCAAGAACACGAACGATGAAGAAAACCCTAGATCTTAGCAATATATGAATGAATATAATAGATCTAGGCAGTTAATGTCGCGCCCCAGATCCGTGGTCCTACTTGGCTCCACGCTCGGGACACGAGTGGAAGACGTTATAAAACACTTTTAGAAAAATTTTCGAAATATACTTTCATAAAGTTTAACAAAATCCACACTCGAAGTTCAAAGACTTCATTTAACTTTCAAACAAACTCTTTCACAAACGAAAGTACTTAGCCCGAAGGCTTACAAACTTTTATACAAATGTACATTTTGAAAAAAAAAAATCAAAAGTGTTTTATAACGTCTTCCACTCGTGTCCCGAGCGTGGGGCCAAGTAGGACCACGGGTCTGGGGCGCGATAGTTGGTATCAAATCTAGGTTGTAGATGGCCTAGATTGACTAAATGACCTAGGAGGGTAGTAGAGTATAGAGTGAGTTGTTGGGTTTCCAAGTAACATGCGCAGCGGAATATAGCAATTAAAATTTTAAGAAACCCAAATCCATGGATCCGTTCATATGATTAAATCAAATACAAAAAGATGAATAGAGGAATAACTGACCCTTGATGGCTATGAATTTTTCTCTTTGGTCTTGGTGGAGATCTTGAAGCTTTATCACGAACAAATCACGAACTTTTTAAGATGATAAAATTCACCCTCTAGCGGGATCCACACTTCGAACGAATATCAAAGGAACTTCTTCGATCTTGGTTGCTAGACCAACAATTGTAAAACACGTTTTCACAATTTAATAAAGAACTATATGTAATTTATTTGTGAATTATTTTGTTCCTCAATCAATGATATCTTAGAACAAAATAAAATCTCTCTCAAACTCTTTGAGACTCACAAAAGCACTTATCAATATGGTCTGACCGAATTGGGGTTTTTATACACAATTAAGACCTATTCCAAATAGGTAACTTGTGCCAAAAACCTTTCCTAATAGAATTAAGAATTTTCCTGTCGACAGCACCAGGCGCCCGCCTGCAAAGGACCAGGCGCCCGCTTGAATGACCAGAAGATCCGGGCCATTTAGAAATCATTCAGGCGCCCGCCTGGTTCAACCCAAGCGCCCGCTTGGTTGACCAGGAAGCCCAGAATAATTCCAGAAATTCCCTTGAGGTCCTTCGACCCTAAATTCCAATATAGTCCTCTTATTTACAATTCGTTCTATTGTGTGTGACCCTCTAGGATTATACTAAGTTGGCAATGGGTTCAAACATGATCCCATAAGATATGATTAGGTTCTAGCAAACCGTCATACCTACCCAAATAGTATAACTAGATACAAGTTCGCATTCCTTAAGAATATGTCACAATCCCTTTGTCCACGATGTCATTGAACACAAGTCATGGTCAAACAGTCAACTTGTTTTGTTCAATACTTTCTCGATTCCGAATATGTTGATAATTCAAATGCTATTGATCCAATCAATCCATTTGAGTCCGGCCGAACATTTCATCAACATCATTCCTTCGAGGGGCCCAAGCTTGACATCTCTCCGTGGAGGGACAAATCCATTTAGCTTATTATTCTTCCCAACGAGAATCCGATTATGCCAATCATACCCTTTATAACTACCGTGTTAAGGTAGCGTTTGAATATGTCAAACACAATGTTCATCGAGTGGAAGACTATAATAACTTCATGTCTAAGGATTCAAATGACATAACTAATATGAGATATATGTACGACATAGACCATGACATAAATCTCATACAGCGGGTCATGTCCAGTACCTTGTTCCAAACAAGTACCCATAAATCTAACATGATCATCCCATGATCATTTAGCCTTTATACTAGTGCTTAACAAGCACTAGGGACGGGGATTATTATAAGTAAACATGAACAACAATAATAATCAAAACATCTCTTTATTGATATGAAATAAATGATAACAATTACAACGTTTATTAAACGTACCTAGGGCACCACTACCAACAATCTCCCACTCGCCCTAGGCCCAATCTCCCATGTATCTAATACCCATGGACCTAACATGACCATCATGTTTAGCTTGTGGAAGTCCTTTTGTTAGCGGGTCCGCCACATTGTCATCAGTAGGTACTCTGCATATATTTACGTCTCCCCTATCAACGATCTCTCCAATGATATGAAAACGCCTAAGTATGTGTTTGGATTTCTGATGTGATCTTGGTTCCTTTGCTTGAGCAATAGCACCATTATTATCGCAATAAAGGTCTATTGGATTAGCAATACTAGGAACCACTTCAAGTTCAGTTATGAACTTCTTAATCCAAACAGCTTCCTTTGCAGCATCCGATGCAGCAATATACTCAGCTTCTGTTGTAGAATCAGCGGTTGTACTTTGCTTGGAACTCTTCCAGCTTACAGCTCCACCATTTAACATAAACACAAAACCCGATTGCGATCGGCTATCATCTTTGTCGGTTTGGAAGCTTGCATCCGTGTAAGCATTTACAACAAAATCATCTTCCATTCCTCCATAGACCAAAAAGGAGTCTTTAGTTCTTCTCAAGTACTTAAGAATCAATTTTACAGCTATCCAGTGATTTTCGCCAGGGTCGGATTGGTATCTACTTGTCATGCTCAAAGCATAAGATACATCCGGCCTAGTACAAATCATGGCATACATGATGGACCCAATTGCCGAAGCATATGGAACATCATTCATTTTCTCACGCTCATCGTTTGTCTTAGGACATTGAGTCTTGCTTAAAGAAACTCCATGTAACACGGGCAAGGTGCCTCTCTTAGAATTTTCCATACGGAATCTTCTAATGACCTTGTCAATGTATGTACTTTGGCTTAAACCAAGTAGCCTCCTTGATCTATCTCTATAGATCTTAATGCCAAGTATATATGCGGCTTCACCCATATCTTTCATTGCAAAACACTTTCCTAACCAAGTCTTCACAGACTGAAGTGTAGGAATGTCGTTTCCAATGAGCAATATGTCATCCACGTATAAAATAAGGAATAGCACTATGCTCCCACTAATCTTCTTGTATACACAAGGATCATCTTTGTTCTTGATGAAACCAAACTCTTTGACCGATTCATCAAAATGGAGATTCCAACTCCTAGAAGCTTGCTTCAATCCATAGATGGATCTCTGCAATTTGCATACCTTAGAATCTTGTTCAAAACCTTCTGGTTGTGTCATATACACATCCTCTTGTAGTTTTCCATTCAGGAAAGCGGTTTTGACGTCCATCTGCCATATTTCATAGTCATGATATGCGGCAATGGCAAGCAAAATTCTTATAGACTTGATCATTGCTACGGGTGAAAAGGTCTCATCATAGTCAATACCATGAACTTGCCTATAACCCTTCGCTACAAGCCTAGCTTTGTAAGAATGCACCTTCCCATCCATGTCAGTCTTCTTCTTGAAGACCCATTTGCATCCTATGGTTTTTACACCTGCGATTTACTTGTTCTTGTTCCACTATTGGTTCAATGTTATTTTCTGGGTCTCATATTTCTTCAAGATTTATTTTACTCCCACTGATTTCTTTGGAGAGAAACTCTTTCTCTAGAAAGACACCAGTTCGGGCAACAAACACTTTGCTGTCCTCACGGTTGTAAAAGTAATATCCTCTAGTTTCCTTAGGATATCCCACGAAAATACATTTATCAGATTTGTGTGCAAGTTTGTCTGAGACAAGTCTTTTGACAAAAGCTTGACAACCCCAAATCTTCATGAAAGACAGACAAGGCTTCTTTCCGCTCCACATCTCATATGGAGTCTTTTGAACCGATTTAGTTGGAACACGATTTAGTGTGAAAGCAGCGGTTTCTAGGGCTAACCCCAAAAGGATATTGGAAGATCAACTTGACTCATCATTGATCGAACCATGTCTAACAAAGTTCGATTCCTCCTCTCGGACACACCATTCCATTGTGGTGTTCCAGGTGGAGTCAATTGTGAAACTATTCCACAATTCTTTAGATGATCATCAAATTCTTGACTTAAGTATTCACCACCTCGATCTGATCGAAGTGCCTTTATACTTTTGCCAAGTTGTTTTTCTACTTCATTTTGAAATATTCTAAATATCTCAAATGCTTCACTTTTATGTTTCATTAGGTAAACATACCCAAATCTACTATAATCATCAGTGAAGGTTATGAAGTATTGAAATCCTCCCCTAGCATTGCTACTTAATGGTCCGCATACATCGGAATGTATCAACCCCAATAAGTCGCTTGCCCTTTCACCTAGCTTGGTAAAAGGTGTCTTAGTCAATTTTCCAAGAAGACACGACTCACAAGTGTCATATGACTCGAGGTCACATGAACCTAAAAGTCCGTCCCCATGGAGCTTTGAGATACGCTTCTCATTAATATGACCAAGACGGCAATGCCACAAATAAGTATGATTTACATCATTAGGTTTATATTTCTTATTTACATGATAGACATTGTCATTATTTTCATTCTTGACATCCAAGATATAAAGGCCATTAAATGAATTAGCAATACCATAAAGCACATCATTTAAATAAATAGAAAATTTCTTATTCTCAATAAGAAACTTAAAACCTTCATTATCCAAACAAGAAATTGAAATAATATTTCTGCTTAAATCCGGAACATAATAGCAATTGTTCAAAACAAGAACTAATCCGGAAGGTAAAGTGACTTCATAAGTCCCTACCGCTAATGCAGCAACTCTTGCTCCATTCCCCACGCGTAGATCTACTTCACCTTCTTTAAGCAGTCTCCTATTCTTTAGTCCCTGCACATTTAGACAAATGTGAGAACCACATCCGGTATCCAATACCCAGGAATCAGTGGTAGAAAGGAGAATATCTATCATATAGATACCTGAAGTCGACACAGCCTTGCTGCCCTTCTTCTTCTTTTGCTCTTCCAAGAAAGCCTTGCAATTACGTTTCCAATGACCAATTTCTTGACAATGGAAACAAATTGCATCCTTTTGTGAATCGGGTTTTGCCTCAGAAGCCTTGGCAACCTTTGCCTTGCTTATTTTGGGTTTGACAACTTTCTTACCCTTTCCTTTGGCACTAGCCTTCTTCCCATCATGAACCAAGAGCACGGGAGAACCTTTCTCCACAATTTTCATCTCTGCAGTTTTGAGCATCCCATGCAACTCAGAGAGATTCTTATCCATTCCATGCATGTTATAATTCATCACAAACTGATTATAACTTTTAGGCAATGAATTAAGAATGAGATCCGTGGCTAGCTCCAATGGGATTGGATAGCCAAGTTTCTCAAGGTGCTCTACATAACCTTTCATTTTAAGAAAGTGAGGACTCACTTGTTGCCCTTCATTCATTTTACAAGTAGTGAATGAAACAATGGTCTTGTACCTCTCTTGCCTAGCTTGCTCTTGAAACATGGTTCTCAACTCCACGCCTATCTCATAGGCTTCCAAATGTTCCAAACTTTGTTGGAGTTTTGAACACATAGCAGCAAGCATGAGACAACTTACATCTCTAGAATCATTACGATGTTTCTTGTAATTGTCCCTTTCTACCCTAGGGGCAGTAGGCGGTGGTTCAGCAGGGAGAGGCCCATCGAGAATGTACAACTTATCTTCTTGCCTAAGAATGATTCTTATGCTACGGATCCAATCCATAAAGTTTGTACCGTTCTCTTCGAGCTTATCCTTCTCAAGGATTGATCGCAACGACATTGATTGAGTGTTATTAGTCATTATCTACTGTAGATACCCCGGGTGGAAAACCACGGCTTTAGGCTCGAGCGCGCGGGTCGTCCTAGGATGTCTAACTTGTTTTGAGGAACATAAGAAAAACCTATTGATTGTAGCCTAAGTTTGATTACGAAAACAGAGATTCTTTGTTTTGAGGTTCAGGGGTTAGGTTACGAGATGGGAAGTACCGAAACACCCATCTCGCCCAACTTAAGTTGGTCTTGCTTGATCAAAATCTACATGAATGAAAATGTTCTTCTTCTTCTTCTTTAAGTCATAAAAAAGGGGTTTAAAATAGGATTTGGAATGTAGGAGATAACTCCTTAACCAACCTCAATGAGATGAGGTGATCATTAGAGTCATGTCCCAAAATGATTTGGGTGATTGCACATTTGATTAAAGTAAAAGAGAGAGAGGAGATGAAGTAGAAAAGAAAGGCAAAGATGGACTTTTACGTACAATTCGAAGACCTTCAAATGTTGCTTGAAGAAATCCTTGGAGAACCTTTAGAAAAGTGATTTTGATATAGTTTTGTAAGTTCAATCTCTTTGTTCTTTTCGATTGGCTTTTTCCGATGATTTTTCGATCCTTGAAAATGGAGGTGAAGAGAGGTTTTTATAGGTGAAAGAGGGGTGTTTTTGGTGCCAAAACTCAGTCACCAAGAAATTCTTCCCGGGCAAAATCTTGTAAATTGAGCAAGGGAGGAAATCCTGGCCAGAAATCTGTAACTGACGCCCAGAGGCGCGCGCTTCCTGCTTTGGGGGCGGGAGGCGCGCGCGCCTGGCTCCTCCTGTCGGAGGCGCGCGACTCAGAGAAGGCAATTTTGACAGAATGGACTAGAAAGTCAGCCCTGTCATTCACTTTAGTCCCTAGACTTAACGAAGTCAGTCAGGAACTTAACAGAAGTGACATAAACTAACGAGAAACACTTAAAATGGGGGAGAAACACAAAATCAAATGTGCAATCGGGGTGAGCGGTCCAAGGCGGGGTGTCTACAGAGCCCCTCGGCGACGTGGATTGCAAAGAAAAACGCGTCGACGAAAGTTAAAAACACCCGCCGAGGACATCACCAAGAAAAAAGCAAAGACTCGATGAAAGCAGGAATTTGAAATTGCGAGAGATAGTGGTGCGCTCCCTGTGTGAGCGGCTTTTGTGGATAGAGGGGGTGGCATGATCCGTTAGGTGAACCTGCCGGCTGAATGTTTTGAATGAGGCCGTTAGTGAACCCTTGTTGATGAATCCGTTAGTGAATCCGTTCGATGAATCCGTTAGTGAATCCCTTGGATGAGTCCGTTGGTGAACCCTTGCTGACGAATCCGTTAGTGAATCCGATTGATGAATCCGTTAGTGAATCCCTTGGATGAGTCCGTTGGTGAACCCTTGTTGACGAATCCGTTAGTGAATCCGTTTGATGAATCCGTTAGTGAATCCCTTGGGTGAGTCCGTTGGTGAACCCTTATTGACGAATCCGTTGGTGAATCCGTTTGATGAATCCATTAGTGAATCCCTTGGGTGAGTCCGTTGGTGAACCCTTGCTGACGAATCCGTTAGTGAATCCGTTTGATGAATCCGTTAGTGAAGGCCCGTCTTCTAGCTTGCAAAACAATGTCTACGAGCTCCGTGTCCGCCATGCCACACTTGCTCATGAAAAGCACGTTTCGGAATAAACATAATGCCACGAGGAAACATTGGGAATCCACGCCATGACCGCGAGTCACCCAACCCTTAAATCTCCAAGGCAAAGCATGGAGATCAACATAGCGGTTTTGAATATAACCTTGCGCCTCGGGAAGGCCTATGCTCAATAAGTCCCTGAGAGACTCCGCCGGTACCTTATCACAATCAGGAACCGCAATCACTCCAGTCAAAGGCATATCCAAGATACTCACCATCTTCTCTACAGTAGGGACCATCTCATTGAGTGAAAAGTTTAAAAGATGGGAATAAGGATCCCAGAAATGTGCAACTCCCTTCAAAACGTCCCAATCCTGTTTTAGATTCTTTAAAGTAAAGAGAATCTTAAATCCGAACATCTCTATGAATCTCTCTTGACGAGACTTATTGAATGAACGAAAGAATGTTTCTAAGTCACCCTTGTAGCATTCCACCAATTCCGGGTCTAGAGAAAATTCATCAACAATTATTGATGAAGGGACGGACTTGCTTGGGGTCATTGGAAGAAAAAGGTTGAGAATTTTACTCCAAAAGGAAGTTCCCAGAACTAATCTAAAGCTGCAGTGGTGTTCTAGGATGGACTAGAGGTCATTATCTACAAGTTTGGATACCAAATCCTCGAGGAAAAAGGAGAAACAGTCGCTGGTTCATAGGATGGCTCGTACGAGGCATCGATGTCTCGTACGAGGCATCTCCTCAGGTCAGACAACAATGATTCTGCTCAAATCTCAGGTTTCCCAATGAGTCAAAACATGCCTCAAATACCTCAGAAATACACCTCAAACAGTTCATACATCACCCACAAATGGCCCAACGCGAATCCATCTCAAAAATAACCCTTGGTTGACCAACCGGGCATAGGCTAATTCACTTACACAGTCGGAAATAAAAATCTAAAATTAACAAAAGTATGTGTGTTAGAGTTAGGACTTAATTGTTGCACAGGTACAACCCAAAAGAAAAAGAAAAAATTGTCTTTGCCTACGCCGAGGCAATAAATACATCAAACGAATAAAAGAGGGGACAAGGGGATCCTATCTACTCTGGCATCAAAAAGAAAGAGACATTCATGTTGGGACCGCGAACAACCGGGACACCAAAGCGCACATGACGAAACAGTTGCGGAGCGGAAAGCCGGAGCCGGAGAAGTGGTCATTTACGTTCAACAATTCATCATCATGAACAGCCCACATCCAGTAAGTGGCAAAAAAGGGCTGGTCATTTCAAATATCAAAGGCCCAATCAGAAAAAGACAAGTGGCAGCCAAGGATTCATCAGCCAGCCC
This sequence comes from Campanula takesimana, assembly GCA_026119855.1. Lineage (NCBI taxonomy): Eukaryota > Viridiplantae > Streptophyta > Magnoliopsida > Asterales > Campanulaceae > Campanula > Campanula takesimana. The sequence goes on from JAOWBW010000069.1 coordinate 1,552,463, forward strand.
ACACCATCCGTACGGCGCCATGGGAGGAGTACTCCCCCTAGGCAGCCGTACGGCTCCTTCATTCTGGGAAGACAGTGCAGAATTTTCATCATTGTTGGCATTTCAAATCAAGACTTTTTGGCCATCAAGCAGCCCCAAATTCGGGGATAAGGCAACTGATATGAAGCCCTAGTAATGGAGGGGTAGTTGATGGTCATAAACCTCCTCTCTCCTCCCATATACATCCCCCAAAAACACACACTTAAAGAAGCGAGACACACAACACATATTCAGCCCTCGATACTCCCTTGCTCTACCTAGCAACCAACACACCCCCAAATCTCAGTCACAAAAATACCACCACACCACCATAGCACAACCACAACACACTCACAAAACTCAAACCAAAATCAAACACTCAAACACTCATTCAATCACAAAGGCAAACACCTTAAGAAACAACCAAAAAAAAGTCTTCCCTTGGAAGAAAAGGGAGCACAATCTAGGTAATCTCTTCATCTTGTAATCTCTCTAAATGTAAGATGTAGTGGTTTATGTAATTTTTGAGATGTCTAGCCACCTTGTTAGGCTAGACCTCCATTTGAGGTCTAAAATCAAACGATGTTGGTACTCTTGTTGTTCTCCTCTTCAAGTGATGATATATCATGGTACTTTGGAACTCTTGACAGGTGGTACTACTTATCTTGTGTATATATATACTTCATGTATGAGTATCAAGTCTATGTTTGTTGGGGATTCAAGAGGTTTTCAAAGAATAAACTTGCTTTCTCTCATAAACCTTGAATCTGCCATGTTTTGTCTCATCCTAATGTAGAACATCATGAAATCAGGTCTAAATTGTTGAATGGTTGTTGTTTCATGTGGCTAACATGTTGACCCATGTATTTTCAGAGTTTCATGTTCATATCATGCCATTTGAGTGAGTTTACATGAGTGTTTTCATGCCTCTTGTGGAATTCCAGCAGACTGTCAAGCTGTACCTTTCTGTCTTGTTGCTCTCTTTTTGCATAGAAAACGTGGCTTATGGTCTTAGACCACAAAATAGTATTTGTTCTAAACAGAACGAGGAAGATGAGCATGTAAATACCATATTTGTACCCTGAGTGGAAGAGGTTCCTTCCATTTTTTGTTTCAACTCTCTGCTCTCAGATTAGCATATTTCTTGTTCTGACACCGAAATGTCAGAAGTGTTTTGTGTGACTTAAACTTTCTTGATGTCTTTGAAATTATCCATATATAAACTTTGATATGTTAGTAACAACTTTTATGTTTAGTGTTTTCCATGATTCCCCCGTTTTCATGGTGAAAAATGTGGATCTTTTATGAGTTTACGCATATCTGTCAGACTTGGCTGTTGAGAGTATCATCTTGCATGCCTTATTTGGACACCCTAACATGCTCCTAAAATCAGAGGAAAAATCATGGTTGATACTTGATGTGTTAGTAACTTGTCTTGACCTTTGCTTTCCAGATTTTGTAAGTATAAGAACAGGTACACAGAGAAGAAGAGCACAGCAGTCCCTAAAATGTTTGGGGACGGAGTGTGGACATTCATTTTTATATGGGATTTGTTTCCCTTTTTGTTCACCATTGTACATTATAATCCCCCACCCCTTTGTGTGTTTCCTTTACTGGATGTGAATGCTAAACCATTTTCAAAACCAAGTGAGAGTGCACCCAAACCGACTGTCATTTGTGAATTAAAGCAAACATTCCTAGAATAGGAAGACTTCCTCTTATATTAATCATCATTTTTGTTAGGGCATAAAAGCAAGGTAAAAAAGGCATAAAATGAATCTAAGTGGCATGCATACTAGAGACCATCACGGGCGAGGAGAGTGCCTAACCCCTTCTCTTTCTCGTAAATTAGCCCCCGAACCCACTTTCTCTAAACAAAAGGTTTTATCTTCGTTTTTCCTAAAATAAAATAAGGTGGAGACTCTTGACTGTTTTGATTCCATCGAGAGGAAACCATTGTGTGGGAACCGAGCGCATTTACAAAAATGCATTAGCATGAGGCATCACCCGAATCTCTTTCGTGAGCGATCATTTCGACGTGGTGGCTTTCGAGCGCGGGCTCTCACAGTGGCGACTCAGCTAGGGACATTTTTTAAAAGTGGGCTAGACTCTAAACTTTGTGTGTGCCATGATTTACTTGCCTTGCTTGGGTTGTATATATTTATGCCCTAACCTTTGTTTTGTAGGGACATTCCTTTTACCTTGTTTGTATATATTTTGCATGCGTGGTGGATGTTCCCTTTAAATGAAAAAACAAAAAAGGAAAAAAATGGAAAGAATAAAAAAGGGAAAACATTTTCTTGTTTTCTTTACTTGCTTTCAAAATCATTTTTCAAAAGTATAGATACCTCACACACATGCACGTTTTTGAAAATAACGTCTATTAGAACCGTACAAACCCGAGAAGGTAACCCGAGGGTATAAGGGAGCTCATCGACTTCCCTATAGGGCCCGCGGTGTACATTCTCACCCCAAAGCGCGCCTACTTGTCGTTGCGATGGGTGTAAACCAATCTCACCCGTTACCAAGCCACGATGTCCATTTTTTCAAAAAATGACACGTCCCAGACTTCATGCCGGTTTTTGTCTAGCAATTTCACCTCAATCCTATGCATTTCTCAAAAGGTCATAAACAACCTACATTGTGGAAATTCATTGAAATGCTTGGATTGACTTTAAATTGCCAAGACCCTCCCATAGACCGTAAATGAATGGTGTATCCCCGAAAGAGTATAAGCCCTTCGCTAGGGGCTCAGACGGCCAATAGTACAGGTGAAAAACATTGGTCCTATACTTTGGAGACGGTATCCACTATTCTAAGATTTCATGCAAAAATGTGTCAAAATAGAGCAAGTGCTTATCCGGCATTCTAGGTTTGATTTTTGTGATTTTTTGAACTCCTTTTGAATCAAGCTCGGAAAATCTCGATCCTTTCCACTCTCTAATCAGCCCTAAACACCATCCCTTTCAGATATTCTAAGCCTGGCATCTACCTGGAGAGGGGGAGTTAGAAACCGCAAGGGGAGGTTGATCCGAGTTACCGAGACAGTGCCCGTACCCGAGGAAGCTATTGCAATGGCCGAAGAAGGGAATGATCAAGCCTATGTGCCGCCACCGGGTCTTCAAGCATGGTTGGAACAGAATGTGTTGGGTCAGATGAGGACTCAACAAGATGAGTTACTTGCTACGCTTGTTCAGATGCATAATCAGAATGGTAATGGGGATCCTAATGGCAACCTCAACGAAAATCCCAACGGCAATCCGAATGGAAATGATAATGGTAATAGGGCTCCTAATGGCAACCTCAACGGAAATCCCAATGGAAATCCGAATGGAAAAGATAATGGTAATGGGTCTCCTAATGGCAACCCCAATGGCAATGGCAACCCCAATGTGAATGGGAATGGCAACGGCATTCCCACCGTGAATTTAAATCTCAACGGCAGCAACACCAATGGTCATAATCATCACCAAAATGTTCATCCCCATGGTCATGTGGCTCATCCAAACTTCAGTGGCATCAATCACAAGTTCATCCCGAACCAAGCAAACTTTGTGGTGAACCCATCTCAGTATCCGCCCGATCATAATGCCTTTTGCTCAGTACATGAAAACTCTGTACCTGAATCAGCAACCCAACGCCTATGGTGCATTTGCCAGCGGTGTCTCTCCGTTCAACCAAGGAACTTCCCAGGGGCAAGATCCCAACTTGGTCCGCCAAATGGAAGCATTCTACAAGGGTGTCTCATATGTACCTCTTACTAGGGCTGAAATTGAAATGAATGAAATGAAAGAAATGTTGAGAAAAGTCATGAATAAAGGAGAGTTTTCTGCGGATTCTTTGAAATTATCTCCGTTTGCTATTTTGCCTACAAAATTTAGGATGCTCGATGTGGAAAAATTTGATGGTACGGGTTGCCCAATGGCCCACTTGAAATCTTATGCTCATGCAATGCAGTCCCGTGGGGCTAATGTCGGTGCTATGGCCTCCAACTTCCATTTAACTTTGGTAGGAGCCGCTAAGCAATGGTTCATGACTGTGGATGCCAACTTGGTTGACAACTGGAATAAGCTCGTGGATGAATTCCAAAAGCGTTACAAAGATAACTCCAACTGGGAGAAGATCCGCCGTGATCTTGATTCGTGTGCTCAGCGTGAGAAGGAATCATTCTCTGAATTTTCAGGTAGGTGGAGGAAGAAAGTTGCTCAGACCATGGAAAGGCCCGACGGTGCCGAGCAAACCTGCATCTTTCTCAAGAATCTTCAGCCAGTATATGCGGATAAGATGAAATATCTCCCACTTCCTAATTTTGCTTCTATTCTAGATGTGGGTTCCCGTATTGACGAAGATGTCCGAACTGGGGTGATCAAACTAGATTCTTCTCCTAGCTCCTACAGATACTGACTCGCTGTCAAGGCCCTGGCGCCAATTGTGAACAATGTTACCATGACTCCCGCTCCCTTTTTTGGAGCAACAATACGGGACCTAGCCAGAACAGTTACAATAGGGTACCCCCGTACTATTATCAAGATGGGTCCGTGAACTCCGTCAACAATCAGTAAAGGAATGGTAGAAATCGGAGAGAGAGGCAGTTTGATAAGTTTAACGCTCCGTTGTCCACTATTTTCCAAGGATTGGTCGCCCAAGGGGTATTAAAACTGATAGAAGGGTACCGCCCGCCTAACCCGCCTCCTAAGAATTGGGACGCGAACAAGTATTGTGCATACCACGTATCACCTGGTCATGCGACGGATGATTGTTGGAGTTTGAGGCACACTCTGCAGGACATGATCGATGATGGGCTCATTCAAAAACCACCCCAACCGAATGTGGTGACTAATCCCTTGCCGGGAATCCACATGATCGAATTTGAAGAAGACTACTTAATGACTAGTTTCATAGTTCCAAAGAAAGATTTGAATTACACCGTGACTCCTGTTATTTCCGAAGACTTTGAAGGCCACATGATCTCTTGGGATTCGATCTTGTCTAGTGCTAAAGCCGTTGAGGAACAAAAGGCCCCCCTTGAGAAAGCCACTTGGATTGGTGGAAATGTGAATCATCTCACTCGCTCGGGAAGAGCCTATCAGTCTCCAAATCCAGAGGTGAGTGAATCTGGAAAGAATAAAGAAGGAGTCCCCGCTCACAAAGAAAAGGTCACCGAGAACCCGGTCTTAACACAGTAAAAGAAAACCCAGGCTAATATATCCATTTGGGGTTTGCTCTCATCTTCTCAAGAGCACCGAGACACTCTGGTTAAAGCTCTCACTCAAGCTGTCATCCCGATCGAGACTTCGCCCAATGACCTTGTCCACATGGTCGGCAACATTCATTTTGGGAATATTATCACTTTTACTGATCTCGATGCACCGAAAATTGGTCTTAATCATATCGAAGCTCTGCACATCACAGTTGGGGTTGGAGGTGAGCACTTAGCTCGTGTGTTGGTCGATAATGGCTCTTCGGTCAATGTTTGCCCCATGCATGTTCTCACATATTTGGGAATTAAGATAACTGATTTGGCTCCGTCTTCTCAAGTCATCCGTACTTACGATAGCACCAGTCATTGTGTCTTGGGTGTTATCTCTGTCACTCTCACCATTGGCCCTCTCGTTATGCCAATTGAATTTCAAGTGATCGATATCAAGTCCTCATTCAGTCTACTTTTGGGACTCCCTTGGATCCATGGAGTAAAAGGGGTGGCTTCCTCTTACCATCAGTGCATCAAGTTCATCCATGACAACCATGTTGTGGTAGTTCACGCCCAAGATGATACACAAGTCTGTGACCTCCCAATCTTAGGAATCGAGCACAAAGATACCAGTATTTTCTTAAGCGGTTTCGAAGTGATCCTACAAGCTCGGATCCATGCTATTGAATATGTCAAAGAAACCGATCTAATTGGTGGAAAAAGGACCAAGTATAGAGACGCGATGGCCTTGAATATGGTCAAGAAGATGAATTTCTTACCTATGTTGGGGCTCGGAAAAGAGCAGCAAGGGTGTGTTGAAGCTATCAAGGCTGATGTGCCTGTTTTCATTCCTCCGTTTGGACTAGGCTACAAACCGACTCCCACTGAAATTGCCAAAGCTATGCATGAGAAAAGGGAGAGGCAGAATGCCCTCAAGAAAGGAAGGACCTATGAGCTCCTGCCACTCAGTCCCTACGAAAATTCTTGGAAGGGATACTTTATTTGCAAGAGCGAAGATGTTGCAAATGTTATGCCTCTCGAGCCATTTAATGACATGGATGAAAAGCCCCACGCTGGATGGGAAGTATTTGATGATGTCAAGGTGGTCGATGAAAATCTTCATTTGGACGGTTCCTATAAGCAACCGGACCTGGTTACTCCATGGAACATCGCTGAGGAGGATGGTTTCTTCGTATTGTTTGAAGGATTTGGCCTCGAAGACGGATATGTGGTTATGATCGAAGACGGTAACGGTGAAGCTTATGACCCGTTGAAGCACCTCAAGCCGGCAGTGGCACCACTTAATAACTGGTCCAAAACCACTGGCCCACTCGCTACTGTTGACATGTTCGTGAAGCAGTTTGGATATGTTCACCCCGATGGACCGGCTTTTGAACCCTTTGTACTCTCTGATGTTGTTTCCGGGACTCCCGAAGAGGGCCTCACTGTCAAGGACCTCAACGCGGTCGCCGAGCTTGTACTCCCCTATGTCATGAATGAAATTTCCTCTATTTCCGCTTACTCCTTGGTTGCCAATATTTTAAATAATGATTTAACAAATGAAAATTTAATAACAAATGAAGTTAATCATGAATCTTTAAAAGTGTAGACACCCCGCCTTGGACCGCTCACCCCGATTGCACATTTGATTTTGTGTTTCTCCCCATTTTAAGTGTTTCTCGTTAGTTTCTGTCACTTTCGTTAAGTTCCTGACTGACTTCGTTAAGTCCAGGGACTAAACTGAATGACAGGGATGACTTTCTAGTCCATTCTGTCAAAATTGCCTTCTCTGAGTCGCGCGCCTCCGACAGTAGGAGCCAGGCGCGCGCGCCTCCCGCCCCCAAAGCAGGAAGCACGCGCCTCTGGGCGTCAGTTATAGATTTCTGGCCAGGATTCTCTCCCTTGCTCAATTTACAGGATTTTGCCCGGGAAGGATTTCTTGGTGACTGAGTTTTGGCACCAAAAACACCCCTCTTTCACCTATAAAAACCTCTCTTTACCTCCATTTTCAAGGACCGAAAATTGAACTTACAAAAACTATACCAAAATCACTTTCTAAAGGTTCTCCAAGGATTTCATCAAGCAATATTTGAAGGTCTTCAAATTGTAGGTAAAAGTCCATCTTTTCCTTTCTTTTCTACTTCATCTCCTCTCTCTCTTTTACTCTAATCAAATGTGCAATCACCCAAATCATTTTGGGACATGACTCTAATGATCACCTCATCTCATTGAGGTTGGTTAAGGAGTTATCTCCTACATTCCAAACTCTATTTTAAACCCCCCTTTTTATGACTTAAAGAAGAAGAAGAAGAACGTTATTATTCATGTAGATTTTGATCAAGCAAGACCAACTTTAGTTGGGCGAGATGGGTGTTTCGGTACTTCCCATCTCGTAATCTAACCCCCGAACCTCAAAACAAAGAATCTCTGTTTTCGTAATCAAACTTAGGCTACAATCAATAGGTTTTTCTTATGTTCCTCAAAACATAGGTGGCGACTCTAAAACAAGTTAGACATCCTAGGATCACTCACGCGCTCAAGCCTAAAGCCGTGGCTCCCCGGGGTATCTACAGTGGCGACTCCGCTGGGGACTTTTGAGGGTTAAACTTGCATTCTGATCGAAATCTACATCTTTTCTAGGCATTATGATTCCTGATGGGGGAGGCGCGCGCGTCTGGCCTCTTAAGCCTAAGGCGCGCGCATCCCGCATCAAGAACCAGAATCGCCCACTTCTTCATATCCTTCATCTTCTTCTTCTTTTATTCTGCACTAATCACTTCTGCAGGGGTTACAATATGAACATAGGACCAGGGCAATCCCCTGAGTCCAAAGTCTGACATTCTGACAGGTGTGACCAGAAGCGCGCGCCTCCCATAAGCATTGCGCCATGCACGCGCGTCCCACATCAGCACTCAGAGGCGCACGCTTCTGGGTTGATTCCCAGAACAGAGACAGGTTTCAGTGACTGAGCAGAACAGTGGGGTGTGGGCACAGTTGCCTGCATCAGAACAGAATTGAACCCTCAGACTATTTTAATTTTTTGTTTTATTTACCGGTCACACGGGTGATTCGGAAGTTGTAATTTTATGTGCTTATGTGTTTTGTGTGTTTTTCTTTCTTTTCAAAAAATAAAAAAATAAAAAAATTTTTGTCACTTGTTAGACCTCACACTACATGCACATATTCCTATGAACTGCTCACTATCGAGTCGCACAAGTCCAACCCCAAACCCGTCGAGGCCCGTCCTAGAAAGTTTCAAGCTCCACCAGACCTTGGCTCTTTCGAAGCGGTAAACCTCAGCCCGTGGCGTAGTTCAAGACTACATGCCGGGGGTGACCTTTGAGCCTCATATTCAAACCGAGCACAAACCACACAATTCTAGTTAGGGTCTAACACTCCGTGACTTAAGTCGGTTTCCCATATACCGAGATTTCCCTAAACTAATGTCTTCAAATCACACATGTCAACTTGTTGAAACGGACTCAATAAAAAATCCGTCCCCAAAAGTGGTTATTTTGGACGAAAATAAAAATCCGTCCCCGCATGTATGCTTTACTACATTAATTTAGTTTAATCCCGATACATGTAGGATTCACAAGCGCGATGGAATCCGATGAGTATATGGGACCGCGAGATAGTCTATATACTAGTGTGACGATTCCATTATTTTCTTAGAAACCCCAAAAGGGATCCATTCCCTCCGACTTACTTATAAAAAAAAAAGAGTCTTTTCTTATGTGGTTCGAGTCGTGTGCCCAACTGTGTGTTCTAAGCCTCTTCATGGACCGCAAGTGTTACTCAAGACTGACAAGGGCCTCTTCTGCAATATAGGTTCAATTGGTACTTACAAAGTCTACCGGGATTCAGCAAATCGGTTAGTCCGTGAAGAGATCACTCCAACAGCTCCAACATCAACCATGACCGGCAGCAGCAACACCATGTCTCTCGAACAGCTCTCAACCATGGTCCAACTCCTCCAAGAGCAAGTCTCCACCCTTAATAAGGAGGCACAAAGCAAAGACGACATTTGGAAATCCCACCTCGACAGCCAAAGAGAGGCCCACGAGGCCGAGATGGAGCTAATGAAAGAAAAGCTCACTAACCTTGCCAAGGGGAAGAACAAGAATAATGATGATGAATCCGAATGGACCGAGGGTTTGTTCAAGAGTCCGTATGTCAACACCCGCACCAAGAAAATGGGGGAGCCAAGCTCCGAGAACAATGAGCCCAAAATGGTGGATTCTATCATGGCCTACATCGACCAAAAATTCAATGGGCTCAACATGGGGAAAGGCTCCGACACAAGCCTCTATCAATCATCCATCCTCATGAATACTATGGCCGCTCTTCCCGATAAGTTCAAGATGCCCGACATAAGAAAATTCAAGGGCAACTCTTGTCCCATGGCTCACATTGAGACTTATATTTGGGCAATGGTTCCGAAGAAGGTCTCCCCCAAGGTGATGGCTCAATGATTTCCTCTCACTCTCGAGGGGGCGGCAAAAGATTGGTATGCTACTCTCCCGCTCACTTTCCGTCTTGATTGGGACTCCGCCATGCTTGCCTTCAAGAACCAATACCAAGGCAACACCACTCACCGGCCCACAAGGAAAGAGCTCGAGAATACCACTCAAAGAGACAACGAGTCCTTCATTGACTTCACAAGGAGATGGAATGACAAACTCTCTGAAATTGTTGAGAGGCCAAACACAAAAGAGCAAATGGACATCTTTCTTAAGTGTCTCAAGATTGATCTCCGCACCCACCTAAGTGGGGCTTGCTACTCCGACTTCTTCCAAATGTATGAGGCGGGGGTATGCATGGATGACTTGCTCAAGGAGATTAAGAAGACCACTCCTACTTACCGCTACAAGGCCGCTTCCAACTCCACAAAAGAGGCCTCGGTCAACGCCGTCACTATTGACAAGGGGAATTACAAAAAGGTTCCTCCTCCTCAAGGGAAGAAGTCCCTAAGTGACCGTGTCTACACGCCTCTCCAAGGCATGACTCAAACCGAAGTGTTCGAGGTCCTCAAGGCAAAGGGTCAAGTCACACCCGTGCAAGGGTACCAACCCAAGACGGTCCACCCCAATCATGCTCACCACAAGTATTGTGGCTACCACCAATATAGTGGCCACACCACCGAGGATTTCTTCGTTCTCCGCAATGTCATTCAAGATCTCATAGATAAGAAAGAATTTTTAGTGACTAATGACGAACATGTCAATGTAATAGAGATAGGAGAACTCGAGGGGACCACCCATTCAATCCCAATTGTGAATGGGGGCCCCAATGTTATGAATAAACTTGACAATTCTTGTTATGTAGTGACTTACGATGAGGTAATGAGGGAAGTACTAGAGAATAGGAAAAAGAAGCAAGATGGGAACGTCAACATGCTAACTCGATCCGGTCGAGTCATAGCAAGCAACCCTTCCACTTCCGCACCGAGCTCCTCTTCTCAAAGGCCGCAAGCTCGCAACACTCCCGAAGATCCTCTACTTGTCCAACTCAAGAAAACTCAAGCCAACATCTCTATTTGGGACCTCATTTCATCCTCAAAGAAACACCGAGATCTTGTCATCCGCAATCTCGATGATACATCAGTTTCTACCGATACTACTCCCGAGGACCTCACGGCAATGATCGGTCACATTCATTTTGGCAACGTCATCACCTTTGCCGATATGGACCTTCCACCATTTGGTTCCGACCACAACGAAGCTATTTACCTCAAGGTATGAGCAAGGGGGAGGCCCGTCTCAAGAGTCTTAGTGGACGGTGGTTCCGCACTCAATCTCATGCCTGGCAGAATCATGGGCATACTGGGGCTTAAGGATTCCGATTTGAAGCCTTCTACTCAAGTAATCCGAGGTTATGACAGCACCGCCCGTACAGTCATGGGTATGATCGAAATAGACATTGAGTTTGGGAGCATGGTCATGTCCGTTCCATTCCAAGTGCTTGATATCCCGGCCTCGTTCAACTTACTTCTGGGTCGACCATGGATTCACAGTGCTAATGCCGTACCGTCAACTCTCCACCAATGTGTCAAGATCCGAAATGGTGATAAAATAGTGACCGTCATGGCTAAAAACGTCACTATCCACAGAAAAGGTGAGCCCGTCCACCAAGTTCAGCATGGTTTACCAGACTCCACTCTCTCCGGCGTCTCAATCAACGCCATTGACAAAGAAGGGGGAAACGGATCATGGACCCCCAACAACCACAAAGTCCTCCGCATGATGAGGAATATGGACTACTTCCCTGGTTTAGGCCTAGGGAAATATCAACAAGGAATCCTACACCCTGTGCAAGTCCCATTTGTCAAGAACACATTCGGTTTGGGGTACGAGCCTTCCAGAGAAGACTTAAAACCAGAACAAGCGATCAAGAACCAAAAGGCCCGAGCTCGTAAAGAAGGCCGTCGTTATGAGGTCCCTAATCTCAGGCCTTATCACAAGACGTTGAATGGCTATTTTGTCCGCCAAGGGGAAGACGTTCCATACATGATCTTTCCCGAGCCATGGGTTAACAATAAGGGTGTCAAAAAGCCCGGCCTCGAAATCTTCTCCGATTGTCAGATCCAGAAATCCGAAAGGGAACCAACTCCCATGTCTCCCCGTGAATGGTGGGGAAGGAAGATGACTATAGAATCCGAGACAGAAATCACCGTGGGGGAAGAACTTACAGATTTAGCCTCCATGTTCGAAGAGCTTGCCATAATGAATGAATGCCAAGTCAACGCCATCCATGACACCGTCATCATAAACGAGACTCTCAGTGAGATCCCGCCAAGCTCCAAGCCGATCAACAATTGGTATTCTACGAAAGGGCCCGTGGTATCCGAAGAATTCTTAGTCCAAGAAATGGGTTGCATACCCCGTACAGCAACAAAGGAAGAGCGGCTCACACTTACTTTCGAGTCCGAGAATGTCTCTAATACCCTCACCCAAGAGGATTTGGAGGCCATAGCCGAGCGTGTGTTTCCTTTATTTGCTAATGAAAAATTTGATATTTCTGAGTACCCTGAGATTGCAAACATCATAAATGATAAATTAACTAATAATGAACTTAACGAACAAGTTAATAACAATTTAAATTATGATGAAATAGACCACGAAAAACACAACATACTTAAATGAACTTGTTCAACAAGTCCGTAGTCGTGGTGAAAATGGTCCAAAGGCTGACGAAGAATTGCATGTTGTTAATCTGGGTACCGAAGAAGAGCCAAAAGAAACTAAGATTGGAAGCTTCTTCAAGGGGGACGACAGAGACAGATTGACTGCATTACTACGGGAGTTCGTGGATGTGTTCGCATGGTCATACAAAGACATGCCGGGTTTGGACAGAAAGGTAGCGGAGCACAGGATTCCGATCAGAGAAGATGCCAGGCCAGTAAAACAGAAGCTCAGAAAGATCAAGCCTGAATGGTCTCTGCAGGTCAAAGAAGAGATTGAGAAGCTCCTCATTGTGGGTTTCATCAAGGTTATCGAGTATCCGACATGGTTAGCCAACATTGTGACAGTCAGGAAGGCAAACGGCAAGGTTCGAGTTTGTGTAGACTTCTGGGATTTAAACAAAGCTTCCCCAAAGGATGATTTTCCACTCCCTAATATCGACATGCTAGTCGACTCCACTGCTGCCTACGAGGTTCGCTCATTCGTGGATGGGTTCGCTGGGTACAATCAGATTCTCATGGCCGAGGAAGATCAACATAAGACAGCCTTCACAACACCGTGGGGTACCTTTTGCTACACAGTCATGCCATTTGGGTTAAGAAATGCTGGGGCTTCATACCAAAGAGCCGTGACAGACTTGTTCCACGATATGATTCACAAAGAAATCGAGGTCTATGTGGACGACATGATCATTCACTCCAAAGGGACCGATGGTCAACATTTAATCGATCTCCGCAAGTTCTTCGAAAGGCTTCGTCAACACAAGATGAGGCTCAACCCTGCAAAGTGCACGTTCGGGGTTATCCGAGGCAAAGTTCTTGGTTATATGGTCACTAAAAGAGGAATTGAAGTAGACCCCTCCAAAATCAAGGCAATCATTGACATGCCTCCTCCAAAGACGCAGAAAGAGAATAAAGGTTTCATGGACAGACTACAATACATCAGTCGGTTTGTTTACCAACTCACTTCCATGTGCGAGCCAATCTTCAAGCTACTCAAGAAGAATGTGGCTCTAGAATGGACCGACGCGTGCCAAGAAGCCTTCGACCAAGTGAAGCATTACTTGACGTGCCCTCCTGTTCTAGTTCCGCCGCACAAGGAGAAACCTCTGTTGCTCTATCTCACTGTCAATGATGAAGCCCTAGGGGCTATGTTAGCACAAGAGCAACGAGAGTCCACAAAGGAGAACGCCATTTATTTTGTCAGTCGCCGATTCCAAGGAGGCGAAAAGAACTACTCTGTCTTAGAGAAGTCATGTGCAGCATTGGTTTGGGTCACTCAAAAGCTCAAACACTCTATGGAAGCTTTTCCGATCAAGCTAGTAGCAAAGGTGGACCCGCTCTGCTACATCTTCCAGAAGCCTTTCATGTCAACAAGAATAGCCAAATGGTACTTCATGCTCGCCGGCTATGATATCACTTACGTCACACTAAAATCCGTCAGGGGGAAAGTGTTCAGTAACCAGCTTGCCGAATTCCCGTGTGACGAAGTGAAGGGGGAAGACGTACATTTCCCCGACGAGCATTTAATTTGTACTACAACTGAGGAAAATAAGTGGCAACTTTTTTTCGATGGCGCCACCAATAAACACGGTTTTGGTATAGGGGTATTGCTTGTCGATCCAAAAGACATCTACACTCCCATTGCCATCCGCCTGGAATTCGAAGCCACCAACAACATTGCCGAGTACGAAGCATGTATAGCGGGGCTCGAAGCAGCTCTCGACAGAAACATCACAGAACTAGAAGTATTTGGCGACTCTTTGCTCCTTATCAATCAGCAATCGGGAAAGTGGCGAACCCAAGACCCGACTCTCCAACAGTATGGTCAGCACCTTGAAGAACTGGTTGAACAATTCCAAGAGATCACTTTCAACTACCTGCCAAGGGATAAGAATCGCTTCGCCGATGCACTGGCCACTATAGCTTCATTAGTCGAAATGCCCAAAGGGAAAATGGTGAAGCCTTTCAAAATTGCCCGAAGGAACAGTCCGGCATATTGCATGAGTATCGAGATCAACGAGGTTCAAACAAACTCTCCGTGGTATTCGGATATCATGAATTTCCTCAAAGATGGCACTTATCCCGAGAATAGCAATAAGAAGTCTCAAGCAGCTCTGCAAAGGTTAGCCTCTCGGTACGTACTGATTGGGGACCGAGTCTGTAAAAGGCACCACGACGGGATCAATCTCTTATGCGCCAATGAGGCCGAAGCTCAAGAGATAATGTGTGAAGTGCACGAAGGAGAATGTGGACCCCACATGAATGGGTTTATGCTAGTCAAGAAGATACTTCGCATTGGTTACTATTGGAGCACTATGGAACGAGACTGTATCGAGAAAGTCAAAAGGTGTGCCAAGTGCCAATTCCACGCTAATCTGCAACATGCTCCACCCTCACAACTTTACAACATGGTCACACCTTGGCCTTTCTCTTGTTGGGGGATAGACATCATCGGTAAAGTTCATCCTGCCGGGAGCAATGGGCAGTCATTCGTCCTAGTGGCAGTCGACTACTTCACAAAGTGGGTCGAAGCACAAGCCTATCAGACCCTCAACGCCAAGAAAGTGGCTGAATTTGTAAAGGTTAATATCATGTGCCGATACGGTGTGCCTCATGAAATCATTTCCGACAACGGCTCTCACTTTGAGAAGGAAATGGATGCACTTTTGGTAGAATACAAGATCACCAAGCACAAGTCATCTCCTTACCGTCCCCAAGTAAATGGCGCGGTTGAAGCAATAAATAAAACCATCGAGACCATCGTCAAGAAAATGGCCTCAACAGGAAGGGATTGTCTCGAGAAGCTACCATTAGCATTGTGGGGCTACCGCACATCAATACGGTCTGCAACAGGAGAAACTCCTTATGCATTAGTCTATGGTTCTGAAGCCGTACTCCCAATCGAGCTTGAAGTCCCATCTCTACGGGTCCTCCTCGAGAATCAAGTCAACGAGTTCAACTGGATGCAAAGTCGATACGAACAGCTAGCCTTACTCGACGAGAAAAGGTTAAGAGCACTCGAACGCACGAGGGCATATCAGCAAAGGATGGCAAGAGCTTTCAACAAAAAAGTGAAGCCTCGAAACATCAATGTGGGAGATTTGGTCTTAAGACAACATCCTCCTAATGCCATGAATCCCCTGGGGAAATGGGGACCCCGATGGATCGGTCCGTACGTGGTAAAAAAGGTACTAAGCGGTGGTGCAGTCCGGCTCGTGGATTTAGATGGTGACCAGCTGCCAAAGGAGGTCAACCTCGACAAGCTCAAGAGGTTCTACGCTTAATAAACAAAGACCATAAAAAAAAAAAAAAAAAAAAAATCGCTCGCTAGGTTGAAAACCCGCAAGGGCGGCCTAGGCAAAAATTAGAGCACGTGCAAAAAAAGAAGCCGCTAGATTGAAAACCCGAAAGGGCGGTCTAGGCAAAAAACAGGGTGCACACAAAAAAAAAAAATAAAAAAAAAATAAAAAAAAATGGTCTTTGTTTGTTTGAACTACGAAGACCTGAGCCTCCCTACTGGAGGAACGTAGGCAACCTTCGGGTGCGGTCTAAAACATATCAAAAATACCCAATTCACTTCAAATAACAAAATGCAATTCTTATTCATTCAATGAATTATTCAAGCCATTACAACGGATTTATTGAGCAACAAAAGACATCAAAATATTAAATCCTAACACAAAGTGGTCTAATTGCAATCTCTTAGGGTACTAAGAAAAATCCAATTTTCTCTTAGCTTTCAAAGGACCACCCGATCATCTCTCAATCCTTTTCTTCTTGGGTAACGAAGGAGCACTAATACGCACCGAAACCTTCTGTGTTGCAACACGTCTCCTGGCATAAAAGTCATCCAAAGGAGTACCGAAAGGGTCAGCGAGAATGTTACTCGAATCAGCAGCAGCCTCCCTATATCTCAAAGTAGAGCTAGGCTCAAAACCCTTTCCCAACAACTCGGCACGAAGCACATCGACCCAAGTGATGCCACGGTAAAGGGTGCCAAATAAATAATCCAAGTAGCTCTCGGGAAGGAAGACACTCCCCTGATGCAGAGGAGCAAAAGCCCAACGGTTGCGGTCATCTCCCCAAGCCGACTGAAGCTCACTCGAGAAGTCAGGACCCATGTAAGCAACTGGACGAAGCATTCCATCCCTCGGAAAAGGAATTGTCTGTTGGCGACCGAACTGCCGCAGAACCCGCTCTGGCTGGTAAAATGAAGAATCTCTTAAGCCAGGTACAACCACGTGCTGAAAACCAAGAGTCCATTCCACAAAAGGACGAAGACCCCAAGAAGGAGGGCACCACTCAATGTCGACAGTTATCCGAGAGGCAAAGAATTTATTCCAACCATCTTCAAATAAATCCCGGATCAACAACTTCCTCCTATGAACAGCAAAAGGAGACAAATCACCATCCGGAGAATAAATCTTGAAGTGTTCTCGGAGCCATATGGTCAAGAGCAAAGGGCTTCCCCGACACATCTTGCCCGTCCTATGTAACTCATCAAGGCCGTGCAACGTCTCCACTACAATAAGAGGGATTACACTAAATTGCTGCTCCTTATCTTGCAAAATAATCTCAGCCAACTGCACGTCCGCAGTCCCGAAGGGTGTAACAAACAGTACTTCGCTGAAGAGACAAATGGCCATGGCATTCCTTTTGAAAGATTGAACCACCGGGTCCTCCGAGTGTAAACTGAAGAACATCGGCAACTCAGTTATGTCAACCACGGTACCGTGCAACATCTTCCTCATGTCCTCAACAGGGAGATTCAGTAACTCAACCCAAGAGCCAATGGCACCACGGTGATATTTAGGGACGGCAATCCAACCGGCCAAAGGCATGCCAAGGATGGCCCCGAAATCGTCAACAGTCGGCACCATTTCATTAGCTGAAAGGTTGAAGGTATGGCTGTCGCAGTCCCAGAAAGCCGCGGCAGCTCTCAATAAATCCCAATCCGGCTTCAACGTCCGCAAGGTGAAAATAATTCGGAACCCGAAGTCTTTAATGAAGGCCTTCTTGGGATGGGTCTTGAAAGAATACACAAAAGTGCCTAAGTCCTTTTCATACTCACTAACAACCTTGGCATCAAGGGCAAAAGAATTGGAAGCCATGAAAAATGTTGATCACAAGCAAAGTTAAGCAATAATATGGTGTTCAATAATGGCAGAAAGGAGCTGTGAGAATCAAGTGGTCGAACAGAAGATGATATTATAGCTGTTGGGGGCTCTTTTGGTCAGCAAATGTCACGCCCGGAATTCCGCCTCCCAGACGCGCGCGCCACTCGCCAGCAGTCTGAAATGCGCGCGCGTCCCAAGCCTACAGAGGAAAGCGCGCGCCTCCCAAGTCTAAATCACTTCAAGAAAAGGCCTTGTCAGAGATCTCCAGCTTAAATCAAGGCACAGCCCCTGTCCTCGGACACCCAGTTGGGCACACATTCTTCTGGTCCGCCCTTAAGGCATGTCAAAAAATTGAAAGTAGGATAAAAACTCCCACTCAAAAGTAGGCCGTCCTCCCACGGATTCCGAACTCCCTAAGTTCTGTCACGGGTGCCACACCCCCCTCAAGAGTCAATCTCAACATTTCATCCCCAGCAGGAATATTTTTCTGGTCGCGGTCAACTGTGCCCGCACCCCACGGATTCGTCCTCAAAGGTTCACTAACGGCCTCATCAACGGATTTCACTAACGGATTCGTCCTCAAAGGTTCATGTCACGACCCGAAAACTAGGCTCTATTTTATTAGTAATAAATAATTATTATTTATTTAATTGCTTATTTATTTATTTAAATTATTATTTAATTAATAATTTGTGTGTGCGTTTTATGTTTCATAATAATTATGCCTAGCATTTTATTTGGGTCTTTTGTGCTAGTGTAGAGTTTTGGGGTCTTAATTGTTAGTAGGGAGTGTAAGTATTTGTGTATAGTGTAGAGGAGGGGCCTGAGTGTAAGTTTTTTGGAAATAAATCCCCCTACACCCTCTCCTCTCCCTCATTCCCAACTCATCTCTCTCTCACTTCATCTCTCTCTCTCCTTCCATGAAATGGGTAAGTTTCTCTCTCACTTCTCTCTACATTTCCATCATCTTCCTCTCTTTATTTCTCATTTCTTAAAACATAAATCATGTTTAGATCGTCGATAGGATCGTAGGAAGCCAAGAAATGTCGAGTTCCGTCACCTTTGAGAAAATCCGGGTAAGTTGCTTTTCCCCCATTTTTATGCAAAAGTGTTCATATCATGTTTATATTATGCTTGATGTGTTATATTTGAAGTTTGGTTGAATTTGGAATTTATTTGGAATTTATTTTGAGTTTTGGTCAAAAATGGTGATTTTAGGAATGTTGGGTTTGAATCTTGATCTTGGTTGATAAATGGTATTATTTGAGTCCCCATTCTAGTTATAATTTGTTTTGGGTTCATCTTTATGCTTGGTGGAAGGTTGATTATGTTTGATTTTGGTTGTAATATGAAATGGGTAAGAAAAATTGGTAGAAACCCAGATTTTGGCCGGATTTCGTCCCTCCGGGCAAGGAGGCGCGCGCACCATGTTTTGGGAGGCGCGCGCACCCTTTTCTTCTTCGAAATCGCAACCTTCTGACCTTAGGAGGCGCGCGCATCACTTTTATGGAGGCGCGCGCATCCCTCGTTTTCCAGCTTGTCCGTTTTTCGTTCGATCTTCCGGAGGCCATAACTTTCTCATCCGGACTCCGTTTTAGGCGTGCAACGTTTCGAAGCTCTCTTCGAGTACTACAAGATGGTATAGGTTGTTCAGCTAAGTTATAAGTTTTATACTTCGGGATTTTATTGGGTGTTTGGGCATCTTATGATGTGTTCGTGGTTGTTCCAATCGAATTGATTTTCGAGTAAGACTCGGTCTAGGTTTTAGGCGATGTCCTATAGTACCTAGAGGGTTGTTGTTGAACACCAAAGTGTAGGGTTTAGTCCGGTCGTGATCATGTTCTAAAGATTAACCTTTTTGATTCGCTTGGGGGTTTGGGATTGGTTCGTTAAGGACGAAGGTAAAGCGAGTATTGGCAATTGGGTACTTACGGTTTGATTAACCTTAAAGTGTATTCATTCTGATTCCTACTTTGGAATTTCAGGTGTGGTGAGATGGTTGAGTTCATAGTCCTAGTACATCTTTATGAGTAAACGTTTAGGATAATTTTGGGTTGTAGTCGTTGTACTATTTGTGAGCGACCGTTTGGGTTGTGTTCCTTATGAGTAACTTATGGGTATCATCTTTGAAATGTATCTGATATGGTTCTTCTTTATGGAATTATCGTATTCTAATAATCATTGTTGTTGCGCTCCTTATGAGCAATACCGTTTATTGTTGTTGTGCTCTTTATGAGAAATTCCGTTTATCGTTGTTGTGCTCTTTTATGAGAAACTTCTTGTGTTCGTTGTTGTTGAACTCTTCATGAGTAATCGTTTGCATCTTTATGGTGATTAATTGGTGTGGTTCCCTACTTTGGAACCTTAAGTTGTTATTCATGCTAAATTATTATTACTTAGCATTTATTTGAAAGTCCAGCTGGTATTTTGTGTGTGTTTGGGCGATGGGAAAGATTATAATGGCAAAGCCAAGTCCATTATAATGTTGACCATTGTTTTGCCCCCTTCTATACCCCTTCTCCAGATTGGCCTTGGAAAGGATAAGTCAACGTTCCTTTGTGAATGTATCTGGCTAGCGGGCATGACTTTGTGTCATGGTCCTTGTCCCTTGTGACACTTTCATGGTTATTGGTTCCGGTACCGGGGTTTTCTCTTCGAGCTTTCATGTTGCTATGAAGATGTTGATTGTTGATTATTGAAGCTGCGCAGCGATCCTTTATTTGGATGTTCCGGTTTGGGAAAACCTTGGCTATGTATCCACTTATGAGTGTTTATTTCAGCTTTATGTGTTGCATGATGAGCTGGTCGTTATTTCCAACCGGTATGGGACGGTTGGCGATAGGGAGCCTCTCATTTGTTGTTATATGTTTATTTATATGATTGATTATTGGACATTACTGTTTGACAGCATGTCACTTATTATTCCGCTGCTATCTGTCATATGTTAATTGCTATTGGTTATCGCATAATAGCATGGCATGTAGTTGCATTAGTAACTTACTGAGATTTTATCTCACCCCGTTTATTTCCATCTTTGTTTTTCCTTAACCCCCCCCAGGAGGAAAAGGATTAGGATTTGCGGATCGAGGAGGACGTCGAGAGGTTTGAGATTTTGGGGCAGGTTGTTATGGATCGGTTTACATTATTTAAATGTATAACCTTTTGGGGATAGTTTTACCATTATTGACGTCATTAAGAATT
Source organism: Campanula takesimana (assembly GCA_026119855.1). NCBI lineage: Eukaryota > Viridiplantae > Streptophyta > Magnoliopsida > Asterales > Campanulaceae > Campanula > Campanula takesimana. The sequence continues at coordinate 1,573,176 of JAOWBW010000069.1, forward strand.
GTATATTTTATTCTTTTGGGTATAAGCTGTGGAGCTTATGTTAGATGTACTTTGTTGATTTAAACTTGGATTTGTAAAACCTTGTGTTATCATCTTTTGGTTCAAAATGGAATTTTTAACTTCTATATTTTAGAGTTTTGGTTCTAAGTCGACGTCCAGCTCGCGATCCCGGGCCACGGGGTTCGGGGGCGCGACAGTTGGTATCAGAGCTATGGTTTGGCCCTAAGTATAAGTCTAGGTGGATTAGTATGACCTAGGTGGGTAGTTGTGTTCGGAGTGAGTAACGATGAGTATTTTATGCAGGTATTTGTTTGTGATGGCTAGAAGAAGAATTGGTGAAGCTTCTAGTGGGACTCAGAATCTTAATGGTCTAAGGGAAGAAAACCGTGCAGTGTTTCAGGACAGGTTTGAAGTGGCCGTGAAAGCAATTCGTGACCAAGGGCCGAGAGAGGAACATGTAGCACCTCCGCGATTTGGGTTGGAGCAGTTCTTGAAGTTGAAACCAAGTGAGTACGACGGTGAGCCGGATGTGAAGAAGGACGAGCTATGGTTGGAATCGATGGAGAAAATCTACGAGGTCTTTGGTTGCACTGATTAGGATAGGGTTCTGTTTTCAGCTTATAAGCTCGTGGGGGCTGCGGAACATTGGTGGAAGGCACTGAAGACCAGTTGGGATGCGACTCTTGTACCATATCCTTGGGAGTGGTTCGTGAAGAAATTCAAGGATCATTTTATCTTTTTAGTGAATCAAAACCGGAAAGAGATCGAGTTCCTCAGCTTGGAGCAAGGCATGATGTCAGTAGCACAGTACTCAGCTAAGTTCACAGAATTAGCCAGGTGTTGTGAATACCTTGTGCGGACCGAGGAGCAGAAAGCGATGAGATTGATCAGGGGTTTGAAGACATCCATCCGGACTCAGCTTATAGCGCAGCGGATTCAGACTTATCAGGATGCGGTGGATCGAGCCTACTTAATTGAGCAGGATATTGGGGAACACAGAAGGAAGACTGAGATGGTTAACCCGGGTAAGCCAGGAGGGCAGAGTAAGTCACAACAGCAACGTTCGGATAACAGAGGTAATTTTGGAGTGCAAACTCGATTCAGAAGGCAACTTCAAGGGCAACCAACAGTAGGAAATCAAGGTTCTAATAAGGGTACACGAAATGGGAAAGTCTGCAGTTACTGTCAGAGGAAAGGACACTCAGAAGACAAGTGTTGGAAGAAGCAAGGAAAATGTGTGAAGTGTGGTCAGTTGGGACACTTTGTTAAAGATTGTCCGAGGTTTAGAGTTCAGTCATCGGGGACAGGAACTGGAATATCACAGGGTCAGAAGAGTGATGCTTCGGGGAAGCCCAAGATTTCGGGTAGAGTATTTGCAATCAATCAGCACTCAGCAGGTGACTCTTCAGTTTCAGAAGGTATTATTTTGCGTCGAGAGAGCGAGCGCGTGCATTTTAGGATCATTGCATTCATATGTTTCTGTGCATTTAGTTGCATTTATTTCTTTTGAGTCTTTGACTTATGTGTTGTCAGTGTCTACTCCTAGGGAGGAGTGTAGGATGTCCGATGGAGTCTTATGTGCTCATGTTGTGCTTAAAGGTAGATATAACTTACCTGCTAAATTGGTCATATTGCTATTATAAGATTTTTGATGTCATTTTGAGAAGGGAAATGTCATGCTTTAGTCGATGGTTGTAGGGAAATTGTTACATCCTCTCTTCCCTTTTGCCTAAAATTGTTTTGAGACCGTTCCTTTGTGTAGAGTTAAGCAAATCTTTTCTTGTTTGGAATCTGACTATTTTGCTTCGATGGGTGACAATGGATGTCTATACCAATTGTTGGGTGTATTTATCGTTTGTAAAAAAAAAAAAAAAAAAAAAAAAAAAAAAAAATATTCCATTTTTATTTCTGAGTAGTACCTAGTAATTGGGGAGAACCTTGGGTTAAATTGAGTTGTTATAGTACGAGGTTGTAGTGCTAATATTTAGATCAATGTCCTTATGGCATCGGTTGGGTTATAAGAGTTGAGGATTCAAATTGAGGATTTCTGGATAGGAGATTTTGTTTACTCGTAGTGCATCTACGTGAGCGCATCGGAATTGGTTAGTATGAGGAAAAGCATGATGTGTTATGGGATATGAGTATATTATGGAAGTTATAATCATCGATAGTGGTGAGCGCGTAAGTTTGAAAGGACTAAGCACATTTCGGGAGAGTAATAAATTGCGACCTATATCAAAGGAATTTTGAGTTTTAGTTAAAGGGGTGTTCTATGGTCCTAAATCTTGTCTTGGTGGCATTTCTTATTTTGGATTACAAATAAGTGAAGAAAGTTGAGTATAAATACTCGGGCATATTAAAGAATACTATGATTTGGTATTGGGTCAGTTGGAAGGTGACTAGCTAATTGGTTTATTATGATGGTAGTACCATTGAGCTTAAATGTCATTAAGTCAATAAATGTATGCGTGAGAGCCTAACTGGGGTTAGCTATTGAATTTAGAGTTCGTTGATTTCCTTTGGGTTTATGAGCACGGATTATGACTTAAATGGGAGTTAGAGAAAATCTTTTGAAGATGAAATTTGGGCCTTTTTGCGGACTATTGAGTATATTAAATGGTTTAGGCTTCAAGACCAGATTAATGAAGGGATGAGAGTATAACATAGATTTAAGTGGACACTTTGTACGAGAAATTTTGGGGTTTGTATGGTACTATTTATTTAAGGTGTTAACTCAAAGTGAAGACACTATAATGGTAATCCATAGAGATATAGCCATTTCGATGAATATTATGGAAATAGAACTTTCTTTAACCATTTTATATTTTAAAAGCTAATTAGGCTCGGGATGGTGATGTTTTGAATTTCTGGGGAATACTACTAAGTATGCGATTTACAAAAGGAGACACCTTTGCAGTGTAATTAAGGTTGTGAATAAGGTGAGCTTGGGATATCTCGAGAGTTATGTTTGGGAGCAATTGGGATTCTCCAATTTTGATTATGGATTCTAATTAGTAGTGAAGATTATGATTGAAGGAAGTTATGTGCGAGAGGTCGTGGTATTGTGAACATTATTTAGGGTTACTACGTGGTGGTTTAGAAAGGACAATTGAGAAATTCGGGAAATAGTGGAACTATCGTATCCGTGGCTTTTTTTTAATTAGGGTAAGTCTCGTTAAAATTCGGGTCGAATTTTCTTTAAGGGGGAGTGAATGTCACGACCCGAAAACTAGGTCTATTTTATTAGTAATAAATAATTATTATTTATTTAATTGCTTATTTATTTATTTAAATTATTATTTAATTAATAATTTGTGTGTGCGTTTTATGTTTCATAATAATTATGCCTAGCATTTTATTTGGGTCTTTTGTGCTAGTGTAGAGTTTTGGGGTCTTAATTGTTAGTAGGGAGTGTAAGTATTTGTGTATAGTGTAGAGGAGGGGCCTGAGTGTAAGTTTTTTGGAAATAAATCCCCTACACCCTCTCCTCTCCTCATTCCCACTCATCTCTCTCTCACTTCATCTCTCTCTCTCCTTCCATGAAATGGGTAAGTTTCTCTCTCACTTCTCTCTACATTTCCATCATCTTCCTCTCTTTATTTCTCATTTCTTAAAACATGAATCATGTTTAGATCGTCGATAGGATCGTAGGAAGCCAAGAAATGTCGAGTTCCGTCACCTTTGAGAAAATCCGGGTAAGTTGCTTTTCCCCCATTTTTATGCAAAAGTGTTCATATCATGTTTATATTATGCTTGATGTGTTATATTTGAAGTTTGGTTGAATTTGGAATTTATTTGGAATTTATTTTGAGTTTTGGTCAAAAATGGTGATTTTAGGAATGTTGGGTTTGAATCTTGATCTTGGTTGATAAATGGTATTATTTGAGTACCCATTCTAGTTATAAGTTGTTTTGGGTTCATCTTTATGCTTGGTGGAAGGTTGATTATGTTTGATTTTGGTTGTAATATGAAATGGGTAAGAAAAATTGGTAGAAACCCAGATTTTGGCCGGATTTCGTCCCTCCGGGCAAGGAGGCGCGCGCACCATGTTTTGGGAGGCGCGCGCACCCTTTTCTGCTTCGAAATCGCAACCTTCTGACCTTAGGAGGCGCGCGCATCACTTTTTATGGAGGCGCGCGCATCCCTCTTTTTCCAGCTTGTCCGTTTTTCGTTCGATCTTCCGGAGGCCATAACTTTCTCATCCGGACTCCGTTTTAGGCGAGCAAACTATCGTTTCGAAGCTCTCTTCGAGTAATACAAGATGGTATAGGTTGTTCAGCTAAGTTATAAGTTTTATACTTCGGGATTTTATTGGGTGTTTGGGCATCTTATGATGTGTTCGTGGTTGTTCCAATCGAATTGATTTTCGAGTAAGACTCGGTCTAGGTTTTAGGCGATGTCCCATAGTACCTAGAGGGTTGTTGTTGAACACCAAAGTGTAGGGTTTAGTCCGGTCGTGATCATGTTCTAAAGATTAACCTTTTTGATTCGCTTGGGGGTTTGGGATTGGTTCGTTAAGGACGAAGGTAAAGCGAGTATTGGCAATTGGGTACTTACGGTTTGATTAACCTTAAAGTGTATTCATTCTGATTCCTACTTTGGAATTTCAGGTGTGGTGAGATGGTTGAGTTCATAGTCCTAGTACATCTTTATGAGTAAACGTTTAGGATAATTTTGGGTTGTAGTCGTTGTACTATTTGTGAGCGACCGTTTGGGTTGTGTTCCTTATGAGTAACTTATGGGTATCATCTTTGAAATGTATCTGGTATGGTTCTTCTTTATGGAATTATCGTATTCTAATAATCATTGTTGTTGCGCTCCTTATGAGCAATACCGTTTATTGTTGTTGTGCTCTTTATGAGAAACTTCTTGTGTTCGTTGTTGTTGAACTCTTCATGAGTAATCGTTTGCATCTTTATGGTGATTAATTGGTGTGGTTCCCTACTTTGGAACCTTAAGTTGTTATTCATGCTAAATTATTATTACTTAGCATTTATTTGAAAGTCCAGCTGGTATTTGTGTGTGTTTGGGCGATGGGAAAGATTATAATGGCAAAGCCAAGTCCATTATAATGTTGACCATTGTTTTGCCCCCTTCTATACCCCTTCTCCATATTGGCCTTGGAAATGATAAGTCAGCGTTCCTTTGTGAATGTATCTGGCTAGCGGGCATGACTTTGTGTCATGGTCCTTGTCCCTTGTGACACTTTCATGGTTATTGGTTCCGGTACCGGGGTTTTCTCTTCGAGCTTTCATGCTGCTATGAAGATGTTGATTGTTGATTATTGAAGCTGCGCAGCGATCCTTTATTTGGATGTTCCGGTTTGGAAAACCTTGGCTATGTATCCACTTATGAGTGTTTATTTCAGCTTTATGTGTTGCATGATGAGCTGGTCGTTATTCCAACCGGTATGGACGGTTGGCGATAGGGAGCCTCTCATTTGTTGTTATATGTTTATTTATATGATTGATTATTGGATTACTGTTTGACAGCATGTCAGTTATTATTCCGCTGCTATCTGTCATATGTTAATTGCTATTGGTTATTGCATATTAGCATGGCATGTAGTTGCATTAGTAACTTACTGAGATTTTATCTCACCCCGTTTATTTCCATCTTTGTTTTTCCTTAACCCCCCCAGGAGGAAAAGGATTAGGATTTGCGGATCGAGGAGGACGTCGAGAGGTTGAGATTTTGGGGCAGGTTGTTATGGATCGGTTTACATTATTTAAATGTATAACCTTTTGGGGATAGTTTTACCATTATTGACGTCATTAAGAATTGTATATTTTATTCTTTTGGGTATAAGCTGTGGAGCTTATGTTAGATGTACTTGTTGATTTAAACTTGGATTTGTAAAACCTTGTGTTATCATCTTTTGGTTCAAAATGGAATTTTTAACTTCTATATTTTAGAGTTTTGGTTCTAAGTCGACGGATTTGTCGCTTGATCCCATCTTTTGGTTCAAAATGGAATTTTTAACTTCTATATTTTAGAGTTTTGGTTCTAAGTCGACGTCCAGCTCGCGATCCCGGGCCGCGGGGTTCGGGGGCGCGACAGTTGGTATCAGAGCTATGGTTTGGCCCTAAGTATAAGTCTAGGTGGATTAGTATGACCTAGGTGGGTAGTTGTGTTCGGAGTGAGTAACGATGAGTATTTTATGCAGGTATGTTTTGTGATGGCTAGAAGAAGAATTGGTGAAGCTTCTAGTGGGACTCAGAATCTTAATGGTCTAAGGGAAGAAAAACCGTGCAGTGTTCAGGACAGGTTTGAAGTGGCCGTGAAAGCAATTCGTGACCAAGGGCCGAGAGAGGAACATGTAGCACCTCCGCGATTGGGTTGGAGCAGTTCTTGGAGTTGAAACCAAGTGAGTACGACGGTGATCCGGATGTGAAGAAGGACGAGCTATGGTTGGAATCGATGGAGAAAATCTACGAGGTCTTTGGTTGCACTGATGAGGATAGGGTTCTGTTTTTCAGCTTATAAGCTCGTGGGAGGCTGCGAGAACATTGGTGGAAGGCACTGAAGACCAGTTGGGATGCGACTCTTGTACCATATCCTTGGGAGTGGTTCGTGAAGAAATTCAAGGATCATTTATCTTTTTAGTGAATCAAAACCGGAAAGAGATCGAGTTCCTCAGCTTGGAGCAAGGCATGATGTCAGTAGCACAGTACTCAGCTAAGTTCCACAGAATTAGCCAGGTGTTGTGAATACCTTGTGCGGACCGAGGAGCAGAAAGCGATGAGATTGATCAGGGGTTTGAAGACATCCATCCGGACTCAGCTTATAGCGCAGCGGATTCAGACTTATCAGGATGCGGTGGATCGAGCCTACTTAATTGAGCAGGATATTGGGGAACACAGAAGAAGGACTGAGATGGTTACCCCGGGTAAGCCAGGAGGGCAGAGTAAGTCACAACAGCAACGTTCGGATAACAGAGGTAATTTTGGAGTGCAAACTCGATTCAGAAGGCAACTTCAAGGGCAACCAACAGTAGGAAATCAAGGTTCTAATAAGGGTACACGAAATGGGAAAGTCTGCAGTACTGTCAGAGGGAAAGGACACTCAGAAGATAAGTGTTGGAAGAAGCAAGGAAAATGTGTGAAGTGTGGTCAGTTGGGACACTTTGTTAAAGATTGTCTGAGGTTTAGAGTTCGGTCATCGGGGGCAGGAACTGGAATATCACAGGGTCAGAAGAGTGATGCTTCGGGGAAGCCCAAGATTTCGGGTAGAGTATTTGCAATCAATCAGCACTCAGCAGGTGACTCTTCAGTTTCAGAAGGTATTATTTTGCGTCGAGAGAGCGAGCGCGTGCATTTTAGGATCATTGCATTCATATGTTTCTGTGCATTTAGTTGCATTATTTTCTTTTGAGTCTTTGACTTATGTGTTGTCAGTCTACTCCTAGGGAGGAGTGTAGGATGTCCGATGGAGTCTTATGTGCTCATGTTGTGCTTTAAGGTAGATATAACTTACCTGCTAAATTGGTCATATTGCTATTATAAGATTTTGATGTCATTTTGAGAAGGAAAGTCATGCTTTAGTCGATGGTTGTAGGGAAATTGTACATCCTCTCTTCCCTTTGCCTAAAATTGTTTTGAGAGCCGTTCCTTTGTGTAGAGTTAAGCAAATCTTTTCTTGTTTGGAATCTGACTATTTGCTTCGATGGGTGACAATGGATGTCTATACCATTGTTGGGTGTATTTATCGTTTGTAAAAAAAAAAAAAAAAAAAAAAAAAAAAAAAATATTCCATTTTTATTTCTGAGTAGTACCTAGTAATTGGGGAGAACCTTGGGTAAATTGAGTTGTTATAGTACGAGGTTGTAGTGCTAATATTTAGATCAATGTCCTTATGGCATCGGTTGGTTATAAGAGTTGAGGATTCAATTGAGGATTTCTGGATAGGAGATTTTGTTACTCGTAGTGCATCTACGTGAGCGCATCGAATTGGTTAGTATGAGGAAAAGCATGATGTGTTATGGGATATGAGTATATTATGGAAGTTATAATCATCGATAGTGGTGAGCGCGTAAGTTGAAAGGACTAAGCACATTTCGGGAGAGTAATAAATTGCGACCTATATCAAAGGAATTTTTTGAGTTTTAGTTAAAGGGGTGTTCTATGGTCCTAAATCTTGTCTTGGTGGCATTTCTTATTTTGGATTACAAATAAGTGAAGAAAGTTGAGTATAAATACTCGGGCATATTAAAGAATACTATGATTTGGTTGGGTCAGTTGGAAGGTGACTAGCTAATTGGTTTATTATGATGGTAGTACCATTGAGCTTAAATGTCATTAAGTCAATAAATGTATGCGTGAGAGCCTAACTGGGGTTAGCTATTGAATTTAGAGTTCGTTGATTTCCTTTGGGTTTATGAGCACGGATTATGAATTAAATGGGAGTTAGAGAAAATCTTTTGAAGATGAAATTTGGGCTTTTTGCGGACTATTGAGTATATTAAATGGTTTAGGCTTCAAGACCAGATTAATGAAGGGATGAGAGTATAACATAGATTTAAGTGGACACTTTGTACGAGAAATTTTGGGGTTTGTATGGTACTATTTATTTAAGGTGTTAACTCAAAGTGAAGACACTATAATGGTAATCCATAGAGATATAGCCATTTCGATGAATATTTATGGAAATAGAACTTTCTTTAACCATTTATATTTTAAAAGCTAATTAGGCTCGGGATGGTGATGTTTTGAATTTCTGGGGAATACTACTAAGTATGCGATTTACAAAAGGAGACACCTTTGCAGGGTAATTAAGGTTGTGAATAAGGTGAGCTTGGGATATCTCGAGAGTTATGTTTGGGAGCAATTGGGATTCTCCAATTTTGATTATGGATTCTAATTAGTAGTGAAGATTATGATTGAAGGAAGTTATGTGCGAGAGGTCGTGGTATTGTGAACATTATTTAGGGTTACTACGTGGTGGTTTAGAAAGGACAATTGAGAAATTCGGGAAATAGTGGAACTATCGTATCCTGGCTTTTTTTTTAATTAGGGTAAGTCTCGTTAAAATTCGGGTCGAATTTTCTTTAAGGGGGAGTGAATGTCACGACCCGAAAACTAGGCTCTATTTTATTAGTAATAAATAATTATATTATTTAATTGCTTATTTATTTATTTAAATTATTATTTAATTAATAATTTGTGTGTGCGTTTTAGTTCATAATAATTATGCCTAGCATTTTATTTGGGTCTTTTGTGCTAGTGTAGAGTTTTGGGGTCTTAATGTTAGTAGGGAGTGTAAGTATTTGTGTATAGTGTAGAGGAGGGGCCTGAGTGTAAGTTTTTGGAAATAAATCCCCCTACA